>FR989951.1:15064423-15605200 GCA_905404175.1 Anthocharis cardamines
TGGCCTTGTTGAGCACCCCAAGCTTTTTGGAGGCTAATTGGGCCTTGGCATCCAGATGACCGCGAAATTGGACGTCGCTCGAAATGTCGAGACCGAGGATTCCGATACAGGACTTGGTGTTTAATGGAGTGTTCTGGAATATAGGTGTAGCGCCGAAAGGGTCCTTTTTCGTGGAGAATGCGCAAACTTGCGTCTTGGAGGGATTAAAGTGGACAAGATTTTGTCGGCCCCACGTCGACGCTTTGTCAAGGCATTCTTCGATCTCCGACACAAGTTGTAGACGACACTTATTGATTTCTTCCCCAGTCATTCTTGCACGGCCGCAATATAAGGCATCACCGGTACTGTCATCCGCATAACAATGAAATCCACCGATTCCTAGCATGTCATTGATATGCAGAAGAAACAGTGTCGGTGAAAGCACGCAGCCTTGAGGAACGCCAGCATTCACATTCAGAGAGTTCGAGCAGAATCCGTCAACGACAACTTTAATACTCCTCTCAGAAAGGAAGCTAGAGACCCAAGTGCACAAACGTTCGGGGAGTCCGTAAGATGGTAGCTTCGAAAGGAGACCCTTGTGCCACACACGATCGAAGGCTTTAGCTACGTCCAAACTAACAGCCAGAGCCTCTCCCTTGCTTTCAACAGCTTGAGCCCAACGATGGGTCAAGTAGATGAGAAGGTCACCAGTTGAGCGACCGCGACGAAAGCCATACTGACGATCGCTTATCAACTGGTGATCCTCTAGGTACTTTAGGAGCTGTTGGTTTATGATGGTTTCCATCACTTTAGACAGCAGGGAGGTTATGGCAATTGGCCTGTAGTTAGAAGCTTCAGAGCGTTCGCCTTTTTTAGGGATTGGGTGCACAATAGCGGTCTTCCAAGAAGATGGAACGATGCCAGTTAAGTATGAGTGTCTAAACAAGTGCGTGAGGACCGGCGCCAACTCCGGTGCACATATTTTAAGGACGATGGCAGGAATACCGTCAGGCCCACTGGACTTGTGTGTAACGAGGGAGAAAAGTGCCTTCCGAACTGAGTCTTGTGAAAACTTTACGTCGGGCATAGAAAATTCGCACCGCGGGATAGTTGGCGGGGTGTTTCCCTCGTCGTCCAAAGTTGAATTATTTGCAAAGTGAGTGCATAGTATACTCGCTTTCTCTTCAGAAGAGTGTGCAAGGGAGCCATCATCTTTGCGAAGAGGTGGGAAAGACGACCGACAAAAGTTTCCTTGAACAGCCTTGGCCAGAGACCAGAAGGCGCGAGAACCGGAAGGAAATTGTGTCAACCTGCGTCCAATTCTACCTATGAAGTTGCTCTTTGCCCCTGTTATTTCCTTCTTGTAGGATCTGGAGGCATAGTTATATGTTTTTTTAAGTTTGCCAATGTCCGAGTTCTTAGTATTCAGGGCTTTTGCCCAGGCTTCAAAACTTTCTTGCTTCTGACGAGACGCCATTTTGCAAGTTCGATTGAACCATGGCTGAGACTTGCCACCAACGGGTACAACAGAGTGAGGAATATAAAGCTCCATACCCTGCAACACCACGTCGGCGACAAAGTCAGCCTGAACACCAGGATCGTTTGTTTTAAAGCAAACTTTTCTCCAAGGGTAGGATGAGAAGAACAGACGCATCCCTTCCCAGTCTGCTGAACCAAAATGCCAGACTCGACGGCAACCTGCAGATCGTGGCCGTGAGCGAGATCCTAAGGGCACAGTGCTCCGTACCAAGCAGTGATCTGAAGATCCCAAGGGGGCAACGACAGATATTTGGTAATTAAATATATATTTATTATTTATACATCAGAATAACAATATATTGACGGGCTCTGGCGCATTCGGTAGAACACCTGCCGTGCTCATCGATGGGTCCTGGGTTCGAATCCCATCGGGACGATATGTTTGTAATTTTTTGTAAGCATGTCTTCCTCACGTCTGCTAACTTCGCGCCCTGAACGTGGTGGTGAAAAATTTCGACCAGGTAGGGAACCACCGTTCATATATGGAAAAATCATATTGCGTGCATATTGCTCGTTTCGGTTTCAGTCTATGGTTTCCGAATGCTCAAAGTAAAAATTAGGTCGACAGCGCATCATTGACTGATGTTCTGTGGCTGACCTACCATCAAGAGAACCTTATGTTCGTCTGTCGATATTGAACATAAAAAATATATAGGCTTTGATATATAGAGTTAATTGGCCAAATTATAACAATGAGTGTCAAGTAAGTCTGAAATAATCCTTCTATCTAGAGCTATTTTGGCGTGCGATGCATAAACCTTTAGAGAACACAAAATAATGTCACGCAAAAATTTGAAATGTACATAAATGAGACTTATTGGAATTGTGGTTTCACTTCCGGGGTTGTATCATGATTCCTGTTATTAAGACCATTGCTGCTTTATGCCCTTATCCAGGACGGCATATTTGTATAATAAAGAACATAGATTTACATAGAAGCACAGGCCTATGCACTTTTGACACATAAAGTAGTTCTACTTTTGACCTGTAGAGCGCGTGGCAATGTATCAGTGTGACACATATCTAAGCAGTCCCCTGACTCCTCCCCTCTCGTTGTCACGCTTGCTCTTATGAGTGAACAGCAATAACGCTCTAAAAACGGGTGGGTGCGAGAGAGTGCGCGCTATGAGTTCAGCGTCAGAGTGTGCGTTCACACGGATACTAGCAGCGTCGCGGTGGCTGGGGTAAGAACTCTTACCCCAGAGAAACCGTGCCAAGGGCGCCTATATAAGGTCTGTGCTTCTATGTTCTTTGATAATAATAAGAGGATTGTGTAGACTGGTATTAAAATGAATACAAAGATCTGAAGAAAATTTCCTCTTTTGAGTTTTCGTCGTATTGCTCCAAAGATGCGTCACCTTTGGAGCAAATTAAAGCCATCAAAATAAATTATTGAAAGAAAAATAATTTATTAAATAATTTTACAAATATAAAATACTAACAGGGTATAACATTAAATGTATTTAAGCGAATACAGTAGCGAGTAGAAGCGAAAAGTACTAGTCTCGGCTCCGATTTCGATAAATACTAAAGCTGTAACATTTGATTTTTGAAAAATCAATGTTCCTAGCCAGGTATCATACCGTATATAACCTACTTCCAAAATCTATAGCGACATCTATAATCCGCTACAAGAATCAATACAAAAGACGTCTAATCCTGAATCGCGCTATCAAAGTTTCTGTGCGCACTGAGTATATATACAACATCTCGACATCAACCACTGGGGCCTTAGGGCCGGCCAGTCAGTGGTTCGACTGGTCGAGGATCCTCCCTTTAGGTTGGAGGAAGACCACACCTCCCTTCCTCCACAGAATGGTGCAATAACACAGTAAGAGTTTTATTTTTCAACTGGTTTAATTGCTGACTAGGAATATTGCTGTTTCAAAAAATCCAATGATGCAATTTTAGTTTTCATCAAAATCGACATCGAGACTCCTATCCTTATAGTTTCCGATTTGGCCATTAAAAATTTAGACTATACTTGCAATTAAAGGTCGTACAATGCTCTATTACATTGTCTATTATCACAGACAGGTAATAAACAAGGAGCTTCGATAAACATCTTAAGTTCTCGCTAGGTTGCCAGGTAAAGGGTCACACACACACATTTACATTTTAAATATCTTATTAAAAAAATATAAAAGTGTCATTTTGAGAATTTTGTAAAAACATAATAAAAATACAATAAAAAACATATGATTTAAATAATAAATAAAATGGACGCTGTTAAGCAATACAATGTCAATCCACATGGTTGCCATTTTGAGAAAATTGAGTTTGAAGTTTTAATTAGGTTTTATAAAATTTCTTTTAAAATATAACTGAAATAATAGATTGTTTTGTATTTATTATTAGTAGACTAAATATATATCGTTTTTCTAGGTAGCAATCAAAATAATTGAATTTTATGCATTATTATTAAATATTTTAAACATTTTAGGTTTTTGTGCTCGCTAGTTTTTTCAATATTTTTGCTATTAAAACGATTTAAATGATAGATAACTCTTTTGAAATATGTACTCCAGCTCATAAGGAAGCGATTAGTATCAAAATTTATTTTTTTGTAATTTTGTGGGTTGACACTGTATTGTTTAACAGCGTCCAAATAAACTTTACGTATGACACTTGTGTAATTCTTCAGCTACTATAAGCAGCCGGCCTAGCATGACAACCGTGACAAAATTTTGTCGACCGTTTTCTCGTGTTTTAGTCGATTATCGCTTTATTTCTTTCGGGTCTAACATGATACTTACACATAAAACTTGACTTCTAATGTCAAAAGTAGACATATTTATCGGTTGAGATATCTTTTCTATCAAAATTGTCGATGACGAGATTTAATATATCGAGATATCTTACATCTAAGTTTGTCTTCTCTCGTCCGCGACATATCTCGTGGCGGTCATGCTAGGCCAGCTGTGCGCTCTATAACTACTCGATCGGGTAAAGGGTCACACACACACACTCACAGGGAGCTTTGTTACATATATTTTTTCCATTTTTATACTTTTTTTAAATAATACATATAATAGTGTCATTTGTTAAAAAATAATAAAAATACGATTAAAAATCTATTTAAATAATAAATAAAATATATTTATACGTATGCTACTTGTGTAATCCTTCAGCTACTGGCTATAGACTATGGATATCCTTGTTTAAGAGCAGATTTAAGTCTTCGCGCTGGGGGGCTATAGTCCGGAGCTGGCACAGGAGGTGGGGGAGGCCAATCCCTGCGCCAATTGGGTTCTGGGGCTAATGGTTTCGGAGAGGAATTGGTACGTTTATTCGGTTCCTCTAAGTAGGAGAAAGGCCGGTTTCCCAACCCGTGAGATGGGTTCGGCTGACTGCGAAGCCAGGACTCTGAGCGTTCGAAGGGACGGCTGTAATTTATAAAAACTTAGTATATATTATTTTGTTTATTGAAAATTGTGTTTTTATTACATTAGATGAGTTTTTATTGTATTAGAGACTAACGATTTGCACCAGCTTTGCGCTTGGATATAATAATAGGGTGCAATGTAGATGTATTGTAATCTATACACAAAAAAATATAGGCTAAGCTACTCGCTGATAATCTTGCTTCCTATTGGTGAATGAATTTTAAAAAATTGGTCAAGTAGTTTTTGAGTTAAATTGTAACAAACATATCTTTCCTCTTTATAATATGTTATGTATTATAGTATAACCAACGAGAGACCCAAGCATAAATAACTTGCAGTTTGCATACAAACATGAGCTAAAAATATATAGTTTGATAGCTTCAAGTCTTCTTAAAAGATTAAGAAGACTTGAATCTATCAAACAACATTCACATAAGAGATAGACTAAAAAAATTATAAAAACAAAATAAACAGTGGAGCGTAGATTATCCGAACTAATTGGGAGACATGAGAGTTCAGAGAACCGGTTTATTCGGATATTGATTAGGAATCATTATCGTTTTACGAATTGTGGATCCGTCAGAAGAATCAAGCTGGGATATAAAGTTACTTATGCTCGTCTTTTGTTATATCCGTAATGGTAGAGTTACCAACTTGGTATTCATTGGATTTTCAAATTTGCCTTCCTAACCTAACAGTTTATTAATCTCGTATTGATCTTTCATAGAAAGGACAACACGGTTATGCTTAGGCATTTAAATTGAGAATTTAATTTCACGCGGCAATATATAGCTTATCAACTAGCGGCTGCTTAAAAGTTAAAAGTGACATACGAGTCAACTAAAAACTAACAAATCGGGACAAGTGCGCGAGCATTGTAGCGCGGGAGAACCACGCACGAGTCGGTTGGTAGTGGTAGTGTCGACGTAGTTCGGATAAGCGGTCGTTCGGTTGAACGACGTTCGGATAATCGAC
This sequence comes from Anthocharis cardamines, assembly GCA_905404175.1. NCBI lineage: Eukaryota > Metazoa > Arthropoda > Insecta > Lepidoptera > Pieridae > Anthocharis > Anthocharis cardamines. The sequence goes on from FR989951.1 coordinate 15,070,303, forward strand.
GCTCCACTGTATTTCTCAGACCTTCTAAATTCTTTTCATTACGATGTTGTCGTGCAAGACCGGTTGACGTAATATGTATATATAATACTGATTCAGTCACAAACTTACTTCGACATATCTGCGATAGGATTGTCGCGACCCCGCGTTGGTTCGTCGTCGTGAATCGAGCGATTCCATTGAGGATGTCTGAAATTAGTATTACTCTTAGTTACATATACCTTTTAGCCGCAGCTGATCGGTACCTTATTATATTTAAAACTAGCGATTAACCCCGGCTTCGCACGGGATGTAGATGTATTATAAAAAAAAGAATTCGGTCGAGTAGTTTTTGAGTTAAATTGTAACTAATAAACAAATCTTTCCACTTTATAATATTAGTATAGATTTTTTAGATTAAATTTAACTCTATGTTATAACATATAGAGTATCAAGTTAAACAAATATTAATTATATACATTTACTGTGTCTTTCTAAATATAATGAAGGTTCTGACTTCTTTAAGACACAACGTACTACCTTAGACGCTTTTCCATTTGATCCTTTTTTTTTTTTATGTCAGATATCGACAGACGAGCATGAGGTTCACTTGATGGTATGGTACCAGTCAATGAGGCGCTGTCGACCTTATTTTTACTTCGATCTGTTCTTTATTATATGTCAGATACCTCAGCTACAGGAGATCAAACAATACGGAAACGGAAATGATGTTCCGTGTACCTATTTTATACAACAATCAATCGGAAATCTATAGATTGAAACTGGTACAGTAAGTACTTCATGATTTTAACATCTATGAATTGCGCGACCTACATAATATATAACATATCTCGACATCGACAACTTTGATAGACAAGATATCTCGATCGACAAATATCTCTACTTTTATCATTAGTTAGTTAGTCATGTTGAACCCGGAAGACATAAAGAGATAATCTATTAAAATACTTGAAAACGGTCGACAAAATTGTGTTTTGGTTGTCATGCTAGGCCGGTCCTATAAGTGATCTACTAGCGGATTCAAGAGTCACAATTATCTACAGAAGACACTCACCCTCTGGGTACATCAGCTGCAAACATATCTGATCGAGTCGGCCAAGTGTCATCATGTGATCTTGGATATCTAGAAAAAAGCAACTCATTTTAAAGTAAGACTAACATTTTACATATTTTGTTCAATGCACCTTAATCAAAATCCTTTATCTAATATATAAAATTTCCATATCACAATGTTAGTTACCGTACTCCTCCGAAACGGCTTTACCGATTTTTACCAAATTTTATATGCGTATTCAGTAGGTCTGAGAATCGGCTACTACCTATTTTTCATACCCCTAAGTGATAAGGACAACCCTTAAATTTTATTTTTAATTTTAGGTCGATTTTTTTTGTTTTTATTTTTTTATAATGTGGCTTTAAAAAACATCATATACAACATATCAAACAATGTATATACATCCCTAAATTTTAACTTTTTTATCACCAACTCCTGCTTTTTAGAAATTATTTACATGGCGGCAAATCAACGTTTGCCGGGTCAGCTAGTATGTATATAAAAATATAAATGTGGATGTGTATTATTGTAGCAATTAATAAGGTTTTCAGGTGTAATGTCACGATCAGATATACCGGGAACCGAGGGTAGTCAAAATAGTTATAAAAAGTTAAGAAATATATGCAAAGCAATTATGGAGCATATGAAATTCCGTGATCCGACCCAATGGGAAAGAGGCGTGAGAATCTTATGTGCCTATAATATAATAGTATGTAAGTCAAGAAATACTTACTCGTACGCGTTCAAGACACCCAATTTGTGAATATTGTGCTAAAAATAAAAAAAATAAATACTCATGTAATAACTATCACATCCTATTTTGAATTTTATCTTTATATTAATACAAATAAGTATTTATTATACGCATAATGAATTGAATTCTGAATCTGTATTTAAATTTTGAAAATTTGGATTTAAATATTTTTAAATGATTTTCAACAGATATGAAGTAAGGCTCACTTGTTGTAGACCTCATAACTCATGACGCTTGTGGTGTTCAGTTTTTTATATAATTAACTTGCTAGTTGTGTAACTTGCTTGTAGTGTGAATCCGGATAGCAATCCGCCCCGGATTCACACGGGTGCAACACTTTAGATAAAAAAGTAGCCTTTGTTACTCACTGATAATGTAGCTTTCTATTGGTGAAAGAATTTATGAAATCGGTCCAGCAATTTTTGAGTTAAACCGTAACGAACAAACAAATCTTTCCTCTTTATAATATTAGTATAAGTTACTTGGAGCTTTTGGAAATCTATAGGCAAGTATTATTTAGAGCATTTGAAAAAATCAGTATGTCTGACTTTGCGGAATTTGAACTGCATCATGTGCTTTTTTTTCAACACTCACTTTGTAATCCTGTAGACTCGACTAACGCAAGGCAACCTTTACTTACGCAATACTTTGCTTTTCTTTTTAAATAATATAAAATACGGCTCGTAAAGCATCTTTAACGGCTTCCTACCTCATTTTTGTGGATGTCCCTGTGCCAATCTACTATGTACATAATAATATAGACGAGCAACAAAGTATTCACGATGTGGTAGACGTATCCTTTGAGCGTAATCGACATGAGAAGTAGAGCCCCTAGCCGTAATACGTCTGTTTCGTAATTCAGTGCCACACCAGCTGGACCTTGGTTCTGTTGACAAAAAAAAATGAAATTGGGCTGTTTCATTCACAGTTTTCGAATATATGAAGGGTAGACAGTAGTGATGTAACAAGTACTCGTATCCGCGTTCACGAATATTCGCATATTTGTAGCGACAAATGTTTCCGAGCGCTGAGTATATATACAACATCTCGACATCAACCACTGGGGCCTTAGGGCCGGCCAGTCAGTGGTTCGACTGGTCGAGGATCCTCACCTTTAGGTTGGAGGAAGACCACACCTCCCTTCCTCCACATATTTCTTGATATTCGAATTCGCATTCGCAGTAACAAAATTCAGGGCTGCGTTGTTTTTCTCTAAATTTATTGTTATTTTTTTGTAATCACTATTATTATTACTTTGTGTATGTGTTTTGTTAGTAATAAATATTGCAATGTAGATGTACCATACCAAAAATTAACTTTAAAAATCGGTTCAAAACAAAATTTATCTCTTTATAATATTTGTATAGTTGTATATCGTCGGTCCAAAAGTAAAACTCACTATGTGTCATTTTGAATAAAAATATTTTTACTACAATTGCTTATTTTAAGCGTACACCTTCTACAATAATAAAACACTAATTGCGTATTGTGGTCCATAACAAAAGTATGAAGTGCAATGCGCACTTAGTAATTGGTTATTATCGTAGATGCACGCTTAAAATAAGCAATAACAGACAAATATCTTCGTAATCGTAGAACAACGGCGGATCTGCAAAACGGCTACTTTTAGGAGAGCGTTTTAAAGATTGATAAGTCGTTTTTTTTGCATAATTGAAACACGGCTAATCTATTCGGGTTCAAACTCGGCAATATTATGTTTGGTGTCTTTTTAATATTAAATTTATACTGATTACCGTGAGGTGAGGCCGAGGGGACGACGTAGTACAATGAAGGTATAATACGCGTTCTTGTACTGCGTTGAAAAAGCAGAACCGCTGTTATTCTAGGCAGTAACTTGATTGTTTTTATCAAACTCCAATTTATTTAAAGATTTTTATACAATAAAACTAAAATCGTAAAAAATCAGAACCGTCGTTGTTCTACGATCATGACGATATATTTTTGTTCAAAATTACACTTATTGTTAGTGACAGTAAGGAGTACACCTTTGAACCAACGATATAATATAATACTCACAAGTTTGTCTGATAGGGTAGTGAAATCTATACCGAAGTGCGTAGCAAAGGCAAGGTCTACGACGAGCACCGATACGGACACTCCTATATACATGTATGCAGTCACAGTTACGTAACGTGAACTCTCGTCGTTACGTACAGCTGTAAAATATAGAAATAATAGTTACCTTCACAATACAAATAATAAATCATAGACCAGTAAAAAGGACAAGTTTTTAGGACCTGAAAACTTGGCCTTAGGTTAAGTCACTGACGCTGAATCGAATGGTCTAAAGAACCTGAGGCATCATCCACCGAGAACTTTGCATAAAATGCAGTTGCAGTTTGCACATGCGTTTTATTCAAAACCTAGGCGTTCAATCGAAAATGTTGTAGTATTCCCCACTTAGCCTCTTTTTAAGTAGAATTTCTGTACATTGAAATTTTAAGTAGAAATGGCGAGGGAACGATTAAAGAATGCGAACAGTATATTACTTACATAAAAATCGTTTTGATCGTTTTTAGGGCAACATTATTACTTTGTTTCATGGAAATTGGATTATGGAATCAAAAGTTATCTTCATTTAAACAGCTTGCTTCTAGCTTAAGATGAAGCCTACGCGAATGAAGTCGCAGGCACCAGCTTGAATTACAAAGATATGGTGTCTCATCTTAGGTATTGCAGTGACAACTACAGCGCTGGCCCGAAGGCCTAGCAGGAACAACTTGCGAAAAAGTATCCGTATCATCGAGCTGTTATTTGTATGAAATTTCAAATCATTTCTCATATACATACATCAGAAAAAGGTCTCTTACTAAAATCGAACGCAGCGAACTGAGCGAAACGAAACCTCGTATTTTAACTTATTAAGAAAACATTTTCAGTTTTATATACGATCATAGTAATTGCAAACGAAATAGGTATATAATGTCTAATTGCGAACGATGGATCGATCATTGGATTCGAAAGAATTTTCTAGTCAATCGTACGATTCGATGGAAAGACGTGCCAAACGAGTCATCGAAACTAGTTGAATCTAGGCTATTGAGCTTAGAACACCGGCGCAGAATTGCATGTCTTTCTGTCTTTTACCGTCTACATTTTGGAGAGTGTGCTTTAGAGCTCCATGACTTAGTTCCTCCATCCCAATTCTGTCTCTCGTCGAGAAGTTCCAGCTGTTCGCGTATTCAAGTCGATTGTAAACTGATTTAAACTTACCTGCAATGAATGCGGATGCTAATATAAAGCTCAGCACAGCAAATCCTAAGGTGATTGAAGTCAAGATGAATATTGATTGTGACTGAGTGAGATCCGCTACCGATAAAGAATTAGAACAGGAATCATCTGGAAAATATCACAAGTTTTTACATTACTACCGTTATATCATTATAACAGCCCTTATGACTCAATGGTAAGCGATGCATTTAGCATCGGAGATCCAAGGTTTGAATCCAAGGAATGCAAAATTAAAAAATATTGGTCGAGCAAAACACAGAATGCTGATCACCTACTTGCTTTCTTCTTTTTCTTCCTGTTTTGTTCCCGTATTTTATTTGGGATCGGCGCAGAATGATCTCGTTTTATTTACATTCTCTTCGATCACCCGCCATATCATCAGTCACACCTCTCAAACATTTCATTCTTCACACAGTCAATCCATGTTTTTTGGCCTCCCTCTTCCCTTATACCCATTAACCACCACTATGATCACCTACTTGCCTGTAAATCCGCCCGTGAAACAGACACAGAAATGCCCTATGCCCTAGGAGGCTCGGGTATTTCCACGAAATTTATATATATGTTGCAACCCCCCAGCTATTTTTTTCAGTAATTACTAAAATTTATTATTTGCAAATTATTACTAATCAAGGACGCTCGGCGCTTCCAATATCGGCGTTATAAATGCTCATTATTTATTTTTTTATCATAGATTTCGACAGACGAGCATGAGGTTCACTTGATGGTAGGTGACACCTCAGCCCCACAACATCAGTCAATGATGCGCCGTCGACCTACTTTTTACTTCGAGCATTCGGAAATACATTGAGTGAAACCGAAACGCGCAATATGCACTTCACGGTTTTTCCATCTATGAACGGTGGTTCGTTACCTGGTCGGAATTTCGATATTCCTCTCACCCGATCAATGCCTGAATTGCCAGACGTCGCGAAAACATGCTTACAGAAAATTATAAACATATCGTCCCGGTGGGATTCGAACCTACGACCCATCGATGCGTACGGCAGGAGTTCTACCGAACGCTCAACGAGCCCGTCAACATTTCATTGTGAATATACGAAAAATAATAAACACATTATTATATCAAAACTCATTTTACCTTGTAAGTACACTCTGAATAACATCATCAAAAAATATTCAGCTCCTGAAGATGACGTGGAATCTCCTGCATCACATGTGTATCGATATATGATTGCAGTTACACATAGTACTATATTTACTAGTGATGTTATCTGTAAACAATATTTTACACATTTAAATAAAATTACTTTAACCAGATTTATTATATTATTTATGCCGACGTTTCAAATGCCTTTCAGCAAGCGTGGCGGGCAGGCTGAATGGTGACGGCACTCTGATTTGAATTTGCACAGCTGCCATACTAACACCAACTATTTCTACAGAGTTGATACTTGTCACCACGCTTGCTGAAACGCGTTCGAAATGTCGGACAAATTATATAATTAATAAATCTTTTACATTTATGTCTAGAAGCCTTCCCAATGGACGGCACTAAGTTCCGATATTTAGTTTGATCCAAGAGAAGAAATATTCGATCGGACCGAAACAATGTTTCTTATTTGGTGTTTCCGGGATTCGAACCCAAGTTTTCCAATGACAAAAGCAAGCATACCACTGAAACAAGAAGTTACTAGATAAGAATTCAAAAAGTTATAGATTAATTGGTATATAGTACCTATGTACATAATAAATCCCATTGTAATTTTTAAACTGAATCGCTGTGCCTTCTTCATTAAGTTTGGTAACCATCTCAGTTAGTTTTCTACGTTATGTTACGTTTTCAAGGTGAGATACTATCCATTTTCATCTAGTTTTTATACTAATACATTCTTATAAGTCTTGTAAGGACATAAAAAATAAAAATCTTTGAGTTTTTTTATTGTGAACACAGAAAATAAATGAAATTAGACAGTATCGTTTAATATACGTAAAACACTAACTATGTTGGTTACCATCTACTATCTGACATACAAGTTCTGTTTCAATACTTTTCTTGGTGAAAACAGCACATCATATCCATATACATCCATAAACAGTTGCTTATAATTCTTGGATGTCAGTTATTGCATTCAATTATTGACCATGAATGTACAAGAAAATTGCATCGTGTAAATGGCCTTAGATAAGTGATACGATGCCATTTTTGTATTCTGTGATAGTTCGTAAGGAATTATTTAGTAGATATTGTTAATCCATACAATAGATTAGAAATGATAGAAAAGTGACGTCTACGTAGGTATAATTCCAATAACTTCAAAGGAATTCAATCCCTTGCATATTCATAGAATCTGAATTGCACTTGAAAATTATCACTTCATTCATCCATTGTCACAAGATATTGTATAAAAGATGAAAATCTATTCGAATCCCTTTTAATCGGCGAATATTCCCAATTTTTTACCAATATTACAATTTTAGAAAGATTTATTTGTTTTTTTGTTACGGTTTAACTAAAAAACTACTCGACCGACTTAAAAAAAAAAGGTGTATACATCTACATTGCACCCATGCGAAGCCGGGTCGGATCACTAGTTTTATATAAATAAAATGATTTGAGTATCCTTACAGGCCAGCAACGTAACTATAAACCCTCTGATTGCGGTCTATGGGCGTTGAAGTGAAGAGACCAATTTACCATCTGACTCCTTGCCTTTTCTTCTTTAAAGCGAAAAAAATACGAGTGTGCCTTTGATGCTGCTAATATTTATTACAGGTAGTAGTGGTACTAGCTGAAGGACTTCAGGCTGAATGTCTTTGACTATTTTATTTAGGAAATAGCCTCCCGTCTAATGATAAAAAATGAACTTGCTGGCAAGAATGTTTTTTCGATAATAGTGCAACAGGCACTGGATGCCAATTCTATGTACCAAATGACAAATATATGCATTTCCGATAAGTATATTATTAATTTAAATAATATTATGCAAACTAAATTTGTCGTCTATATTACGGCTAAAAAAAATTAACCAAAGACTTAAAAAAGCAGTGTTATAATGTTTGCATTGGTTTAAAGAAGTTTTTTATTATCTTCAGTAAAAAAAAAAATTGCATCGACGAAAATATGTTGCTGACACAGGCAGTGATGGTAATTACACATAAATTTTATAAACACGCGAATTCATAAGTCGTAGCATGCTAATTGCTATTGTTATGCTATTTGCTAATATGACGATAATATTTGAGTATGTGATTTTTGGTAATATGCTAATCAGAGAGCGCGTTCGCGTTAAGACATTCTTCGCACCACCCTGTTAATAATTTAATCGAATTTAACAATCACATTCATTCAATATACGACCCTAATAACAAGCATATCAAAGATAATAATAATTGCTTAACCTTATTTTCACATCATGAATTCACAATTCGTTTCACACTTCACAGAACTTCGCAACGACATTTAATTTGTTAAATGCTAATTAAGCATTCGCATGCTAAAAATGAATGTCAATGCTAATTCATTCATAGCTAGACACAGGTAAGTGGAAGGATGATTGTCTAATCATCCTAATGTCTAATCAAGAGTCTTCTTGTATGATGCCAGGACTTATTGAAACATGATTATAGAAAGCAGAGCCTCCAAGGTTATAAATTAGCGATGCGTTAGTGGGAATATGTAGTTGATAATATCATCTATTTTAATATGATCATCAAATCAGAATTCCGAATGCTCAAAGTAAAAAGTAGGTCGACAGCGCATCATTGGATGTTCTGTGGCTGAGGTACCTACCATCAAGTGAACCTCATGCTCGTCTGTCGATATCTGACATAAATAAAATAAGAGTGTGGCTACATTATTCATAATATATATTTATTATGAAAAGTGATTCGTATTTGAATAGAGATTATTGACGAATGACTTATTAAGAATTTTTTTATCTAATCTATTCAAGTGACTAATATCAATTAGAATCACACAAATAAAATATCACCCAAATGATTTTCCGAACAAATAAAACAATACTTAAAAATCAATTTTAATTGAAAGACTGAAGAACAAAGACATTGACACTTAAAATAATTGCGTCGTTAATTTTAACAAGCGTTTGATTTTCAATCGTGTCTAAAAACAATTTTACAATATTAAGTTTAAGGTGCCTAAAGATTCATATATATATATGTATATGAGTAATCAATAGCCAATTACAAAAAACTATTGCATTTCTAGCGACTTGATTGTCAAATTCAGTTCCTAGTTTATCAAAGCTTCACACCGCTTAGCTTGCTTAATACGGATCAAAGGTAACATATAATAAATTATAGATAATAATATATCATTCGCATAGCGCGAAGCTATTAATGTATATGAACCAGCGTGACATATCGATCGAATTATGATAGAATGGTACGTGACGCTAAAGAGCTTCGAGTGCGAAGTAGAAAATTTCCTTACAATACAAAATTGCATGTATTGATGTGTGTAATATAAAATGAGTTCAATATACGAAATAATTCAAGTTCTAGTTTTGAATCATCGTAATCAACTTCAAAGATTTGAACACTTATTTTTCTTTAAACTTGCTTGCCAGCATGCAAGTTGTAAGAAAAATAATAGCTCTTTACCTGCTTTATAAAGCGCTTCAAGTAAAATTTTCCTTTATCAACGGATTTCTTAGCACCAATACCGTGGTCGCGAGGAGACTAAAAATGTATACGATGCCATTTTCTTGTACATACATGAGCAATAATTCATATCCAAGCATCGTCTGCAACCGTTTACACGCGGATATTAGATATGTACTCTTTACATCAAGAAGAGTATTGAAACTTGTATGACATAATATCAAGAATTTTACGTGTTGTTTAGACCGTGCAAGTCATTTTAATTGTATGCAACAGACAATAAACTTGCATCGTGTAAAAGTGCCTTAACACGGTAATAAGTCCGATCATTTTGTGTGATAACCCAGAATTTAATATTAAGATCACTTACTATCGTAATGCTGCCAGACACTGTAGCAGCCAGCGCCAATTCTGGAGCCACCTTCTTCCTATTCATTATTCAATATTATTTGCGTTTGAATCGAAACACGTCATATCCCTTACGTGATTGTCCGTGAAGGGAGCTATCAATACTAATCGAAGAATGATAATTATTATCTATATTAATAAACAATATTATCGAACCCATCGCGATTTTAACTTATCACGTTTAATAGATGTGTGTAAATTATATTAGAGTTTGCCTCATTCTAAAAATATAATAATCTTTACCGCTTTATTTTTCTTTTGTGAATGTTTACAGTAGATAAATTACCTACTACTATTTTCGATTTTAGGAAGTTTAGGATTAGATTTTTTTGTTAATACCGATAGACGAGCATGAGATTCACTTGATAGTAGGTGATACCTCAGCCACAGAACATCAGTCAATAATTATGAGCTATCGCCCGACGTTTTACTTTTGAAAATCCATAGACTGAGACCGAAACGCGAAATGTCCACTTCATGGTTATTCTGGTTGGAATTTCGATATTCCTCTCACCCGTTTAATCCCCGTAATGACCAGACCTGGGTATGACATGCGTACAGAAAATTATAAAAAATGTCGTTCCGGTGGGATTCGAATCAGCGACCCATCGGAGCGCAAGAATCTACCAAACGTGCCAACGAGCCTTTAAATACCTTCTATTGTATTTAAATTTATTTTAGTTGTATATTGGTTTTTTTAATAAGAATAAATACATCATAATTTTTTTTAAATAAGTGTGTAAATTATTATTCAAAAATATATTAACTACTTCTTGATCATTCCGGTATAATGAAACTATCTTTCTTTCTTTGGCATTTTAATCCGCCTCAGGTTATTTTGTCAGCAATTTCTCCGAATTGAGGTAAGACTTAATTAGTTTATGCAAAGTATTTCATGGGTAAAGATTCCTATACTTAGAGCCGGACAGCTCTGCCTCAGACTTCGCAAGTAAATACTCCATCTCGTGAAGATTTTGCACTTTGGTGGCACTAGTTTCTCTTAAAACTTAATATGTGGAAATAAATGTAAGCGTAATAAATAATAATAATTCGTTAATATATATCTTTAAATATTATTGATGATGAATAAACATTTTAATTTTAATTATGTATGGACGATATATAATTTGATTCTCAAATAGAACCTCATAACACAACAAATATTAAAATTTGTATGTGACAGTGACCAAAGAGTATAAGAGACAGTGTCTGTGAGAAAAGTCACCAACATGCCAAGTTCCATAAAAAAATAGGTACAATGAATTCATCTGATTTAAACCAATAAACACCATATTATGATTGAAAACATCATGTTATGCCGGATCCGGAAACGCTACTCGCCGGCTTACTGGCCTGTGCGTGGTTTTGGCGTATCGGATGCACCGTCTACGCCGCATACTCTGTCTCCAACGCAGTAGGACCAGAATGCCTCGGCGCAGGATTCAAGCATTTCATCGCTGGCCTCCAAATTGTTGTCACATTGTTTCTTAATTTGATTCCTTTGGCAAAATTCCCTCGCATCAGTCTCGCTAATAGAATATTAAGCATTCCATCTCAGGTCTATACTTTGTATTACGCTAATGTCTACATAGCCCCGATACTTGACAGCCAAAGAGTGACTATATTCCTGTATGTGATAACATTACTGACTGTTTTGGAAACTGTTTACAAGATTAGTTTGGATTGGCAAAATATTGAATGAAAATATTTAAAGATACAAGACGTAGAGAACTGATATAAACGAATGGAGGTTTGAGGCACTGGATTTTAAAGGAAGTCAATACTTATCACCAAGAAACCTTTTGTGTTCTGCAATTATCGAAATTATTTCAAATGTATTGTGAACATGACTGTACTGTTTTTGAATTATATCATATTAATAAATGGAGGAGTGTTGATTTATATCATAGAGCTAAGCACGTCTTATATCACTGTGCAGTCATGGTGGATTCAATTTGATGGACGAACGGCCGAATTCTCGAACGCTAATCAACAACAAGTGCACCTCGCACTTAAAAGTATCTCTAACTCTTTCATTACGAAGGTAAAATGAAAGACAGAAACATTTTAAAAAGCCCTCAAATTTTGATTATCGTTTCAGAATTCCGCGGATAGCCTCATGTCATTTAATACTATTTCTTTAATATAAAATAAAAAAAAGAGATTTCCACCTATATAGTCACTCATCACGATATCTCTGGAACCATAAGGCGTAGCGACTTGAAATATGGTAGGAATATTCCTTTCGCCGAGTAGAGGTCAGCTAAGAACGGATTTTACGAAATTCAACCCACAAGGGGGGTTGCGGGGGCATTTGCTAGTATAAAATAAAATAACGTTTATTGTCATGTTCGATTTATTTAGAATTATCAAAATTACAAACTTACACACACGCACTTATTTGCAAATTCACACTTAGGCACAAAATTTTATTTTATTATTAAACATTTTTATAATGTAAACAATAGTCTAAATCAGTGATTCTCAACCTTCTATTTGTCGCGGCACACTTTTAAGACGTCGAATCTATGTATTGAAAACAATGGCTATCGTTTGAACAATTAATGAGTTAATGTTTTATAGGTAGGTAAAAATAAAAAAGTATTTTATATTAAGTTATATTAACTTTGTTTGTTTGTATCATTACTTCCCAAAATTCGTTCCTTATTAGCGATACTATCGAATGATGTAATAATACAGTATGTTTTTTTTTTCAAAATAAACGGGTAAAACGAAAAACCAATGATGCAGTTTTAGTTTTCATCAAAATCTGCCTAAAGACTCCTTTGAGTACTTTTCGCTATTCTTCATAGTTTCAGATTAGGCCAGGCCACGCCCACTTGAAAAATTCTATATTATTCCTGTATACATTTCTAAAATTTGATATCACACTTAGAATTTGACAGTACACTAAAGTGCCGCGGCACGGTGGTTGAGAATCACTGGTCTACGTCATACTCTAATCATTAAAATATTATAGAGTGTGTATTATAATAAATTACTTTAAACAATCTTCATAATATTATTCATACATTATTAAATTTTCATATTCTAAATATCGTCATCATCAACATCAATTAAAGGCTTGAAAAGCTATTTGATTCAATTTAGACTAAGTATTACGATGTGGAATTTTCGTGTCGTCATACAATTTTTACATAAACATGAATATAATATTACAAATAAATAGATTTTCGTTTCACAAAGGAATAATTAATTATTTTCCGTTGATATCAATTCATATAAATGCGATATAACTTATAAAATTAAAATAAATATAATATTTTAGTTCTACTTCTTTTAAATTCTATTAAAAGAATAAACTATATAGGATTATATAAATAATAATAAAAACAATATAATTTAAATTATTCAAATAATTCCCATATAACACAAAGTTACCAACTAAAAATTTTGTCACCAAAATCATCGTTAACAAACTGTGTGTTGTGTAAATAATTTATCTTAATACATTTCATATAGAAAATTAATATCTAATTTTTGAGAGTCGTGGGTTCTTTATCCAACGGGAACTTAAAAAAGTTTTTATCGTTGAATAATACAGAAATACTTTGGGCAGAACTTCGTCGACGCGAGTCGGCCGGCTCTGCGCCCCTAGTAAACATGATATTATTATATCTCGATGCTTTAATATAAAACATCACTTTGTTTCAGTTGAGCTGCAAGAATATTATCTTCTTTCAATAACATTTTATATGAACGGTATTCAGTGGCGGCGTAATGCGTGGGCGACGTGGGCCACCGCCTACGGCCTCGCGACCCAGGGGGCCTCGCACCCCGAAAATTTATGCATTACTTAAAAGCCGCGAACGTGCCAAAAAATTTTTTGCCAAAAAAACCATTTTTTGCGCTGAAAGTGGGCCCCGAAAAATGAATCTTGCCCACATTAAATTTAGGTCTTACGCCGCCACTGACGGCACTGAAAACGGTATGAGAACCAGGTGAACGTATCTATAAAAAAATCAAAAATAGTTTTCTACATACCTAACTAAATAATGCTTAACTTTTTGTATATCGCTAATAGTGTGCCAATATGTATATCAGTACAAAAAATCTATATCAGTATACATTTTTTGTTCGTCAATTGTATGCTATCGGCCTTATTCATATACGTATAATTAATTATAAGCATGATTTAGTTAAAATATGTTTTGTTTCTTTCGTTGTGTAGTCTTTTTATATTCGATAGAGCGAGACAAATCATATTTTTACTATATCAAGCTTATAATACGTACATATGAATAAGGCCGTAGAAATGTAAAGAAAGCTGGTAAAATGTTAACTGGCAATTTATCAAATTATTTTTGCTCTCCTGTAAAATTGAGAAAATATAGATACATCCATCTGACTCTTACACCGCGAAATAATCTTAAATAATATTTATCGTCAGCACCTTCGACTATTTTTACTTCGAGAATTCGGAAATCCATAGACTGAAACCGAAACGCGCAATATGCACTTCAAGGTTTTTCCATCAATGGTGGTTCGTTACCCAGTCGGAATTTCGATATTCCTCCCACCCGTTCAATGCCCGAAGTTACCAGACGTAGGGAAGACATGCTTACAGAAAATTATAATCATGTGGTCCCGGTGGGATTCGAACCCACGACCCATCGATACGAACGCCTGCCGTTCTACTCAACGCGTCAAATATAAATTTAACGTTTATAGTTAAATATTTTAAGAGTTCTTATATGAAATATGGTATAGATAATCAAAATCAATCTGGCTTGCCGTTGAGAATACAGAATAGCATCTCTGTATAAATATATTATACTATAGCTCTATCTAGGCCGTAGACGAAAGTTATCATTATGAGAAAGCTGTGGAGTAGAGCCCGATTGACTTGCAATATTAAAGCCTATTTATCGATATGATCTTTAATCTCAGATATTGGTATGGTTATGTTAACTTACCTACCTCTAGATACATTATTCATTAATAAAGAATACTTACAATTACGAAATATAGCAGTGGGCAATTTCGTTCTCGATTGAGATGTTGATCCAAGATTTGATGGCGCCCGATGTACCGCTGAAAATATTGTTTTTATAAGTCTTTTTTATGCATAACTGTTGTTGTTGTGTAACGTTTTTAGTTACAATATAATATAATAATAGAAAAAGGTGTGAAGAATAAAAAATAGAAATGTTCGTATAATAGAAATTGTAATTTTAACAATAATAAAAGTAGAAAATATTTAAGAAACTAGGATAATAAAAATTACGGGTCGTGAGTATTTTTTTTAAAAATTGAGCATCGGCCACAAGGTTCCTCCGAGGATAGCACTCCCCTGCGTATCGATGTATATCATGCTCCGTCACTGGCGTTGACTGTAGACTGCAGTGGGATGATTGTACTCCAAACTTAGCACCCTGGAATTACCCAAAACCAGACATTTTAGAGAGTGTCATGTTTCTCGTTATTAGCGGTAACATGAAATACGATGCAAGCGGGTTTAGTGAATCCTATACATTAAATAGGTAGCATTGATGTGGATGTAACAAATAAATTATATTAGTGACAAAACAAAGAATTTAAATATTAAGGTATTTACAATATACTGAACAGGAAATTATTAAAAAATATTATTTATAAGAAGCTACTAAACAATTTTTTACTTTAAGAAATATGAAAACATTTTTAACACTTAGATATTATATATAAAAGCAAATTTGATAATTTAATAAGTAATTTATTTTTATCTTTTATGTAGGTACCTTCATTTTTAGAACACAGAAAAAAATGAATTGCAAAGATGAAATGTAGATGAAAAGGCGGAATTAAATAAGATAGGATTATAAAATAATATAGAAGACAAAATTAAAAACTATTACATAAGAATTCAACACTCACCCAATTCGGGGTATAAAATCTCACTACACTTTTTTAGTGACAAATTAAATGATTATTTAGTTGTATTATAGTACAAATATATTATTGTAGTAAAAGTATATAATAAGTAAATAAAAGTATATTTGTATAACTTTTATAAATCACCAGTCGATTTAAATAACAGTAAAATAATTAGCGTGGAGGTTCACTCGCGCGCAGAGACAAAAGTGCAAGTAACGATCTTGTGTTGCCAGCCGCGGTAGTGACAATTCGCTACAACAGGCAGACGTGAAAGAAGCCTATTCACCCTGGCCTTGAAGATACCCAAGTTATAGTGGTCCGGAAAGATGGAACCCGGTAGGGAGTTCCATTCTTTCGCAGTTTTAATTAGAAATGATGGAAGCGAACTGTGTGGTTTCGGGAATATCCACAACAAATGGATGAAGTCATGCCATTATATCATTCTAATGACATTGGCGGGCTCGTTGGCGCATTCGGTAGAACACCTTCCGTGGGCATCGATGGTTCGTGGGTTCGAATCCCACCGGGAACACATGTTTATGGTTTTCTGTAGGCATGTTTTCCCCACGTCTAGTAACTTCGGGCATTAATCGGGTGGGAGGAATATCGAAATTCCGACCGGGTAACGAACCACCGTTCATAGATGGAAAAACCGTGAAGTGCACATTGCGCGTTTCGGTTTCAGTCTATGGATTTCCGAATGCTCGAAGTAAAATGTAGGTCGACAGCGTATCATTCACTGATGTTCTATGGCTGAGGTATCACCTACCATCAAGTGAACCTCATGCTCGTCTGTCGATATATAACATAAAAAAATATATATATATTATTAAATAATATATAATGGAAAGATGCTAAGTCTTACATGCTTTTCTCGGGTTAAGTACCACCGTGTAGTCTGGCAGTGGTACCGGTGGCAGATCCTCATCAGGTGGTAGTTGCGAACGCATAGGCTGTGAGGTTGACGGAAGGTATGACCATGGTAACTGACGCTGAAGCTCCGCTGTGCCGGGTCTGCAAAATATATTATCTTCCATTGCTACATAAGAACATAGCATATAATAAGCGGCATATAAGTTGAACAAAAATGGCGATCGTCTGCAATTGTACCACCCTTCTCCCCGCACTTCGTTTGAGACCCAAAAACTTGTTACTGCGCTCTCAACGCTATTGTTCAACTTATGTGCCGCGTATTATAAGTATAGTCTTGTAAGAGGAGTGCCGCATATCAGGCAAAAAAAAATCCTCTTATATCTTCTTCCTGCGCTGTTCCTTTTTTATTTGGGATCGGCGCAGTATTTTAATTTTTACAATATCATCTTTCACATATTATATTGTTGCTCATAACCTTTATAAACAAGTTTTTACGCCTAGCAATTTGTACAATTAAACTTGTCAAAGGTTATATCAAAATTCCATCAAATATTAAGCATTTTTGCATAAGTCTATGCATTTTTGTCAAAATTAAATAGTTTATACTCTAATAATAGTATCATTCTAGTCTTTGGCGTATTGTATTGTAGTTATATCTCCGACCATCAGATAAGTCTCGTCAAATGAAATCGGGCATTAAAAGATCTAAAAAGGGCATGGAGCATACCCATTTTTTACCTTGTTTCCCCGGGATTCCTAGGAAACAAGATAATAAAGTAGAGAGAAACGAGGACCTCCGGTGCTAAAAGCATCGCGCTTACTACTCACAGAGGCAGTCAAACAGCTCATGAGTCAAGTTAAACAGAAGGGATCACCACTCTCCAATAAGGTGGTCAAACAATTGGCACTTACTTCATATTTATGCTGGTTTTATTTTCCTGCGGGGAGACGTGTTGAGAGGAATGTAGGATTTGCTGGTTCTGAGTAGTTGTACCGATTACGGAGATGTTCAGTCCACTTTGTCGCTCTTCGATTATATTTTCCATTCTTTCCTTACTGTGTGGTGTAGCTATGATGTTTGTAATGAACTTGACTGTTCTAAGAGAGAAAGACATATTTTTTTCATAATTGGTCTTAATTAAGCCAAAATGTCAAAATCAAAAATCATTTATTCATTTAGGTAACACAATGTACACTTATGAACGTCAATTAAAAATACATATTAAATGCTTCTAATTTTACATTTACTGCCAGTTCTCAAATCAAGGGCGTAGAACGGACGAGAAGAACTGGCAATAAACTCGCCGCCACTCTTTTTAATCGCCAAGTTTTTGTTTTACAAATGTTTGTAAGGAGCTGCAACCATTTCACCATGCTCCACATGACATATTGAAGTAATTAATTATATGTAATCAAACAAATAAAGGTTTGTCCTCTAATATAGGTAGATATGTAATGTATTATGCAAGGTTCTCGGTAAGTATATTATTATAGTATTTTTTTAAAATATTCTGATGTGGTTCGGAAAATTTTGGCAAACCCGTCTACTTAGAATTTTTTTTTTCCACTCTGGAAAACCTATAGTCATAAAGCTTTGAAATTAACTACTACTTTTCTATCTATTTTAAATGTATACAATTCCATATCAGTAAAATTCTTACTTATCCATTTCCGGATCCGTAGTTCGAGTCAAAGTCGGCCGCGGTATTGGGTTTACCTCCAGCTCATAGCTGGTTCCACTACTGGAAATGCTGTCCTCTTGATGGTGTGGTGTATCTCGTCTTGCAAATAGTTTTGTAGTGGAGGGAGACTCCGATATGTTATCAGCCTAAAAAAAAAGTTTAAATAATTCGTTAACGTGGATCATTTATCTATATAGCTAACTAGCAACGCGCCCCGGCTTCACACTGATAATGTAGCTTTCTGTTGGTGAAAGAATTTTTTAATCGGTTCAGTAGTTTTTGAGTTTATTAATAACATTCAAAAATACAAATCTTTCCTCTTTATAATATTATAATAATAAGTATAATATAGTCTGGAAAAATACAGTGGTGGTTTAAATGACGATGGTACCATAGTCAAGCAACTCAACCCTCCCTTTCTCTAACTCAAATGTTTTCATCTACATTTTTTTCTGGCGTAATTGTCAATAATATCATCATAGTCCGAAAGTTTTAAAGAAAGTGTATTTTTTTAATTAGTTATATTGAATAGTCCGTCACTATATAATAATATATAATAAAAACTGCGTGGAAAATAAAAAAAGGATAACAGAATACCTAAAAATAATGTTTAAACATTTCTGTCTGTCTGTTCACGCTAATATCCTACACTAATTAAAATGCATTCATCAGATAGATTAAGTAGTCTGAAGTAACATAATTTTGTAGAATTCTGAAGTAACATAATTCATCAGATAGATTAAGTAGTCTGAAGTAACATAGATTTGTTTTATCGAATCGGTTTTTTGAAAATTCATCATCATTTAAAGATTTGTGCGAATGAAGTCATGGGCAACAGCTAGTATACAACAACAAAATTTTATAAAAAATACAACAAAGCACACTCATTAGGTTTACTAACCACAGTCACTACTTTCTCTTTTTTTAGAGTTACTACAATAAGCAGTATTATGTTAAACAAAAAGAAAACGCCAATTCTTCCATATAGAGCAACCATAGTCCAGGCCGCTATTTTTGTGTCCAACTCAACATTGCCAAGCCCACTTGCAGTGGCTTCAATATATTGCATTATATCAGATAAGCTCTGCAATTGAAATAAATTAATTAAAAATAAAATATATGTACATTTTATGTCGGTAGACAGACGAGTATGAGATTTGATGTTAGGTGATACCTAATCCACAGAATATCAATCCATGATGTGCTCTCGATATATTTTTAACTTTGATTAATTCGGAAATCCTTGGACTGTAACCGTTTTTTTATAGAGGGGAAAGACTCCTTATGTCCACAGGGAAGGTATAGACCTCTTGAAGACTGAAGTGGTTTCCCCCCGCGAGTGGAGCAATGCGAGGGGAATGTGGGGTGCTGATAAACCGGTGACTCTCTGCTAACCAGAGATCCTGTTGACCCTAACCCACTAAAACCTTCTTAACCATCAGGTCTCACCGTAATGAGGCAACAGGATAACTCGAGGTATACGATCAAAGGTTAAAGTATATAAACGAGACATGCGAAATGCCTTTCAAGGATTATTATCTACGAACGGTGGTTCTTTACTCAGTCGGAAGTCTTATATATCTCCCACCCGTTCAATGGCCGAAGCATTGTCATAGTAATATCCGGTCCGAAGTGATGAAATGCAGTAAACAGTGAACAGAAAATTATGAATATGTTAATCCAAAAGGATTCGAAACCGCGATTCTACCGAACGTAAGGTAAGGCATTACCTATGTTATAAAATTCTGTAAAAATTCTTGGCAATCATTGCTTAGTTTCTTTAGTAAAACTAAATGAAGTTTAATATTATTGGAATACTTACTCTAGTGAAAAATGTGTCATTAGTAAAAATAACAACAGCTACCACATCCAATGCGCAGACGCCGATTGTGACCATGACCCAGGGCCACCTCCTTGGCATACGACTGTTCCTTCTAGAAGCTGTAAAGGCATAGATGAAATAAATAATTATATCTTTAAAACTAAGTTTGAGTCCAGAATAAGATAGCAGAAGCTAATCATTCGCTAGTCAGTGAGGCAGTACTGTAACGTAATGCTCAAAATTGAATCTAGATTACATTACTCGGGATTGTTGCCGGTAAGGAACTGCCCTAAGCCTAATTGAGATTTGCTACCTCCTCTATAAGTAATAAGGGCATGACTTGTTTTGAATTAGAAGGTATTTGTGATGTGTCTTTAACAATACTCCGGCGACCGCCTCCGTGGCTCAGTGGTAAGTGCGGTGCGTTTAGCACCGGAAGTCCTGGGTTCGAATCCCGGGGAACCAGGAGGCTGATCACCTGTAAAGAAAAATTATCAGTGAAATAGACATAGAAATGGGTCTGCCCCATGCCCCATTAGGGGACTCGGGAATTCACTTTAACAATACTTACTCATAAGGATGACACTTGACAGGAACCAGAGAATGCCCAAGCCCAAACTGACACAATTTATGTAAAAAGTCCTCGTCACTGTGAAGGGTTCTTTTGTTATGAGCACGAAGGCTTGGTTGTTGATGCCAGCTATAGCTTGACCGATGTTAACGCGCTGTCCACATACGCTGGGGTCTAATCAAAATCAAAATCAAAAGTTTTTTATTTCTAATAGGACTTTGCAGGCTCTTATGAAACGTCTAGTTGCACGGTTCCAAAAAGTGGGTCTCATGGAGAAGAACCGGCAAGAAACTCCATGGACACTCTTTTCAACAATGGTTTAGCTTACAAAGACTTGGTTACAATAGTAATAATCGGCTGAGAAGTTTATATAATGCAAGGTATACAGAGATTCTATACAATGCAAAAGAAAATTGAGTTTTTACTATTAGTGTAAAGTGAGATGGATGGTTTTCCAGAACCTCCTCCAGAAATAGATATCTTGTTTTTAGCGGAACATTTGACACAAACATTTCTAAGTTTGATTTTGTACACAATCTGTATTGAAACATGAAAATAATATGAATGAGGCGCACTTGATAGTAGGTGATACCTCAGATATACGTATAATATAAATCAATTGCTCTCGAACTTTATTTTCTAGGAGCATTTGAAAATCCTTGGACGTCCATATTTTATACCTTGGGGTTGATTATTAAAATAAAAAATATTATATAGATAACTAGCTGACCCGGCAAACTTTGTACTGCCTTACAGTCCATGAATGTCGTGTTAATATTAGCTTAACTTAAAGTGAAATTCCGAAAAATATGATAAAATTATTAAAATGACTATTAAAAAGCAGGGGTCGGGAATAGAAGAGTGAAAATATAGGGTTGTATGTATTTTTTAAAGCCACATAATAAAAATAAAAATAAAAACCCTTATCACTTAGGGGTTTGATAGATAGATAGTAGCCGATTCTCAGACTTACTGAATATGTATAAAAAAATTCATAAGAATCGGTCGAGCCGTTTCGGAGGAGTATGGGAACGAACATTGTGACACGAGAATTTTATATATTAGATTTTGTAAGCTATTTGATGTTCAAATTTCAATTTCATAAAAAAGTCCAGTCCAGTTAATAAAACTCTTGGAATTGATAGGATCTTGGTCACAGAATGAGTTATACGTATTTCTGTTTTAAAATGAAGTCGTACTTACTATGGTAATACAGAATTTTTATATAGAGCAACCCCGGGAGCTCCTGGAGGAAATCAATTAAGCAGAAGTACTGTGCCAACGAAAGTGAGCTCATAATTATCTGTACAGCTGCCTGAGTCTGTAATATAAAAGAAAAATTAAAAATAAATTACTTATATAAATAAATAATACAAGCATGCGAGCAATTGTTCGATACTATTAATCATTGACATAGTATTGTTGATCGAAGCTATTAATCTACAATATTTATTTTGACTAACCAAAACATTGAAAAATAAAAATAACGTCATGTAAGTATAGTTCAGATATCGAGGTCACGATATTAATTGGTTATATTTGAAGAAATATCGAAAGGGCACGAAGTCATTTAAAAAAAAAGTCATCGAAAAATCACGTCTTTTTGGAGTTTCGATTTTTCTATGGTTATTTTTTTTTGGCGCAGTTTTAACCATTACTATTCGAAAGAGCACACTTGAAAACATAGGAAACATTCGTTCCCGATTTTTTTCTGTTCGAATACATCACATGGCAATAGCTCAAACTTAGATGTCAAAATTGTTTCCTCTGGGCGCTAATGGGTGAATAGATTTACCTCTTCTTAAAAACATTATGACAAATTCAAAAGACAACGCATCTGAGACGAGGCGTAGCTAGGTGGACAAGAGCCCCGGTAAATAGGAGAGAAATCACAATCCCCCCTTCCCCCCTTCGGCAAAATTTCTCCAGCAACTGCACAAAATTCATAATTTGCAAAGCTTATGTTGTTATAAATGATCATATAACACATCCCAGCTTAACATGGGTGCAATAATACACAAAAAATAGGCTATGTTACTCGCTGATAATGTACATAGCTTTCCTATTTGTGGAAGAAAATTTAAAATTAGTCCAGTACTTTATGAGTTTATTCGTTACAAACATACAATAAATCAAAAATACAAATCTTTCCTCGTTATAATGTAATGCTCGGTTTATATTTTTGCTTGTTTTTGAGTATTTTTATATTTTAAATTTTTGAAATTGTTGTTTTTGGCAATCGAAACATACGACTGGGGCTTCTGTTACTGTTATCAGTAGTTAAAAGACTGTCTGAGATTCGCGTATGTTCATGGGCGGTGGTGATTACTCACCATCATGTAACCCGCCTGCTAAAAAAAAGAAATTATTACGTTATCGCAATAGAAAGCGTCAAGTGCTATCATCATTTCGTAAATATGATAGGAGTGTTCGCGATGGCTCCGTGACATCTTGATAAGGCGGTATCAAGGAGTTTCAAATTAATAATGACAAAATCATGATAAGTATTTATGTAGAAATTGGTCCCGGAAAAAACAAGGTCACACACACAGAAATTATTTAGGGGTTTTTTTTAGATTTTTGTGAATAATAATTTGGAAATATAAATGTAATTTGTACAATATTACATTTTTGTATTATTATTATTAGTATGTGTAATGTTCTATAAAGTATTTTTATAGTTTGTTTGTCTGTAATTTTATTCTAAAAAAGCTCAATTATATACTGTACAAGATTGTACCCTTTTATTTTATATAAAATCTCTTTTTTATATAAATTATTCTTATATTCTATTTTTATATTTGAATTGTATTTTCTATGTCAATAGTATTTTGTTTTGATATAATAAATGAGTTTGCAAGAACCAGTCGTTTGATTCAGTCGCAAATATAGTGGTCCTTCGAGAGCCGATATGGTTGTGCAGACTAGGAGCAAGAAGGGAGAAGAGGTTGTCGTCCCTGCACCGGGTGCTACTACAGGCATCCAGGTAGGGGCAGGACCTGAGGTAGGTGACAATTCAAATAATTTAATGCCACCGCTGCCACATTCCCCTACAAGTTCACACTCGAGCCGCTCTGCTGCAACAATGCGAGCTCAAATTCTCGCTGCAGAGGCGCAATACGCGCGACGGCTCGCAGAAATGCAAGAGAGGGTGTTTGAGCTCGAGCTCCGCGCTCAAGTCGCCGCAATAGAGGCAGAATATCATACTAAAAGTGTTTCTAGTAAGAGAAAAGAAAAGCGATTAGAAAATTTGCTTGACGATGCGCACCTTATGTCGCAGGAAATTAATTATAATGCAACTCCCTTTGTACAGGATACTACAGTTATGCCTACACCAGTTGATACGGGTAAAGCCGCTGACGCAGCTTCATCGCTTTCTGTAGCGCCAATGCCGCAGACAGAACCATTTCCAAAATTAGTTGATTCACTAGTAAAGTTTTTTAATAATTTCAATATAAATAAGCGTAGTAATAATTTTAATATAAACCAATGTTTTGGCAGGTCATCTATAGGATATTTAAAGCTGAAACGTAGATGTTTGAACGTGAAAAACTTAGTGGAGCTTAATTTCTCGCTGCGTGGAGAAGCGCGTGAGGCTATGCGCGCTTTATTAGCAACAGCGCACATGCCCATTGACGTGGTGAGCGTCTTAGGCACGCACCGTGCCGATAAGGTCATGCAAGAGGTTGTTTTTGTGCACTCTTTGTCGCAAATTAACGCTGCCGATAAGGGTTTAATAAACATATCATTGGTAAAGTCTGAAAATATTAGTTGTTTTTGCGAAAAAGGTAATTATTTATTCAATTGTGTCAGATTCGACTTTGAAGTAGAGACTTCTGTTGACACATTTCCTAAGTTCCATAGACTAGATGCAATAGGGCTTACTAATGAGGTTTGTAGTGCACAAATTGAACGTGTTTTGGAAGTTCTGCAGGATACAACTCGCAAGATACCTACACAAAGGTTTAAAGTCGGTATTTTATGGCGTTCATATATTTTGCAAGTTTTAAATAGCTATTTTCTCGCGATGTCTAGATTTTTAAGTCTTAAAAAGAAAATATATAAAGACAATTACTACGCCGAGTTGTATTATCACAAAGTTTATACAATGTTTTATATTCTGTATTTTATAGCAAAAGAACTGCTACTGAACCCTTATGTAGGAGAAACATGTTTCACAGAATTTCCAACGTCAGTTAGAACGTTGATTTTTATAAGATGGTCTGCTGAAGATGTCATCACGTTTGATCATCTTCAACCGACTAGTTAAGTACGTCTGGAAGAATAAACCAAACGTTTAGTTATTTCATAAGTCACGAGAGTTTACGACCCATTTGGGATCCCCGCGCTGATCCTCGCACCGCGCATAGTTCCCGGTCAGATTTTATATCAAAATATTGGGTGAACAGGATACGAATGGGATGAGAAACTTCTAGAAACAGACGTTTGGTTAAAGGATCTAACCTTGGTTTCAACATTTCTTGTCTTTATCATCTTAATTTTTATGAGAGTGAACTTCACGTTTTCTCGCGTCGTGGTTGCGTGGTTTATTGGGAATTAATTTATGATGATGGAAACGAGAACTTGGCTCTCATATGTAGGAAAATTGGAGTAGTTCCCTTGAAGCCCATACACCCCACGGTTAGAGCTTCAAGGTACACTACTAACAGCTTGTCTCGTTTCATCCATTTTGGAAAATTATTGCTTCACACCATCAAGACGTTTCATTTCGAGCGATTCGCTGTACATTTTACACTGGCTGCGAAACGATATCATGAAACCTCTTGTAGTCCTATCAGGGTAACTAAACCACACGTCCTCATAAATATCATATTCATAATGTGTCTCAACACAAAGTAGTCGTAGCTGACAGTCAAGTCCAGACCCACCTCATGCTTTCTCTTCGTCATGGTCATCAAACCATAACTCATAACACTGCTAAGTTAAAACAGTTGCGCTTGCCAGTGTGTTTCACTCATAATAGCATCAGTTTATAGTTAATTAACACTGGTACGTGCAATAGTAAGAGTTCATGAATTTCATGCGATGATTATACTGCATGCTTTGCTAAAAGGGGGGGAGGGTCGTAGATTATGTTTAGTTGTCAGCTAGGAATATATGTACTTTAACTTTATTTTGAAAGACGCCGAGCCGAGGAGTGATATAAGTCGGGCGGAGGTACACATTCTTCGTCAGTCTACTGGAACATTTCAAGATCTACTTCAACTGTCTTCGAAAAGGACAATCTCTGTCAACACAAGACCCAGCTCTTGAGGTACCAACGACGGTTTACGGAAAAGAATCGAAGGTATGAATTGTTTTCCACCGCTATAAAGACTTTGCTACCGACAAAAAGATAAATTGGAAATATGTACATACTGCTAGCAGCTCCATTTAAAGAGTTAATCGTGATAGCGAATGGTGCCAGGTGTAAAGACGGGCAAATCTTAAAGAAACAACTTCCAATTGATAACTAACTTGCTATCTTACTCGCCGAATGCCCTTGTCTACTCTCGCAGCCAACGCACGAGTCCTGTGACTGGAATGGCGAAGGAACTCGTGATCTTTTCATTTTCTAATTGGATCCGCAACAGGTCGTTCCTTCCCTGCAGAGCTACAGGATACAGATTTAGTCAGTCGCGCTGGATGGAAGAAGGCTCTCCGACTGGCTGACCATTTCTGGCAGAGATGGCTTAAAGAATATCTTCCGAGCTTAGCACCACGTCAACACGTGGGGTCAGGGGAGAGAAGTCTTGCGGTTGGAAATGTGGTGTTAATTGTTGACAGCAATTTGCCAAGAGGTACTTGGCCTAAAGGCAGGGAAATCTGCAAAAGTCTGCAATATACCCTGGTCAAGACGGCGTGGTTCGGGTCGCAGATGTGTGTACCTCCGCTGGCGTACTAAAGCGTCCAACAAAGAAATTAATAAAATTATTGTAAAAAAGGGCAGAATGTACAAGATTGTACCCTTTTATTTTATATAAAATCTCTTTTTTATATAAATTATTCTTATATTCTATTTTTATATTTGAATTGTATTTTCTATGTCAATAGTATTTTGTTTTGATATAATAAATGAGTTTGCAAGAACCAGTCGTTTGATTCAGTCGCAAATATATACATATATGTACCTGCCTAACTGCCATTGTTCTACAACAATGTCGGATGTGATTATGATACCAAGTCGCTTTTTTGTATTTGTAAAATGACCTATATAATTAACTAGTAAAGTCAAAATTTTAAAAACATATCATGTTTTTGTAGATAGCAGTCGCATAATGGTTCATGAAGTTAATATGGTGTAATGGTTTCAGCTCCTTACAAAACATTTGTAAAACAAAAACTTGGCGATTAAAAAAGAGTGGCGGCGAGTTTCTTGCCAGTTCTTCTCGTCCGTTCTACGCCCTTGATTTGAGAACTGGCAGTAAATGTAAAACTAAAAGCATTTAATATGTATTTTTTATTGACGTTCATAAGTGTACATTGTGTTACCTAAATGAATAAATGATTTTTGAATTTTGAATAATTTCTCCAAAGAATAAGGTCAAGTGTAGAGCCATGCAGAACGTTGTTCTACGGACACGTCGTTATATGCGTTGTGGCACCTTGTGGATATAAATCCATATTTAACATACACACGTAACGTTTAATAGTAATAGACCTAAGAATTGGGGAATTAAAATTAATTAAAAAGTGTAGTAGTAGTATTTGAAATGATATTCCTTTCTTAACAATACTTTAAATACCTATTCAGCTAAACAGTTATGTCAAAAAGGTTATGTCAGTTATTCATAAAAAAATAAAGGATATTTTCTGAAACTATAGCTACAGATCACTGGATGAATAGCGACGCGTATCACTCACGACCGTTGTCCTTATCAGTTATTTGATAACATGTATTCGTTGCCAGAAATATTTGCTCCACTTTGAAATGTTGCAAATTTATCGTGATCTCTATTGACAAACTAAAACTTGAATACAAACCATTCAATTATTGATAATTAACTAAAAACAAATAATAATTTAATGAGCTCTCATCTACCAGGGTCTGAACAAAAATTTCCCAAAGTGTTATTATCCTCTTACTTTACGAGAAAGTGTGAAACCGTGATATATTTTGTTATTTTATGTCAGATATCTATAGACGAGCACGAAGTTCAATCGATGGCAGGTTATATCGTAGCCACAGAACATTGGTCAATGATGGAATGTCGATGTTAGCTGATGCAACATAACATGTATAGATATGTCACATATAACTATATCAGGTTCGGGGATCGGGTAATATACCAGTTCATTATGGGACCGACTACGTGCATTTTATCAGAGAGCAACATAGGGTTTTTTTTGCGTATAGTACATCTACATTGCACCCGTGCGAAGCCTTGCGGATCGCTAGTGTGAATTTAAAGCAAAATAGACAACAGTGTCTAAAGCTTATAATTTACTAGTCTACGGGCAATATCGTAACAACACACAATGTATTTAGGTCCTACATTTAACAAAAATCATGTTCTCTTCGTGATTGCCCTAAACCAGAGATGTGTAAAATAGTTTATTAAAAGTATTTAAATTCAAAATGCAAATGCTTTTCTATTTCTTTATTTCAAAGAATATAGTATTTTGCATTTGAATTAAAAATTTTTTTTTTAATTTACTTATCGATATAAAATACAATTACAACATTTAATTTAAATAGCATATGTGAAACCACAGAGGTTTATATCTAATGCTATCTTAGGTAGACCGTCAGCTCGATTAATTCATCTCCAATCTAAGAAAACAAAAGCATATTGTTTAAGAAGTAATCCTTCAGTTTAAATTTTAAGTTAATAAAATAAAATCACATAAAGTTAGGTACACACCAATTCTAAACGATAACACAAATACGAATAAAATCACATAAAGTTAGGTACACACCAATTCTAAACGAAAATAGTTGAAAATTATTTTTTTTGTTTGTGCGCATTGATTATATTCTATTCATCTATATACATATTTGTACGTTCTAAAACGAATAAAATAAGAATAATGGGTAGTATTAACCATACTTTATTTCAAGTATTGAATTATTCATTCGCATAAAGAGCTTTATTAAAAGAGCTAAGTAATACATTCGCAAAAGCTACTATTTAATACATTTACAAAATTATTATTGAATAAGCACTTACACTGTACATAAATTTACTTTCATAACTATTACGTTATGTCGATGAATTTTTACGTGAAATCGAAAAAAGGATAGAGGTACTCAAGTTTGTAATATAAATATTTTTTAAGATTTTAATTATAGACACATTAACAAACTGAATACAATGTCTAATTAGTAATAAATATTTTACAGACATTCTTCTTTTTAAAAAAAAAAATTTTTTTCGCCGTGACACACAATGAACGAACCTACTTATTCGCCAGCTTGCTAATTAACCTTACGAAGACAACAAGTTGACTACTAATTAGAGATATAGACAAGATTATAAGGGAAAGCCAACCTACATGTTTTCTTTTTTTATGTTATAATGACTACTAATTAAAGGTTACTACTAATTAATACAAGATTATTGCCTACGTGTTTATTTTGATTATATTACTATTATATCTGCTACACTAGAGGACTGAAGATGCGTTGACGGCCTTTAAGAAGGCTAAGTCGACTCGTTCACCATTTCAAATTAATGAACAAGACAAACCGTTAAGATATTAAAAAACACAAATAACTTATAACACAATCACTCAAAAATATAGGACATTGTCTCTTGAGTCAAATTGAAAATCGTAAACATTAAGCTATATGTACAAAGAATCTTATTATTTTTTTTTTTACGTTATCTTAAAATGTTTTTTCAACATTAAATCAGTTTCATAAATCATTAAATTAAACACTTACGCAGCTAAAAATACCAGCAAAAGCGATGGCTGGATGTGCCATTATGGAATAATAAAACACACGCTAAAGAAGAGAGAAAAATGAAAACAGGAAGGGAATTTTAAAAGTGGGAAAGTGTATCGCGGTTGTCGGTTTACGCACTACAGCTTCTTAGCCAGATAACATCACCTATCTTGATCTTTGATAAGAGATTACAAATTTCATTCTACATCCAACAACGCAATACTCCTCACCAACTATTTCAACTACACGGGGTTTATGTATTTTTTACTTTACGCCAGGAACTTTCGCGGACAAAACAACTCACAAAAGTTTTATTATAATCGGATAAATAGTTTAGGAGTACATAGAGTACAATCATACTTATATTGATTTTTATTTATATATATTTCGGAGATGTAAAAGAGGAATTTTTCAATAACCTTAAGTCCTACCTATACATATAATAAAACAAAATATATTTTTTTTACGTTTACATCAATCTATTTGCTCGCGCACTCTTCTGAATTAAATCTCTAAAACTGCTGAATAGATTTTCACGCAATAACGTATGTTATATGTATACGTGGATTACATTTTGTCTGGGTAATTTATAAATAATCTTACTAATATTATTAATAGGAAATATTTGTTTGTTCCGATTTAACTCAAAAACTATTCGACCGATTTTAAAAATTCATTCACTGTTAGAAAGCTACATCTTCACCGAGTAATAAAGGAATATTTCCAGAAATAATTAGGGATCCCGACTAAAACTTGAATAATGTAACCCAAGGTGTAAAAAAAATGTTGTAGGGAGTAATCTACTGAACCGATTTTAAAAATTCTGACACCAATAGAAAGCTACATTATCAGCGATTAACACAGGCTATATATTTTTTTGTATACTTACATATACATCTACATTTCACCCGTGCGAAGCCGGGCGTGTTACTATGGGTTTAACCCTTAATTTGACAACGTTCGGTGCAACGGACACTAGCTTAAACTAAAAAAATGCCTTTATTTTAGCCTATGGATGCATTGCAATAGCGTACTGGTTACTAAAAAAATTTCCCAAAAATATTGATAATATAAAAACAAATACGCTGAGATAACTGTTACGGTGTTTTTTTATAAAGCTACATTATCAGCGATTAACAAAGGCTATATTTTTTTTTGTATATACTACATCCTTTTTTTATTTAATCTGAGTAGGTACTACATCTACATTGCACCCGTGCGAAGCCGGGCGTGTTACTATGGGTTAACATAAAAAGTATGTGAACGAACGAACGAAAGGTACTCAAATCTTGTGTACCTGGAAAATAAGAAATGTGGAAATGTGGGAGGAATATGGAAAAATTGAAGTGGGTATCGAACCACCGTTCATAGACACTGGCGGCGTAAGGCGTGGGCCACCGCCTACGGCCTCGCGACCCAGGGGGCCTCGCGCCCCGAAGGTTTATGCATTACTTAAAAGCCACGAACGCGCCAAAAATTTTGTTTGCCAAAAAAAAACCATTTTTTGTGCTGGCAGAGGGCCCCGAAAAATGAATCTTGCCCACATATTAGGTCTTACGCCGCCACTATTAATCATAGATGGAAAAAACGATATGGTATAACCTAAGGTCTATCTTACAATTAGACTCGACAGTGCGTCGTGGACAATCCTGAGGCTAAGGTATCATCTATCATCAAGTGCGCTTCAAACTAACATAAAAATTATAACAAATGGTTATGATCTAATTGAATTAACACCATAGCACATAACTGCTAAGGATTTAGCTTGGATATAATAGAACAAGGCTCGAGATCTCTATTTTATTCATTCCTTAAGAGTTCTACAGTGTTTATGCTAAGATAAAAAGCATTGTTGAATTTTATTTATTCAAGGAAAAGATTTATTTCAAGATGTGTCGTGCGTTAGTAAGTAATTTACTTATACATTAATAACATTTCTAATATTTCCACCGCAATGTATTTTTATATCTATACTAGCAAACGCCCCGACTTTGCACGGATACAATATAGATGTACAATAGGGTGGAGTGAAATGTGTTTTTTTTGATATTCACTATGGCATACCGGCAAAAAGCTGCGTGATAGGCACAAGAAGCAAAATCGAAAATATTTTTTTGTCTAAGTTTATATTTAAAGGTGCCCCCGGTAGGATAAAATTTTGAAAAAAATCCGAAACTTGTCTAAGTTCAACAGTGTGAAACTTAGTAAAAAAATCTTTAAAATTATTTTTATTTTATTCCTGACGGCATTTTATCGTTAGAAGAATCAAAATTTACAGTTATTAAAACAATTATAATATGTGGTTTCAGTCTCAAGTAAGCGTTCTCGGGGGAAATGAGTGTTTGTTTTATTGATAGTGACAGTATTTTTTGAGAACATGGTTTTGAAACATTTGTTTTAAGTAAATTATATGATCATAATGTAATTTAGTTATGATTTGTAGTAAATACGTTTAACAGATTTTAATTTAGTTGTATGTTTGTGGTTCACAGTAAAAATGACTCAATTTACGACTCGTCGAATGACAAACTGTCCCGTGTTTGGCACGCCCGAAACATTACCCTCCTCTCAATTACCCACTTACTTTGAATGTAATAAATACTATATTTTAATTAAGCAAGAGTTAAAGCCTAAAGCCTTAAATCTTCAAAAGAACCGACTGTTCAAGAAACCTCAGAAAATATTGCGACTCGAGTTTTAGAAATATGGCATAAATCCTCGCTTGCAACAGTCAGTTAAAAAAGAGTATTGCAAATTATTTATTAGAGCTTACCATGAAAAATATAGAAAGTTAATGAAACCATTAAAAGGACGTCGAAGTACTGAAAACTTTAAAGAGAAAATAAAAAAATCCCATTCCCTTTTCATGTATTTCTTGCACCGTCCCTATTTTCTTTAAGTTATTTCTGTCACCCAAAGGTAGTCTGAAAGAGATTGCTACTCTGGCAATAAGACCACCTATTGTACCTTTTATTTTTGTAAATGAAGTTTGTCAATTGTATTACTTCTGTGTGAAATAAAGTTATAAATAAATAAAATTTCAAAGAAGATTCCCAAAAATTATTCGACATCAGTAGTTGCAAATGTGTAATGTAAAATAGCTGTCGTTTGTACGTGTGAAAAAAGCAGTCGTACTTATACGAAAACAGGAAATTAATTTCTTAATAGATCAGAGGATTACAAGCAAAATGATTGTTAATACATTGATGTAACTACAACAAAACAGATCCAGAAAATCAATAACGAAAAAAATAGGTTTTCTTTTTTGAAAATTATAAAAACGGGAACAGGACCTTCTCAAGTTAACGAAACATCTATTACCAGCAGCACCAGCTTGTGTGATAATTTACCTCTAACTGCATTTTCCCTTAATTAAGAATCTATTGTAGAAAATCAACTAACACAACAAAATATTGTTGAGCCGAATAAATGCGGATAAATCTCCAGAAAAAACGTGTCGATTTTATCAGGGCCAGACTGTCATCACGTCAGATGATGCCTTTTTCAATACCTAACTTGAATTTTCTACCTGATTTACTATTTTATAACATTTTTCAAATAAATATTTCATAAATATCAGTTGCATTTTTACTGCGAAATTATTCATTTAGTTTTGGTTTTTAGAGGTAGAGGGGGGCACCATGAACCTAAAATGATTATATATTTTTTATTATTACGTAAAAATAGAGGTTTTATATTATATAAAAAATACTATTCTGATGAATTATTAAGGAATATATATATCTTAATAAGGCTGTCAAAAATGGACGAAATTATACTTTTTTTCAAAATTCCTTCATGCTGGGGCACCTCTAACCATTATAATACTTAAAATATATTTGACATACTTCATTTATTCATCCATAGGCAGCTTTTTACCACTATGCTATTACAAAAATAAAACAAAAAAAAACCTTCATACATTTTCACTCCACCCTAATGTACAATACAAAAAAAAAAAATATATATTTAATTTATCCGTTTAAATTATGATACTCGCTGATAATGTAGTCGTTTAAAAAAAAGTAATATTGGGTGAAGACGTAATACGAGTACCTATATTATGTCTAGATATTATGTTCCCTTTGTAGTGGGAAGCTCAGCCAAACATATTTCTATTTTATAAGGCTGTTTCACCTTTCTATATATTATTTTTGTGCTATTCACATAGGGATTCAGGTTTTGACTACATACCACACCTAGACAGTCATTAATTAATTTACTCGTATATCTAAAGTATTACCTGCTATATAATATAATAAGTTTTGAAATCTAACTAAGCACATAAAATAATACTTATTTTTTCAGGTACTGTTAATGGCGGTGTATTATAATCATATCACATTCGCAGAAGGTGTACCTGGGACCAACCTAACGTCACCTAAAGATATGTGAGTTGATAAAAAAAACTCATCAGTGCTTTGATACTAAATTTGAAATTCATTCAAAAGTCAAAAGTCAAAAGTTTTTTATTTCAAATAGGCCTTTGCAGGCTCTTATGAAACGTCTAGTTGCACGGTTCCAAAAAGTGGGTCTCATGGAGAAGAACCGGCAAGAAACTCCATGGACACTCTTTTCAACAATGGTTTAGCTAACAAAGACTCGGTTACAATAGTAATAATCGGCTGAGAAGTTTATATAATGCAAGGTATACAGAGATTCTATACAATGCAAAAGAAAATTGAGTTTTTACTATTAGTGTAAAATGAGATACACACACTTGCACAGCGCAAGTTGCCAGGGAAGCCGCACATGCAGAGATTCCTAATTCTTCACCCAGAGCAATTCGATTTGCGAGTCTCGAACAACGCCGCACGGTTGCAAGCCTCTCGGCTTTCTATCGGTTACACTTCGGATAATGTTAATTGGAGCTACATAACCTTTTTTTTTATGTTAGATATCGACAGACGAGCATGAGGTTCACTTGATGGTAGGTAATACCTCAGACACAGAACATAAGTCAATGCTGTGCTGACCTACTTTTTACTTCGAGCATTCGGAAATTCATAGACTGAAACCGAAACGAGTAATTTGCACTTCACGGTTTTTCCATCTATGAACGGTGGTTACGTTACGGAATTTCGATATTCCTCCCACCCGATCAATGCCCAAAATCACCAGACGTGGGGAAAACATGCTTACAGAAAACTATAAACATGTTGTCCCGGTGGGATTCGAACCCACGACCCATCGATGCGCACGGCAGGTGTTCTACGGAACACGCCAACGAGCACGTCAAAAAACCTCATCCCTTCGTCTCCATTACATTCTCCAGACGATTAGCAGGACTCCATCCATTTGTTGTGGACTTTCCTGAATTCCCTTCGCATCATAATTTCTAATTAAAACTGCAAAAGAATGGAACTCCCTACCGGGTTCAATCTTTCCGGACCACTATAACTTGGGTATCTTCAAGGCCAGGGTGAATAGGCTTCTTCTAGACAGACGTGCCCCTTCTTAGATCACATCACCTCATACCACCAGGTGGGATCGAAGTCAAACGTCTGCCTATTATTCATTTAAAAAAATAAGGTCTACGGATAAATTTCGGAGTTCCCTACTTTACGTTACCTTCTCCACATTCAGCTGGCCTAGCATGACAACCGCGCAAAATATTGTCGATCGTTTTCTCATGTTTTAATCGATTATCTCTTTATTTCTTCCAAGTCTAACATGACAATTACACTTAAAACTCGAGTTTTACTATCAAAAATAGATATATTTGTCGATCGAGATATCTTTTCTATTAAAATTGTCGATGTCAAGATATAATATATCGAGATATCTTACATCTTAGTTTGTCTTCAGTCGTCCGCAAGATATTATGCGGTCAGTGATGGTCATGCTAGGCGGGCAGACATCAAATAAATTTTAATATAACCTTTTGGAAGACATAAACAAAAAGTGAATTATACTGTTTTACTTTGCTCGTTCACCTGTGTATCACGTATTGTTACGAATACCTTTCACAGGTACGTTGTCCGAGCAACCGTGTATCAAGTAGGAATTTTGACAAATGGAACAAAGGATTCAGACATAAACAAGACGTACGTATTCTATTTTACATGCATCATCTACATAAATACATATGTATGTCTATAAAAATCTCGTGTCACGTGTTTTTGGTAGCACTCTTCCGCAACGGATTGACCGATTTTTGGTATTATATAGGTCGCATTTCATACCACTAGGTGAATAGAATGTCCCTATCCCGACTTTTTTTACAAAACATTTTTTTGTGTAATTTTTTTTTTATTTTGCATCAAAAAATTCATAACCCCCCACTTTGTCCAGCGAAGTAGGCACGGGTCTTGTAGTACAGTAAAACTCCAAAATACAGACGAGTTTTGACATGATATATGTGTGTTAGTTCTTAATGTAGTTACAATATTCATTGCCCCACACATATTGGCAAAAGTCAACCGGGGTAGTTGCTTCTTTTTATGCTTCCATCATTTATTGTTTTCTCCGTACTAAATGTCGTATAAATACAAGTGGAGTATTATTTGCTCCCAAATTCTCGTATTGTGTAAGGTAATTATTTCAAACGTTATTTTTTTTAATTTGAACTGAATATGTAATACATACTGTTACTTTTAAAAAAATAAAAAGTTAAATTGTAATATTCCTCCTTTTTTTAAAGTCGGTAAAAAAATAAAAACAGACATTTTATTAATCTAGGAAAGTGTAGCCTTCAAAAGTAAATACAAATCAAAATTAGATCCACTGATGAATTGTATTATTGATTCTACATTTTTTGATTATCGTCTACAAATACACATAAATACACTTAACCTTAGTATTTTCGTAGAGAATTTATACAAAAACTTTTCCTAAGTATATCTTATTTTGTCAGCGGTCGCCAAGAATCTATCACCTTCTACCACCACAATGGGTCTGAGATTAACCTCAGCGATCTGCCATCCCCCCTTGTGACCAACGTGACAGCGGAGAATGTGGTAGGTTTGGCGCCCGTCAAAAATACAACGCTACCTTGGTCTGCATTCAACAACATGAGAATGCTCTCAAAATTAGGTGAGACTTTTTTATTTATTTATTTATTCAGTAGAACGACAAAACTAATTACAATTTAAAAACAAAAATTAAAATAAGAATAAAAAAGAACATTAATAATTATATTGTTAGGGGGTAACACAGGCCTACTCGGAAAACTCAGGACATGGAGTAGCCGTGAGTCAAACTAAACCACAATGGAATTTTTGAAAAATCTGCAAATAAATCGCATTCGGGGTATTCATATATGGCATTGTGGTATTTATGTCAGATCATATGCAGTTTCATAGCTATAATATGAGCATTCAGTCTTCTGAATCAGGCCCTGGTAATCAGTGTTGCTAGGTGATGCCTCAGTCAATACCTGCAGGACATTAATGATTCAGAGTAATTCATTACCAGCCAACAGGACGTAATACTTATCGATCCGTTTTCAACTCACGAATTAGCTTGATGTAGCAATTATATAGTATTTATAGCAAATATATTAAGACGTCAGAACCTAACCAACTGTTAAAAATTGTTTACAAATAAGAACAATACAATTATTATAATATTTTTTTACCGGTTAATTAACAATATTATGTATCCAAATTCTTTATATTTATCCATCTCTATCTCTACGAATATGACTAGTGACTACTTAATCAAAATTATTTTACAGCAATTTTTTCAGTAAAATGTGTTCTAGGAAGTGTTAAAAATGCAACGGTGCAACGAGAGAGACGGAATACCATCAGCATACCGGCCAACATCACGAAGGCATCACTTCTAATTCCTGCTACAGTTGGAGTGCAATCTATCTCGCTTCCACCTCTGTTGTCTCTCAACAACAATATATCCAGGATACCGGTACCAATTCCTAATGTGTCCGTTGTTAGCTACACAAAAGCTAGCACAGTTGTTCGTAAACCAGAAGGATTGTAGTTCTTTCTTTCTTACCTATTTTAGTATACCAAATTATATCGCGGAAAACTACCCACATAGAGTACGTTGGGGATAAAGCTATTGATATATGTTATTTGCTATTGTATCTCAAACTTCTAATGTAAAAGTTTATCATTAAGTTTGTATTAGATTATTTTTTATTATTATTAAAAAATATTAATATGTTCTTTTTTCGAAAATAAAATATATGTACATTTGTTATTTATTTTTATTTCTTTAACCTCAATTTTAATCAAATTTTTATTTGAAAATGCATATCTATTCCTTTTTCGAAAAGTCTCTTCTGTATATTTTCTGAATATTGCAGTTTTAATGTTTAACTAGTAACACGCCCCGGCTTCACACGGGTGCAATGTAGATGTACTATACACAAAAAACCTATATTACTCGCTGATAACGTAGCTTTCTATTGTTGAAAGAATTTTTAAAATCGGTTGAGTAGATCCAGGGATTACTCCCTACAACCCTTTTTTTATACCTTGGGTTTCAAGCTTTAGTAGGGATCCTTAATTATTTCTGGATATAAATACAGCCTGTTACTCGGTGAAAGCGGATTTCTAACGGGGAAATAATTTATAAAATCGGCCGAGTAGTTTTTGAGTTAAATCATTTCCTCTTTATAATATTAGTATAGATAATGCATAATTTATATTGTATATAAATATATCATTTTTTCAGACAGTCCATACACTACCTACTTATTATTCAGTTAAAATGTATATTCTGACTTATCCATGATTATTTAATGTTTGGTTCAAATGTACGTTATCAGAATTTTAATAACCATAAGTATTGCGTCAATATAGCGCCCTGGAGTCATATTTACTACGCATGCGCCAAAAAAAAGTGCTACCAAAAGCAAATTCGACCAAACAAAGGACAGACTACGGCATCTTTGAAACTACACCGAGCTAAGGTTTCAAACGGTTAAACATACGTGTCCATATCATACGCATGCGTAGTACGATCTAATGATTGGTCACATTATCCGACCTTGTATAAAGTCACGTATTGACTCGGATTTGGATTAAGCGTCAGCGTGTTTCATTTGGTAGGGTATATTCAGGTGAAATCGTGTTCAGTGTCAGATGGACCTCGTCTTGAGAAGGGATGAGCTCGCCGAAGCTGAACGAGAGATGCTCAAGTGCCATGAGCAATGGTAAGAAGCATCTGAGCACTGATACCAAGGAGGATTCTCTCGATAGCTCTGTGAGTATTTAGAAAGATTTAGTGGAGACTTTTGTGAACAATTTAACAGTATAGAGTGAATTTATATGCTGCAACAACATACCTCATTTTTAGGTAAATTTTTATTTTCTCTCATATATATTAAAATGATATTAATTACACACCGGTGTTATGAAATGCAATATAGTGTCGAATTACAACATGCAATTAAGCAGTATCGTTAAATTAGTATAGGTATTATTTTATTAATTGTGATGTTTTTATAAAAAAAAATTAATATTGTATTTTGCCTCGAGGTCATAGTATATAATATAAATGCCCTAAAGATGTTTTTCCATAGTAGAGAAAAGGAGAACGTAGAATTTTCAATGGAAAGCGTTACTCTCTCACTCAACAACAAAGGAACATAAGGTTCTTTGTCATAGCAGATGCTCATTTCGATGTATAAATGTTAAATGTATCAAGTATTGGCTTGAATTTTGATTAAAGTTAATAATGAGTGCTATAGAGAAATATTATTGAATAGAATCGATGTAAATTCGATCAAAATCAAAAAATCAAAATCAAAAGTTTTTTATTATTATAAATAGGCCTTTGCAGGCTCTTATGAAACGTCTAGTTGCACGGTTCCAAAAAGTGGGTCTCATGGAGAAGAACCGGCAAGAAACTCCATGGACACTCTTTTCAACAATGGTTTAGCTATAAACTCTATATGACATAAATGCTGACCCCCAACCGTTTGTGACTCAAAATATAATCTTTTGAAAGGTGTAAGTCATTGTTACTCGATTTCCATGAATATCAATTTTTCATATTTTCACGGCTGAGCGAATTTTAATAAAATTTCAATTGAAGATATCTCAAATCATAGGAAAGGAAATTACAATTTTTCTACACAATCAAAACCCAGGGTCAGGATATTTGCTCAGGACGAAAGTCCTTTATATTGATCCAGAGTATGGTCTTATGGCTATATTTCATTTAAATAGTATGGCCAAATTTCATTTAAATCCATCCAGCAATTTTAGCGTGATGGAGTGACAAATATTCAAACACCCATACGGGTGTATACTTTCACATAATATGACTGACGAAACAAAACATCGGTATAAAAACGTTCATATTTTTATATTCAATGTCGGAGCTCTCTGTTATTGTTTATTGACAATGACCCAGAATGCAAAATGGACTACAGTTAAATTATTGTTTGTATGAATATTTCATTTCTCTATGACATCACAACCTCGAAGGATAAATAAAATTCGTAATACCCTTGTATTGAAATAACTTTTCAATATATTATTTCTATTCAATGCGTTAAGAAGCTTTCTTCGCCTTTATTGTTATGGAGTATTGAATAGTTTATATTATCAGAAGAGCTTTAATATTTTATCTGAATATAGTGTGAATACTGTATATTCAAGTAAGCTCTTAGGCATAAGCAAGCATTATTTAAATAGTAATTGTTTTATTTTTTCCTCTTTTTGGTTAATTGAAAATTTTAATATTATAATTTGTTTGGTCCAACAATTTTTCTAAATTGTGTAATTGTAGTATTAGTGTAATTGCCATGCCAAGGCTTTATTGTAATTTTGTAACGTTTAAATTAAATAAATAAATAAAATAGACATAGACATAGACATAGACATAGACATAGACATAGACATAGACATAGACATATACATAGACATAGACATAGACATAGATAAATAACTGTCTTCTGCCACATTAGAGGACTGCTGACAACCAGCATCAGACCTTATCACACACACTGAGTACCTCCCCTGTCGATAGCGGCACTTGTTTCTATATTTATTAGCTGTTTGTCTTCGATCAACAATATACTATGTCAATGCTGTTTGTGTATTTTATTTATTATTATGTTACTAATATTTACCATTGTGCCCTCCAAATAAATGTATTACATTTCATTTCAATAATATATTAAGTAAATAGACAAGATATAATTTAAAAAAATGAAGGTAGTAAATGATTGATATAAAGGCTTTCAGGGTTGCAGTGCTACCCATATTATATACGTCGCTATGTATCATCGGTTTAGGCACAGATGTGACATGTTTGAGATGTATTTAAAATATATCGTCGGTTCAAATTCACTAAGCGTAATTTTGAATAAATATAAATACTTATTGTCATTTGGTTATTCAAATTCAAATACAAAATTCAAAATTCAAAAATCATTTATTAATTTAGGTATAGTGAACGCGCAAGTGCTAGTTGCCTCCTGCGGTATGCGAGCGGCAGGGCGGGGGATATTTCCAAACGTCAAGCTGACTCAGTCTGCCGTCGACCACCGCGACGGTTAGACGACTTATTTGTTCGCGTCAGTTTATTCCAAACACACATGAGTTAAATATCCTACGATGGGTCCGCCAATACCACGACAAGTGAAAAATGTTATTTAGAAAATAAAATTCGAGTCTGCAAACATCGTAAATTACAAAATTTTCATCTTCACAGAAACCTGAATACTTATTGAGAAATGTTAATTTGCTTTTAAAACTGTTTTGTACCATTAATAATAAAATTTAATTCACACTTTTAACTGTGTGTTTTGCTTAGCCCGGAAATATAAAATATAATTTTATAATTTACCCGTAACATTAATTAAGACAGTTTCTAACATAGTTATCCGGAGATTTATCTGTTCTCATATGTCTCGTGCGTGTCTTGAAAATACACATACCGCAGGCGGAGACTAGCACTTCCGCGAGGACTCAATGTACACTTATGAACGTCAATAAAAAATACATATTAAATGCTTCTAATTTTACATTTACTGCCTGTTCTCAAATCAAGGGCGTAGAGCGGACGAGAAGAACTGGCAAGAAACTCGCCGCCACTCTTTTTAATCGCCAAGTTTTTATTTTACAAATGTTTTGTAAGGAGCTGCAACCATTACACCATGTTCCACATGACATCTTTATTATTATTATTACGTTATTTAGCTAACAAAGCACTAATTATGTATTCTGCCCCATAACTAAACTATGAAGCGCAATACACACTTATTAATTTGTTCTTAACGTAAATGTCCGCTTAAAATAAAGAATAGTAGCAACATTTATTTTTATTCAAAATTACACTTTGTGAATTTTAGCTTAGAACCAACGGTAGATACAAGATAAAAATACGTATTTTAGTCTTATATCTAATCCATTTTTTTATTTATTTTGTATCTTGTATTTAGATACATTTTTAAGTATCATAATACTATTTTGAAAATATGTTTACTTTAATTATCATTGCATTACTGGTCGTACTAATAAGTACTACACGTAATGCAATGAACTAAAAAGGAAATATGGAAAAAGTTGACTGAAATAAACGAATTTCCCAAAAAAAATTGCTTTGCGTTATTTTGCATACATATATTTGTTTTTAAGATCCAACAAGTAATCTAAAGATAGTTTTTTTTAATGTTCATAAGAAGGTGATAAATCTCAAGACTAGATTATCACTTGATTTTCCTTTTTACACGGTCTCCGTGTTTTGTGTTTTGAATATTTTGATAAGATTTTAGTTTTAAAATCAATTTTTTAGATTCGTGAATCAATCAAATCTGAAAGAAATGGAGGAAAATCTGAAGAAGACTGCCGCAGACGCACAATTATCGTGGAGAAGAAAAATGGTAGCTACGGTTTCACACTGCAGAGCTATGGCATTCACTACAAAAAGGTAATAATTATTTATATTTTTTTAATGTTAGATATCGATAGACGAGTAATGAGGATGAGGTTCACATCATGGTAGGTGATACCTCAGCCACAGAACAATATTCAATTTAGTTTATTCGTTACAAACATAGAAATATTTCCTCTTTATAATATTAGTGTAGATGTAACTTTATGTACTTATAACGAAAAATAACACTCCCTTGAAGGCGTTTGGCATTGATGTTTACTAAATTTTATAATTTATCCAAAAAGGTTTAAATAATTTTATTATTAAAAATCACTTAAAATAGCAATGAAAATTGAACTTTTTGGTATTTTAGCTCATCTTATCATTTTAGCTATCAAAAAAATATCCATATCTTTTAATTATTTTATAAAATTTGATAGACTCATCAGCTGTCTTCCCTTAGATAAAATCGTCAAACCGTCATTATTAGGTTGCATGTTAGTATATAATTAACATATATTTTATCGTTCAGGAACAAGAGATAGAAGTGATCACGTATGTTGACCACGTGGAGCCCGAGGGCGCCGCGTGCCTCGCGGGTATGCGCGAGGGTGACGTCATCCTGTCCATCAACGGCAATGACGTGGAACGAGCTGACCACGCCAAAATCGTCGCTGCTATCAACGCCTGCGACGCACGCATGCGCATCGTAGTCATATTCGAAGACTGCGTGCGTAAAGTCGAACTACATCTCAAGTACATCAACATTCAGCGAGCTCTGCAAAACAAGATGCGGGAACTCGAACAACTCTCCGTACGAGAAAGACAGATCTTCGATTCGAATTGGAAAACCCACAGCTTACCATCACAAAAGAAAAAAAATTCGCCCTCCGACATCATATCTGACTCTGAGGAAACAGTCGCGGATAATATCAGCAATTCCTATTGCCGACCTACGCTCTCGAGTGAAAATGTCACTGCTGCAAAGCCCCCTCAACCCAATGTGTTCATGTATCAATACTTAGACCCTCGGTACGGTACGTGTATCATTCAACCGAATATCCACACTGGTAGCTTCGTCATTACCGTCGGTTCCCCGCGAAATCGCCGGGACTGCCATCATTACGTTGTGAAAGCATCTGGAGA
Source organism: Anthocharis cardamines (assembly GCA_905404175.1). NCBI lineage: Eukaryota > Metazoa > Arthropoda > Insecta > Lepidoptera > Pieridae > Anthocharis > Anthocharis cardamines. Next base: position 15,114,011 of record FR989951.1, read on the forward strand.
ATGTCACCGCGCCTCCGAGGCCTATAAAGTACCAAATGGGAAACATGGTAAGACTCATAGAAACCACAACCATAGCTGTGCTTCGTGTGTGCCCCCGTACAATAACCAAGATGCAAATAGCCTTGAAGCTTATGACCTCGCTAGTCCATGTTGCGACCCGCACTGTGTACCCAATTCTAGAAAGAAAGTCAGAAGAAAGAAGGAGTGTTCCAAAGAACACAAACGAAAAGAGAAATGTCAACATGCTGATAAATCTACTCAAAAAACGGAAAACTGTAGCCACTCACACTCCAAGAAAGTCTGTACATCCGGTCACTGCTCCGGACGGTACCGATATTTAACAACAGAGTCGACTCAAACAAGCCAGTGTAGCTTGCAATCCTACGCCACGAGCAATGCCACTGTTGCCTGCGACAATTCGGTATCAAGCTACAGCACATCACTGAGCAGTGACACCCTATTTTGGGAGAACGATCGCTCTGAAGCAAAATCTTCTCCGAAAATCCAATATCAAAGCGCACACCAACACGTCAAACCCAAATCTTGGGATAATCTAGCAACAAAGGCTATCGGTGGTTATGGCTTTGGTTACGGCTATTTAGACACGGCTACGAAACATTCAAATAGATCAAAGAGTCACGGCCGAACTCACAGTGGTCGCAGCACACATAGTCATCATGACTACCAACATCATTCTCAGGAGAAGCATACCCACCGTCAAAGCGGAACTCCGCATTATTACCAAACTTATATCAGAACACACAGTCATAACTCTCAACCGACAAAATCTACTGAAAGTTTGATCGTAGTACCCAAGTATCAGCTGGAAAGTAGCGGTTCAGAAAGTAGACTCGCTTGCGATTGTGGGGATAACGTCGACTACTATCGACGATTGAATGCTAAGAGTCCTGGGGAGACCCACTCGAGCTACTACAACCAACGATTCGTGTACTCCACTCATTCGTATAAGAAGAAAGATTCCAACGTTAGCTCAGAAATTACTAGGTTATAATTATCACGAAACCATTGCTCAAATTAAAACTTAAGCTCGTTCGTATGACCTCATTAGTTAAATTATTTTCGTTGTTAGTCTCGGATTGCGATTATTGAGCGGCAAAACAGAATGTATACAGCTCTTAATCAAATAAAATACAATAATTTTAAAATAGGATATAGTAGAGAAGCTCATGGACTCTTATGTTATTGAAAATATTATACAAATGATTGAACTTTTACAGTTGCACACGTATTACGATTGCCGCGTCACGTCGTTAAATAATAATCGTTAACCGTTTTGAAAACCATTTTACCAGCTTTATACTCGTTGATTTATAGTTTTGATTAAAAAATATGTTAAAACTTTGTATTTTATTTTCTCACATCTTTATTTACATTCTTACCCTGAAATTGAACCTGTGTTTATTATAAATCTAGTTGGGCAGCAGTCTCCTCTGCTACCTTCTAAGTTTTAAAGTAAACAACAACCTACAAGAATTAAAAATACGTTTGGACAAAATCAGTTAATTTAAAATAGTATTTCATTCATGCGTAAAAATGATGCAAATGGCACATTTACCAAGAAATTCGCTAATCAAGAATGAATATTATCAATACTTCCTCGTGGCTATCGCCGAAATTAGGTGGGTGAACGTTATATCTTGGAGTTCAGACTAGGGTCAGGCGAAGACTTAGTTCGTCTCGTCAGAGTCCACAAGAGGCCGGCATGCGTACAGCTCGCGTTTGCCCGCCGCTAGCGGCAATTCTGCTGCTTTTCGTGCTTTTTTGCATTACGTCATCGCAAGCTCAGGTAATGTTACGAAGTGTTTAATTGTATTAAAGTTCTTCTAACATTCATTTATCCTTCAAAATGTATATGAACTTATGTATTCAATTTCGTATATGAAGTAGTAGAAGTATAATAATATAAGATTTATAGGGCAAAAGACGTTTTTTTTGGGAATTGTAGAAAACTAATTTTGACGACAATTTTTGATATTCAAATCATCTAATAGTGTTCATTCAAATATATTTGATTAGCACATTAAACGGTCGATAACTTCAGATGTAATCATGCAATTCATGAATATTTATATTTTAAATAGTTCTTTTGAAAATAAATAATTAAAACATCATACATAGATATATTAGGTAAGAAAGATAAGTATGAATTAATTAGTGAGATATAGAACATTTATTTTGTTATCATGAATATCTCCCTGTGATTGAGAAAGTAGAGATAATCAATAAAAATAAATCCTGAAATATATATAATATATATTTTATTCCCCTATCCCATTGAGGCAGGCAAAGATCACAATTTCCTATAAACTCCGAGTCTTGTATGTGATTTACTTCAACCACTTTCAGAAAAGCTCATATACTCTCTATTTAGAGTACTTTTGACCTGGCCTTTTTAGTATAGGTACATATTTTAGTATTAACACTTCAGAGTGTGTAGTATGATGGGTTTTCAGACATATCTAGTTTGCAAGAGACCAAATACTCACGACTGCATAACATGGCAAATGACTGCTGGAGTTTCTGGAAACTCTTTGGACGATCTTCCCTCAGCAGTCAGCGCAGACTATATATGCGGCTTCACTAGTTACAATCCAAGGAAAATACATAGAAAATTCCTTTCGGTAAATATGCAACACTTTATCTTCCACAATAATTCATTTGAAATATTTCAATATCTAAACAAATTTCAATTTTTTAGTTTGTGTTTCTTACACTGTAAGTACAAGTTTCTATTGTATATAATCATACGATAAAATGTTTTAAGTGACATATGCTCTGCGATACAATCAGCTCTGCGATTTCGGTTTAAAATTATGCGAAAAGGTGAAACGATTTTCCATATACGATTTTATTAAATTTACATATTATCTATACTAATATTATAAAGAGGAAAGGTCTGTTTGTTTGTTTGTTACGATTTAACTCAAAAACCCATTCAACCAATTTTAAAAATTATTTCACCAAAGAAAGCTACCGTTGCACCCGTGTGAAGTCGGGCGTGTTACTAGTTATTTCATAACACAATTTTTAAAACAAAACGCTAAATAGGAAGATAACAGATGGGGGGGGCTCGGGGTGGTTGGGTGTGTATAAGTAAGTGTGAGTTGGTATGAAAGTTTATATAAAAACGTTTATTTCTTAAATAAAGCTACTTCAAGCTAGAAATTATCTATTTCTTATTATTATTTATGTAATATATTTAAAATATCTAAGAAAAGCCGAGGCGGTCTACGCGTAGTCGCAGTTGAACTTTAGAATCTGCCGTATTATATACGGGCCATTTTGATAAACGGAGCTGAGGGCTAGCACGAACGACTTGCGACAAAGTATTCGAATCGTCGATCTGTCAGTTTTAAATTTCATACAAAAGACAGCTATTCGCAAGTTGTTCATGCTAGGCCCTTTGTTGTATATTACGTAGGGTTACCAAATGAAAAAATTAAAAGTCCGGAGGAAAGGCCTGATTTCCATTGAAAAATCCTGAGATTTTTTTACAGTTTCAGAATTTTCTCTCAGACGTACCTACTTAACAATTTATAAAACGTAGTAATATTTTCTTTACTGCGGATCTTCTTAATAAGTATTGATTTTAATTGTGCAATTATTACCAAAGGAAGATTATTTAACTTTTTATTGGAATGTAAGCTGTGGTTTATTAAAAATTCTATTCCTGACATTTCCTGAGATTTGCAAAATCCAGCCGCAATCCTGAGAAGAGTCCAAAAATCCTGAAATCTCAGGACAAATCCTGAGATATGGTAACCCTAATATTACGTGTCATTCTAATGTGTTCTATAATTCGCGATATAAGAACCGGATGAACGTATCTGCAAAAAATCCAAAATAGTTCTTCATACGCAACTAAATAATTCTTAAGCCTTTTAAAACCTTAATAGTATGCCAATATACCGATATATTATACATTTTTTGTTCGTCAATTGTATACTATCTGTATTAAAAAGCTAGTAAAATTTTATTGGTGGATTGTCACAGTTTTTCTGTCTCATGTAAAATTGAGAAAATAAGAATTTTACGGTGGCTTATGTTTACATTATAAACAAAATTGCCTTGTAAAGTAAAAAAAATAACAATTAATTCTTATCTACACAATAAAACATGTTTCAATTTCAATAAAAGGAAAAAAAGATACTTGATAAGTATACTACAAAACCTTTTTTTAAACATCTGACATAATATTTCGTATATAATCTAACCCACCGTAATACCAAACGACTTTTACAAAAAGGCTAGCCCTTAAGTAATATGACAGATTCTACTATTCTTATGCGACATATAAACGCGATATCTAACATATATATCGATCCGTTTATAAGTGGGAGAACTTTGAAGTGCATCTTATCATTTACGGCCCTATGAATACCCTCTAAATAAAAATAGGTCGATAGCGCATCATTGTTTAGTACATCCTAGAGCTGATTACGAATACGATATACGAATTAATCAGGATCTTTTGTCGATATAGGATATATAAATTGTTTATGATTTAGGAATTTGTTACAATCTAGCACTTACTTTACCAATACTAAGAAATAAGAAGAGAAAAGAACGGTTCATGCCAATTTCTGTAAAGAATAAGGTCTAGTATAGAGATTATAAAGAAATAACTTTGTTTTACAGATAGTTTGAAATAAATATAACAAAAGTATAAAAGTCATAACAAATGCACTTTTCCATATAAAAGCTAAGTTTTCTTATTATAAATCCAATTTCCTGTCATTTAAAAGTTATTTCTCGCTTCTTTGCAATCGCAAATCCGACGTAGATTTCCAGTAAATTGGATTTCATCTTCTCCTTTTCATTCCATTTATATTTTTATACATTTTGAAGAATTGACTCGTAATGTATTTCGTAATATTAGTTGCGATTTGTTTTTTTCTTAAACTATCATTTATTATCCGCCCTGCCTGCTATCCTATACCTATAAATTACTTACAAAATTTCATTATCCTGTAAAAATGCCCCACTTTTCCATGCACGAGGACATCTATACTTCCAAACTAATATGATAAAGAGGATTTTTTTTATGTTTTGACCGATTTTAAATTTTTTTTCACCAATAGAAAGCTACAATATCAGCGAGTAACTTATACTTTTTTGGGTATAGTACACATCTACATTGCACCCATGTGAAGCCGGGGCGCATTGCTAGTACAAAATAAAGCCCTTAATATATTAAATTGATGTAAAGCCTGAGAATTATTTATTTACGTTTAATACAGTTTTAAGACATGAATGATAACGCAAACATCGTCAACATACCGCGGGTTATCATTCTAGCTGCGATCTGTGTCAACAGTCCGACTTAACATCTTTCGGTTGACCTAAAAATATGTATTACGACTCCAAAAAAGCAACTTAGTCACTATTTATGTATACATTCATACAAGGATAAAAAGTGCCGAATCCCAAATTCCCGAAATTCAGCCGTGAAGTCTATAGGTTTTCAAATATGCGAGGAAAATATAAAAGAGGTCGAAAAAGCATCATTTATTGATGTCTCGTAAGTATCGCTCGTCTAACTACAGTAAATATCAAAAATGTATCGTTATAAATTATGGTTGCTGCGAAGATATGTTCTATATTTGAATAATATTATTTGACCCGGTTTCACAGCTGCTAATGTAGAAAATGAATCCAAATAAAGTACTAATCATTTAAATGAAATGGCAATAAAGTGTCTTCACTTTTTTTTTCTATTGAGAAACTTGACTAATTTTCCACGTTTCCGTGCAATTTTTTCAAGTATTTTTATTTCATACAAACCTTGTACCTAACGACTTGGAATAATTGTCTTTTATCACAGTCTGCCTGTCAGACTGTTTTAGTGTTTAAAATATTATAAAAATGACAGAAGAAAGTTGAAGAATATATATAAATAATAATTACCTATACTAAAAATATTTTAATATTTTTTTTTTGCATATTTTGTAAAAACGATACGTAATCGAAAGGGAATATAAAAATGCCCTTAAAAGAATAAATACAAAACACATACTATTCAATTCTTTTTGGTCATTTCTAACATTTTATGCAGAGAAAGAAAACTGAGCGTGAACACGTAATAACAACAGTCAAGGGTTGGAAAGTAGGTCATACTTTTCAGCTAGATATTCATTTTGAAAAGTCATTGCGAATACTGGTGTTGACTGTATTTTCACAGTTTTAAAATTGAAAGCGCCACTTCTATTTAACTTGTTAAAACAACCACAATTTTTCACTGAAATTAAACAATACAATATAAGTACGATAAAATACTATGGTAAAAAGGGTTTTAAAACTTTAATGTACTGTATATTTATTTTATTATTCTTCTAATAAGAATTTTTCTCTTAAAAATTATATTTTTGGCAAACGTGGTTTGCTTATCCTACTAATATTATAAAGATAAAAGTTTGTGGACTGAAAGGATGTTTATTACTCTTTCACGCAAAAACTACTGACCCAATTTCGATTAAATGTTACTGTAGGATTATTGTTTATACATGGAAAAACCGTGAAGTGCATATTGCGCGTTTCAGTTTCAGTCTATGGATTTCCGACTGTTCGAAGTAAACATTAGTTCGACAGCCCATCATTGACTGATGTTTTGTGCCTGAGGTATCACTTTCCACCAAGTGAACCTCATACTCGTCTGTCGATATCTGACATAAAAAAAAATCAGAATAACATACCTAGGGTATAATTTATAACAACTCCTTCGCCTAGGGCACGGGTAATCTAGTACTTGCACACATATAAAGCACGGTAGATTACGGGTGGGAATATATGTAGTTTAATGAATCGTTCATAGTTGCATAAGTAGGAAATTGCATGTTTTGGTTTAAGTTTACAGATTTTTGAGCTGCTGACGTAAAGAGATAAATCGAATTATAAAAATAGCATAATATCCAAGCAAGCACACTTTTTTATCACCCAAAAGAGCGTTAGATGATAACTTAATGGTCAAGGCTGACAATTTTTCCTTGACCCGTTTCGTTGCATAATTAACATAGCGTTATATGAGCTAAATTTTTTTCGTGTCAAGGAATGAAGAAATCAAATCACATAACTACAGGGCCGGATTTTGGGGATGCCCAACTTCGGTAAAAAAAATCTTTCAAATTCCAACGTGTAAACACTAGTAAACAATTTTTCCTTTGATATTTTATTTCGCTGTTTTATATAACCAACTGTACTTTATACAAACATTATTATATTGTTCTTAAATATTAAAAAAAAGTTGTTCATAATTAAAAAAATATTTTAGTTTTAGAGTTTAAATCGTAACAAACAAACAAACAAACAAATCTTTTTTCTTTATAATATTAGTATATATATAATTATATAGATAAAAAAGGAAACTTTAAACCTCATTTCCCTCTCGTATCATTTTGGCACTTTAGCAGCTCTTTTTCCACTGATTACTTACATTTTACTTAAGAATAAGATTTAAATATTTTTCCAGATTGAATCCTTATACAATGGCCTTAAGAAATCAATATTCTGCAAGGGGATCATTGAAGTTGATGGCGTTTTTGATTGGTGGCAAATCCAGGATCTATCGAGTTCTCCCAGAGTGCGAAGAGACGCAACGTTTGTTCCAAGGGGAAAATACCGTGGACAGACTCAGTCTCAATACTTGGCGATAGATAGAGGAACTGGAAAAGACGAGGGGAAGGCGGAAGCTCAATCTGCAGCTGACTCATCAAGAGCAAGCGTTAGTAAGTATTGTACATATACAATTATCTTTTGTACATATACCAGTACGTATTATTTTATGGATAGTTTTAAGAAAAATATTGTTTTTATGCAAAATTGTTTAGTTATTATTCTTCTTAATAAAATAATAGCAGATCATTTGGTATATGAATAAAATTACTGGAAAATAGATTGATACTTTTTATTTTTAACTATTTTGTATAACTTTTTTATTTATACCGATAATAATATTTAATCAGAAAGTTAAAAGCCATATTTATGCATTTATTATTTTAGGTGGCAATAGCGGTATGGGTCAAGCGCAAAGTCAATCAATATATGACCCAAGTTGCGACGACTGCTATGGTAAATCTGAACAAAATGCCGAGAGCTTACGACGAAGACCTGATGGTGCTAATGGTTATGGAGGACCTAACTGGCCTGGCCATGGACCAGGTTATTCATCTCAATATGGAGGAGGGCCAGGCTATCCTGGTCAGTCATCAGATTCCTCTTATGGGCCTGCTCAATCTGCTTTAACGGGCCAGGATGGGAAGCCATACGGAAACACATATGCACCAAATAGCAGATTCATACCAGGAGCTAGTAACGGGCCAGGCCCCAGTGGACGATATGGACCTGTGGTGAGTGGTACAGGTTATGGGCCTGGGACATACGGCACTGGAACTTATTCCCCCCACGGTACTGGAGAAGTTCATCCAAATGCGCGCGAAAATAATGGACAACCAGGACGAATTGGACCTAATGGATCCGGTTATGGGAATGGTCCTTATCCCGCTACAGGCTTAGCTGGTAAGCCCGGTGAAGTTCCCATCTCAAGTACTGGATCATCAGATGATAATGTGAATCCAAGACATCACTCTGGTTTTGGACTGGGCCAACCAGGCTACATTCCAGATCAAAAAGTAGGTCAAGGAGCTTCTCCTATGCAAGACTTAAACAACAGATATAGTCCTGTAGATAGAAACAGTGGAAATTACAGTCCAGGCAAACCAAGGACAGGGACAATATATCCAACACAAGATGGAAGTTACGGGCCAGATGGGCGAACAAATGGAATGTATAAGCCAGGACAAAATAGTTTTATTCCTGGTCAGTCTAACACAAACGGTAATAATGCTCCAAATGGAATTAACAACGGATATAGGCCGCCAAATGCTCATAATGGTGAATCATATTATGGCCCAAGTCAACATGGACCTAGTGGAAGTAATGTCCCAGGGCAGGGAGCTGGAAAGAGTTACGAACCTAACGGTGCCTTATTACCACCAGGTCAATTAAGCGCTCCTGAAAGTGACAAATTAATACCAGGCAGTTCACTGCAAGATGTCAATGGGCATACACCGGTTCAAAACAATGGAGTAGGGACACCTGGACAATCCCCTCAATCTATTGTTAAATATAATCAAAATGGATCTCCAACTGCAACTTATACTCCAGGGCAAACAGGGTCATTCTTCCCAGGTCAAGGAAAGCAGGCTAATTGGCCATTAGCTTCAGGTCCATTTCTAGGGCCTGATGGTTTGAATTATATTTGTTGTGTCGTTCCAGGGCAAACTGGACCAGGAACGACTTATAATCAAAATATTCCAAGAAACGTCGGAGGACCTAATAATCTTTTAGCTCCGGGTACCCAATTTGGACCCGGGGGTGTTATACCTAGTGGACAAAATAGTATAGACAGCGGAACTGGTGGAGTGGGACCTTCAGGGAAATTTGGCCCAAGTGGAGAAATTTCAGGAACCAAGGGACCAAATGGGCAATATATTCCAGGAGCTGGAACTGTTGGGATAGGGCAATATTACCCTGGAAGTGAACCTAGTACATGGAGACAATTTGGACAGGATGGCAGGCCTGTCACGGAGAGGCAATTTTCGCCTGGAGGAGAAAATATAGGGGGACAATCCAGCATACCGTATGGCTCAGGAAGTGGACCCAGAGCTGGAATGGGTGGGTCTTATGGAAATTTCGGACCTGGTGAAATATCTCGGACCTCTGTAGGTGGACCAGGAGGACCATATGTTCCTGGTTCTGGAGTAGGTGAACCAGTAGGACAATATGTTCCTAATTCAGGAACTGGGACTGGAGTTGGTGGACCAGGAGGACAATATGTTCCTAATTCTGGAACTGGGACTGGAGTTGGTGGACCAGGAGGACAATATATTCCTGGATCAGGAACTGGTTCTGGACATGATGGACCAGGAGGACAATATATTCCTGGTTCAGGAACTGGTTCTGGACTTGTTGGACCAGGAGGACAATATATTCCTGGTTCAGGAAATGGTTCTGGAGTAGGTGGACCAGGAGGGCAATATGTTCCTGGTTCTGGAATAGGTGGATCAGTAGGACAATATGTTCCTAATTCAGGAACTGGGACTGGAGTTGGAGGACCAGGAGGACAATATATTCCTAGTTCAGGAAATGGTTCTGGTGTCGGTGGACCAGGAGGACAATATATTCCTGGTTCAGGAAATGGTTCTGGAGTAGGTAAACTAGGGGGGCAATATATTCCTAGTTCTGAAAGAGGTGGTGGACCAAGAGTGCAATATGGTCCAGGAATTGATAGTAGTTCTGGAGCACCACAACCAGGACAATATATTCCCGGAGGGGGTTCCAGGGCAGGTGGACCAGGAGAACAGTATCGCCCTGGAGATGGTACTAGTTTTAGGGAAGGTGGGCCTAGAGGACAGTTTGATCTAGGAGGTGCTCCTAATTCTGGTGTTGGCATACCAGGCATGCAATATGGACCACAGAGGGGAACTACTTCTGGAACAAGCCAGCCAGAAGGCCAGTATATACCTGGAGGTGAAACTAATAGAAATAATTTTGGAGCAGGGGAACCAGGACAATATATTCCTGTAGGTGGAAATGGTTCCGGGACAAGTGGACCTGGAGGACAATTTGTTCCTGGAAGTGGAACTGATTCCAGAATAAGTGGACCAGGGCGATTTATACCAGGATCGGAAAGTGGTTCTGAGACAGGTGGACCAGGATTACAATATGGTCCTGGTCGTGGAACTGGTTATGGGATAAGTGGTCCAGATGGACGGTATATTCCTGGAGGTGGAACAAATCCTGGATCAGGTGGATTAGTAGGACAGTATACTCCTGGAAGTGGAACTGGTTCCGGGGTTGGTGGTCCAGAAGGACAATATGGTCCTGAAAGAGGAACTAATTCTGGAGGAGGCGGACCTAATGGTCAGTATGTTCCTGGAGGTAGATTCAATTCTGGAAATAGTGGACCTGAAGACCACAAGAGTCCTAGTGTAGGAAATGATTATGGAAAAGGTGGACCAAATAGCGGAATGGGAACAAGTGGAAGGTTTGGTCCAGGCAGCGGAGCTGGTGTTGGAATTAGTCCTGAAGGAGTACCGAGTAATCAAAATAATCCATACGGAGATACGGGGTCTAATGGAGGAGAAAGTTCGAAACGGTATCCATATGATCAAAGCGGCACTCAATATGGGGTAGGAAAATTTTGTTATTTCATGTAGAAAAAGTGTAATATAAAATAAAATGATGCATTACTCATAATGTCTGTTTTATTTCAGGGTGGAGGACAAAACAATGGTTATAACGGTAAGTCTTAATTTACATTTTTTATATGACGTCTAGTAGTAATTATTATTATATCATTCGTTTAAAATTTCAGGTGTACCACAAAATTATATCGACCCTAATTCGATTACTGATCCTGATGATTCTCAAGCAGAAGCTGTAGTATCACAAGCTGCAAATGGAACAACGGCCAGTGCGGCTTCAAAAGGAGGAAACGATAAAGGCCGAGCTCAAACTCATGTACAAGGAACATATACTGGAAGTGGCACTTTTCAAGCACAAGCTCAAATAGCGGGTGAAAATAAAGAAGCTGAAAGCGCAGTTAGCGGTGGAAAAAAGGGAGCTTCAAGTTCAGCAACTGGTAGTGGTCGCAATAACAAGTCTCAAGCGAGTGTACAATTAGGATCTGAAACTGGAGCTGTACAAACAAATTCCCAGAGTAGCGGAGCAATGCACTCGTCTAACTCACAAGTACAAGGTAGTGTTAAAGGAGGTATGGCTGATGCACAAGCGCGTGGTCCAGGAAGTACATCGTCTCAAGCTCAAATTGGATTCACTCCCTACAAAGATGGTGACAAGGCAAAACATGATCTTCAGAAAGCTCCATTTGTCGGGGGTGGAATAGCTTCTGCTCAATCTAGCGGTCGTACTGGTCAGTCTCAATCACAACTACACGGGACCTTCAAATATGGTATAAGATATAATGGAGCAGCCCAGGCTGGAGCAAGTCTTGATAAAGACGCAGTGTTTCCCAATAGACTGTCATTTGATAAAATGGATGTATTTGACGACAAAGATAAAAATATTAACGTAGATCTTACAGAATCGCCACCGGAAACAGAAACTGAGAAAATATCCAACACCAGTGCAACATTACCCGAATTTGCAGTTGAAGAACAAAAAGAGGAAGATCTAACTACTACCGAGAAGACTTTTGAAGAAGTATTAAAAAATTCAGAAAGCAAATATGATATACACCCTCATGCAGATCACCATAAGTATGACACGTCACCATCCGAACCAACATTAACAGACAACAAACGATCCTTCCATAATGTTTATAATAACAATGGAGCAGAATACGAGTACACCACAGACAAGGATGAAAATGATGACTATGACTCAGAAGGGGCGTTTATACCTGAAGGGCAAGAAGGAGATCAAGGAGCTGAATATTCTAATTATGACGAATATCCACGAGGTGAAGCGCAAACCCACCAGTCTCTTCAAAATCCGAGTAGAAAAGGATTAGAAGTGCGACAAACAACTGGCGGCAACACCCAACACATTCTGTTGGGATCATTAAAAAAACACGACGCAGAAATAACGCAAAAAAGTTCAGAGAGGCCTGATGAGAAGAGGGTTTATCAGCCTGGTGAGCGAGTGCCCGGAACGGGAGGATACACAATACCTATAGGATTCACGGGGAGCGTAAAATCTGTCGCATCTAAAGACAAAACCTATGTTGTGGGTTCAAGAGACTCGCCATCACAGGCGCAAACAGTTTCCCTCACTCCGGGTACAGGAAAAGTTAGGTATGCGTATCCTTCAAGTTACGGTAAATACGTTCATCCCACTAAGCTACGATCGCTCCATAGTAAAGGCGAAGACGACAACAGATATGTTTCCGTTTCAAAATCCGTAACGCGCGCGTTAGACGATGATAATAACATAAGGAAACAGTACTCCCACACTTATTACACGAAGTCCTCTTCTTGTGGTTATTTCACCTTTACTTGTACAATGGTAAGCAGTGCCGAAGGTAAGAAGAAGGTATGTAAGCCAAAAATTCCAACTAATCCTGACGGAACACCAATTAGATGCTGAATTAGGCCTTTGCGTGAACTCGTTAGTATTCTTTATATCTGAATTTATATTTTATACGTAAATTAGGTTAATTGTTGATATAAATGTAAATAATGTATTTTATAAATAAACCCGTTTAAAATAAATTTGTTTTATTAAATTATTATTGAGCACTGACTGGTTATGGAAACAGTTAATAGTCTAGTATAGCTTGCGTATGCAACAAAATATACTTTTTTTCAAAACTACAATGTAGTGTTAAAGATCCCTAGGAAATTTCAAAAGTTATTTTTTAGTTTGGATATAAGATATAGTATTTAGTAAAATCCAAAGACATTTTATTTCATGCAATATTTATTGAATCCCATAGATACAGTACTTTTTAAAATGTTAACACGATGACAGAATTATAATTTTACTTGGTTTTACACATAATACAATTTTACATTTTCAACACCGATATAATAATATCATTTTATCATTGATATAAACAATCCAAATAAGATATTTATAATTCTTCTGAAAAAGAAAGAACACTTAATAAATTTATTATTATTTTTTTAGGGCTTGTACTTAGGGCGTTATTCTATATCACGGCAAAGATTTATCGTGATATAGAATAAAGCCCTAAGAACACCATACAATTATCAATCGAAATATAAAACACATCTGAAGTACAATCACCGCACTCAGAAACATAAATTAAAATTTTAATAATACTCCGTTCAAATTGGATTATACCTATATGTAGATATTAGAATAAACCACACGCATACGCGTCTGAGTTCGGCGGTACGTACATAAATATTATTAAAATAGAAGATCTAGTAAAATTGATACAATTTCAGAAGTTTAGTGGACTTACTATACGAGACATAAAATTCTGTAAAATCTGAACATCACTTTAATAAAATCCGCATAGTACTCAAGGAACACGTAAGAATTCATTAATTTTATATCTGTATATCCTAATATAATTTACGACTACATGATAAGATTCTCTATATATTTGTTTTTTTTTAATATAAATTTATGACATAAATAGGAAAAGTTTATGACAACACTTGGGGGTAATTATTACATTTTGAGTGTACAAATAGACAATTATGGCATAATTTACGAACAACTTGTGTTATTTGTTCGTAATAACTTCAACATCAATGTATAAGAGACTCGCAATTCGTAACACATAACTAACTTCATTTGAACAAATGCGAAACAGTAATTGAACCAATAAAATTTTGCGATGCATTACTTCAATTTCACTGATTCCTTGAAATATCCAGTTATTATTTTGAACATGATACCTCATAGGTACGTCTTTACGCTTTAATTCCACGAGTAACGACGGAAAATAGTAAATTAAGTACAAAATCAATCACGTGTTTGTGAGCGCGATCCGGAGTCTACCCCATTACCGCTATACAATACTGAATTCATGGCAAAATTATTACAAACTAATCGAAATAAATATCACAACACACTATCTTCGCATCCAAACATGTAAAACCGGTGAAATCTATAAATGTCTAAAATTCACCAAATATGTCTTTAAAAATTAATACCAATTTTAAATTAAAACATTCAAATTCACTATACTACGGGTTTGTGCAAAAGCATTATCCTCTTACTAGTTAAGTTAAAAAGTAATATACATGGCTCATATGATATTTATCAGCTGGTCTAGCATGACAAAATTTTGTCGCCCTTTTTTTGTGTTTCTCTCTATGTCTTCCGGGTCTAACATGACACACTTAAAACTCGACTTCTCATGTCAAAAGTATATCAAAGTTGCCGATGTCGAGATATAACTCGATATATCTCTTGATATATTGTCCGCGAGATATATCTTGCTGATCAAGCTAGATATCTATGCGGGCAGGAAAGGGGATTAATATTGTCTAATTAAGTTGCTATCAGCCAAAATAAACTTTACTTATAGTAAAACATAGAAACCCGTTGGTGACGACAAAATTTCGAGCCAATAAAACGATAAAGCTAAATTATCAGAAAAATAGGATAAAACATATAGTAAAAGAGCTGTAAACAAAATCAGTCTCATGATGGAATGTAAAATTTAACTTAAACAAAATATATCTAGAGAAGTTTACGGCCTTATTCATAAACATAATATTAAGTTTGATATACAATAGTTAGAATATGTTTTGTTTCTTTCGTTCTGTAGTCTTTTTATATTCGATAGAGCGAGACAAAACATATTTTAATTATATCAAGCTTATAATACGTTTATGATTAAAGCCGTTAGTATCTGGTGTTTATTTAAGTACCTAAGCACTGCTTTCAAAGTACAAACTTCTCTATATTAAAATTGGAGTATTAAAAATTACTTGAGCTATTGTATTTGTAAAAATACAATCTTAAAGGGCTGTCATATTAAAAAAATACAATATAATTTGATTTTTCAATCGCAGAATATCATTTACCGGAGAAACAATTTTTAATTTTGAACCATTCTTCTTAATTTTTGTATCTCATTTAAAAAATATACGACGACGAAAAATCAAACCATAAAATAAATTTAATTTATAATATACTTAATATTTAAATCATGCAAGCAGAATAAAAAACAACTTATATAATACTAAAACAAAATTAAAATTATGTGGCAACTCTATTCAAGACTATTTCTTGAATATCGATAAAACTAAATTACTTGGTGGGGATGAGGGTGCTTATAGTTAAAAAACAAAGTGAATTATAATGAAACATATAGGCAAAACATTTCTTAAAATACGTTAACTAAAATTAACTTAAACTTTTCTTAAAATATGTTAACGTAATCTTCAGAGTTTTTGAATTTGAGTATCTATCCCAATACGAGTCAGATGTAAACTCATCCCTATCATTTCTGAGTATTGCTATAATGATGTAGTGTTCAGAGAGCACCTGATTGATATGTTCTTGCTAAATGCAAATATTTGGCCGTGTCTGCGGTGGCGTTAACATCACCGCACCCACGATAATTTAAGTTGTCCAGCGACATTAGCTAAAAATATCGTGTGATCGGTGTTATCAAAAATATCAAACCGTTAATCACTTTTTGACTTGATAAAGACGCAAATAAAAATGAATAAATATCAAATACCCCAATATTTTTTCGCTATTGTATAATTAAAAACCGTGTAGTAAGATCTCTTCCCGTCTTCCAGAATGATCCTGCTTTCGGATGCAGTATGAATGACATTTTTTCAATGTTAGATATCGACAGACGAGCGTGATGTTCACTTGATAGTACCTCATCCACAGAGAATTAGTTAACGATGCGCTGTCGACCTACGTTTTACTTCGAGCATTCGGAAATCTATAAACTAAAACCGAAACGCGCAATATGTATTTCACGGTTATTCCATATATGAACGGTGGTTCGTTACCGGTCGGAATTTCGATATTCCTCCCACCCGTTCAATGCCCGAAGTTACCAGTCGTGGCTTACAGAAACAACCTATCGATGCGCACAGCAGGTGTTCTACCGAACGCGCCAAAGAACCCGTCAAAACTACACCTATTTGCATAGCATTCAAGCGTCAAAGAAATCCAGCTCGTACTTAAGAAATCTCATTAAACGTTTATTTAATTAAAGATTTTGACCGGGGGTGTTTTATAATAGGGTACAGTAAAATAGTTGTTCCGCTGATCAATAGACGGTGAAATAGTTTACGCCGTATGCAGCACAAGGCCCAATACATTTCTCCCCTCTATCGTACCTCGGCGCAATCATTGGCGTACTGTTAAGTCTTACGCTATTAAGTACACACACACGCAATAACACACAAACTACATAAAACACGCTTTTGAGTACAATTAAATGAGATCAACGAAGATATATCGCAACTTAACCAGTCCACAAGTACCCTACCCAACTCTTCCTATTGCTAAATTTTATAATTGTTTATTGTCTACAAAAACACTTTCTGCCGGTTATACTTGCAAATAAAAAAATACGATACAAAAGTGCTTTTTATATTTAAGCAAATTTGAATAAAATATATTTGACGTTTTTAGACAATAAATAAAATCAGATTAATGCGTATTTTAATTCTGCATATTATGTTTCACTCATGGAATAATTGGTAGTTTTAATATAGTATTAATGATCTGTCAAACAGCCATTTTAATTTCGATTAATAGTCACCAATATGTTTATTGGTTTGGTAATATTTTACGCAAAAACGAACTTACTTTTTTTTTGCATAGGACTAAATTAGGTTAAAAGTGGAAAGTTTTTCATATAATTAGCTCAATAGATACTTTAAATAACTTTTTCCCGTCCATTTGTCAATTGGACTAAATACTATAATACTGTAATCTGAATTAGCTACGATAAAATTTTGAGATTTAAAAATGGCATTACGAATAAATACTGTTATAAGGAACTTAGTTTAACGATGGCCTCAATAAATAAACTTGCATTTTATAGGCATATAAAGATCATATTTCAAGACGCCACTCAAGTGTTGAACTAGATTTGAGGGTAATCAAACTATGTATTTTTCGTATGAAGCTTGAAATTGTTAATGTTTTGTTTCTTTCGTTCTAAAGTCATTTTATATTCGATAGAGCGAGATAAAACATATTTTTTAACTATTTCAAGCGAGTAATACCGTTAATATGTCATATATTTTGTACCATGTTATTAATTCAAAGAACCGTCAATCCGCCAATTGTATGCAATGTCATTTTTTTGTTAGATATCGACAGGCCTGAGGTTCACTTGATGGTAGGTGATACCTAAGCCACAGAACATCAGTCAATGATGCGCTGTCGACCTAATTTTTACTTCGAGCATTCGAAAATCCATAGACAAACTGAAACGCGCAATGTGCCCTTCACGGTTTTCCATCTATGAACGGTGGTTCGTTACCCTGTGGGAATTTTAATATTCCTCCCACCCGATCAATGCCTGAAGTTACCAGGCGTGGGGAAAACATGCTTAGAGAAATCTATAAACATGTTGTCCCGGTGGGATTCGAACCCACGACAAATCGATGCGTACGGCAGGTGTTCTACCGAACGCGCCAACGAGCCCGTCAAAATGATTCATGTTTCCTCATTCATCCGATAGATTGACAATTGTATGAAAATTGATCTCTACTTTCGCTACTAAGCTAACTAAGGTTAAGATAAGATATAATAATTGAAGAAGAAAAAAATCTCTTCAGAATTTTGTTATTTTGCTAGATCTCAAAAATCTGTTCTGGCTTGAGTCGCATCTTAAAATACGGTTCTATAATCGCGAAAACATGGCATATGTCTCGGTTCGCGCACTCTCATTGTAATACTTAAAAATACTATTAAAATGTCTAATTCAAATTCCATTCAATGCCTCGAGACTCACTCATTTATATAATTTATTATCTGCGATTCTATAATAAAGGTTCATAGTTTTACATTTCCTTACGTCACGAATGTCTCAGCCATAATGTGACATAATTTAAAATCGAAATATCTACGCAATATGTACATTAAATAGCTACTACATTTCAACATACTAAAACCTGTGTACATATATTGATAAATCCTTTATTTGTGACTAAAATTTTGGAAACAATATAAGTAGTCGGATATAATATATCAGATGGGAATTCTACATAGTACATAATATCATATAGTATGTATTTAGATAAATAATTTCACATTTCAGGCCTGTAGCACGATACCATAGTACGAGCAAATTTTCCATATTATATAATCACTATTAATTATAAATTTAAAAAAATATCAAAAAACAAGATCACAGGTCTTCCAAGATCTTACTCAAGTCGAAGTGTTTGAGATCTGTCAAAACCCGATTTGCCAGATCTCAAAACTAGATTCAAACCTGAGCTATATCTTGGATGACAGCATTAGAAGCATTTTAAAATGTAAATATAATAAAAAGATAATTCAAATGTAATAAATATAACAATAAGTACTCATCACACTTATAAAACGAATTAGGTACATTGATTCATATCTTTATATTCCTCAGGCGAAATATTATCTGTGGCCCAAGATGTCAGTTGTATAAAAAATTGATTGAAATTCATATAAATAACAGATTGACCGTACAAATAACAGATTGACCATACAAATAACAGATTGACCATACAAATAACAGATTGACCATACAAATAACAGATTGACCATACAAATATCAGATTGAACATACAAATACCAGATTGACCGTACAAAAATAAATTGATCATAAAAAAACAGATTGACCGTACAAAATAACAAATTGGTGTATCGCCAAAAAAAAATACTTTCTCTTACCTAAACGCTATCCATTAAGCATGATTCGGATATAGCAACTACGTAGTTACATATGATAAATACTAAATATTAGTACGCACGATAAATATACTGTAAAGGACCAGCCTGGTAAACGTAAAATGTTCAATTAGAAAAACCGCAAGCTTTTCAAGTAAAATATTCCGAATAAATATTGATAATACTGATAAAAATAAGTTTTCGATGTAAAAATTTAAACGACTTTAAAAATAAATGAGATTCAGATTCTAATGAACACATAATATGAGTATGTCAGAATCTTGTGTAAATATTTATTACCTATATATTTAGTGTAATTATTAAGAATTACACTTTCGTAAAAAAAGTTTAAATTACTTAATAGGGAAATACTGTTACGTTGTTCTTAAATTATACAAAAAACGACTTTATATTGAAATGCTTATTGAAATAAGTGAAACTAGACACTCCTGTCCCAATAATTGGTATGAAACGATTTTTTTTGGATAGTCGTTAGTTGATTAACATTTTTAGTATTAACATTTGTTGTGTATTTAAAAACACCTTTATTATATATCAAAAAACGTTTTCTATTCCAAAACACACACAGGCAAAGAAATTTCACGTTCGACCAATTAAAACAACTTAGTATTTCGATCGTCCAATCGTATCTATATTCAGAGCGGCCAACTTCACAGTAAATTGTAGTTACCGCAAAAAGAACCTAAGTATATTGAAAAAAAAAATTACTTCACGTGATCTCAAGAAGGTATATAGGTAAGTTTAACAAATCATAGTTTTGCGGATATATGGTTAACATTTAAGACATCTAAAATCAAAGGCGAGTCATATTGATTGGGAAAATTGAGTTAATTAAAATGTTAATTAGGTTTTAGTTGTATGTAATGATCGGAGCATATGGAATTCAGTGGTCGGAAGGAGAACATAATCAATCAAAACAAGGCCCGTATTCCAAGAAGTTACTCAAGTCGTAATCTATTCTTGAGAACTGTCAATATATCAAAATTCTATAGAGAAAAAATGGTTTGACAAGTCTCAACTAGATTCAAAACTGAGACACGTCTTGGAATATGGGCCTTAAAGCTTTATCACTGCAGGAGTGTTTGTAAAAAAAAAATACAAAAAGTAACGCTGTCACATTCTTTCGTAAAGTAAAACGGCAACAATACAGAGGCATAAGCAGAACAATACGAGAAAGTATTCATATCGTCAATCTGTCAACTAAATAAAATACTTTACACCATATTAAAACGCGATTTATTACTTATCCCGAAGTTTCGGATGTTTTGAAGCAACCATTCACGGGAAGACTGTCCGAAACGTCGGGATAAAGATATGAAACTAATTATAAATTTAAAAAAAATATCAAAAAACAAGATCACGGGTCTTCCAAAATTTTACTCAAGTAGAAGTGTTTGAGAACTGTCAAAACCGGTTTGCCAGATCTCAAAACTAGATTCAAACCTGAGCTATATCTTGGATGACAGCATTAGAAGCTAATAATGATAATAATAATGAAAAATTAGTTTTAATTCGGTATAAAGTATTTAATTTAAATGTGTGATACTCGCGTTACTATAGGTAGACGATACGAATACTTAATTGCCAGTTGTTCGTGTTCTAAGATGTCTCTTAATGAAAAGTTAAGCTGCTCCTAGAGATGGTGGTACAGTCCCAAACGTATTAAACAAAGTTTATTAGGTTCTTATGCGGGTTACCTATAGCCGCTTATAACTTGGTGATCATTAGCTGCGTGAGCGCATGCGACACGAATAATATCGGCTTATCTTATGTGCCGCCGCGCAACCGCTTTAAACGCTCCTTCTCCAGTTGATCGGTGGGAGGCTCGCGCTCGAACGACGTCAGTTCCAATCCTGGAATCCATTTCCATTCATTAGCCCATATTTTTTAAAAGGCCGATAACACAAAGGAATGTCATCTTGTGCGACAGAGACAACGCTCAACAGCCGCTCACAAGCCGAAACTAAACGATTATCTACATCTTTAGCCCAATGTGCATTTCTTTTTATTACAGAGTAGACCTTTAACCTGATGATAAGTAATCACCACCGCCCTTGGACATCCGCGACATAGAAGTCTCGGATGCGTTGTCAGACCTTTGAACATTTATAGGCTCGCTCTTTAAAACCAACGAGGTCGTAGTCAAATGGAAGCACCGAAGGCGGTATGTATGTATATCCAGTGGCGGGACCACCATACAAGCCTAAAAGCCCGGCTTGCCCTATTAATGTAACCATAAAAAGTAAAATAATAACGCGTTTAACGTAATTATATAACAAATCAATTGAAACAAAAATATTCAAAATAATAATTTGATTGTATGCACAGCCTTGGATATGTATATTTGCGCCATCTTTCGGGTAATAGTCGAAATTTAATTCGGGTCGTGTTCGTGAAATTTCGGTCGTATGACGTGTTTTCTCTCTCTGGCATGTTAGCTTGTTATGGGACTTGCCTTTGCTGTCTCTTCCTTCATATAAAAGTCGAGATGAAAGTTATAAAACTATGTAAACTAATCGAGCGAATATAAGGCAAACGTAACCCAGGCTTTATGTGTGAAGTTAGTGCGAATTGAATGAGCGCGGGCGCTGTGGGCGTTGTGTTAGCAATTGTTATTTGTTTTAGTTTGACCAAGTAATTTCGTCGCGGTGCATTTTTTTTTTTCTTTTTATTATTAATAAATATGAGTAATGACGAAGTGAAATGTGTTCCGTTTGAGGATTTGAAGTGCGTCGAACTTTAAATGGAGCAAGACAAACTAAAATCGTTAACATTTGAAAACCTACGCCCAACTTGTGTATTTCTCAATCTCAATCTATCCAGTAGTAGCTTTCTGTGTATTTAGTGAAAATCAGCAAGTGTATCAAAAGCTTGGGAGTTGGGATAGATCGCCATAAAAAAGGTAAAATAAAATGAAAAATAACATTTAGGGGTCTTTTTTTGGGCTTGCCCTTTATTGAAACCCTAAGCAGGGGGACTGTGTATGCCTCACCTCGCTCGGTGAGCGTGCTCCGCTCGGTGAGGAAGCCGGTGGCGGGCGCGTGCGGCTGAGGCGCGGCGGGCGCGCGCCCCGGGCCCTCGCCGCACAGCCGCCGCGCCGCCAGCTGCGCGCACACGTGGCGGGCG
Organism: Anthocharis cardamines; assembly: GCA_905404175.1. Lineage (NCBI taxonomy): Eukaryota > Metazoa > Arthropoda > Insecta > Lepidoptera > Pieridae > Anthocharis > Anthocharis cardamines. Next base: position 15,136,532 of record FR989951.1, read on the forward strand.
AGGAGCGTGCACTTCGAGAAGTTCACGCGGTTACCGGACAGTCTGCAATATATCAAACACGCAAAGTACAGTTAGCGGCACGAGTCGTGAGCACACTTTTCATTGGTCGATATGACGTTAACCACGCTGACGTGGAGCGTGATTGGTTCGGCAGTCGATCGTCGATGACTATTTAAAGATTTAAGGGACTTTGAAATTGAGCAACCGGTGGGATGCAGTACTTGAATGTCGTAAAATTATGCATTAAAATAGAATTATTATATAATATAATTATTTTATAAGTTCATTACTTTAAACTTAAAACGGTATAACGCGCATACCACTGATTAACAAAGGCGGTCAATTAGCTTTAAGATAAAGTATTAATCTAATAAAACATTAATGCGAATGTTTGAAGTAAATGGTAGGTCGTCAACGCATCATTAACTGATGTTCGTCTGTCGACATCTAATATTTAAAAAAATCTGTACGTAAATCCTCTCCGTTCTTAAATAATGATTTATTCATTCATTCATTCACTTTAGAATGTACCAGTGTACCCACTTGTTCGGAGTCCCCTGGTTGGCAAAGTGCAAGTCCCTACACGTGACTGATAGCAGTGGGACTGCGGTCTCCGTCGGTGCCGCCGCTAGTGCAGCCCTATATCTGAAGAGACAAATTCAAGTATTTATTTTATATCGTATGAAAGGTGAACGGTGTGCTCCACTGAAGACCTAACCTAACACGTCAAATATATACGATCATACACAGTACTCGCACATAAAATATACGATCATACACAGTACTTATACATCAAATATACGATCATACACAGTACTTACACAAAATATACGATCATACACAGTACTTACACAAAATGTACGATCATACACAGTACTTACACAAAATGTACGATCATACACAGTACTTACACATCAAATATACAATTATACACAGTACTTACACATCAAATATACGATCATACACAGTACTCACACATCAAATATACGATCATACACAGTACTTGCACATCAAATATATGATTATACAGAGTACTTAAATATCAAATAGTCGATTATTTACAGTACTCACACATCAAATATACGATCATACACAGTACTTATACATCAAATATACGATCATACACAGTACTCACACATCAAATATACGATCATACACAATACTCACACATCAAATATACGATCATACACAGTTCTTACACATCATACAAACAATCATACACAGTACTTACATTCAGTATGGATTATACTACTTTCAATGTCCATACCTGGCATGGTTCCCGCTCGGCTCCACACATAGCTCAAGTTGTCGCAACTGCTGCACGCACACAGCTGACGTGCGACCCCACTGTATCGAAAATAATACTTTTAAACATAATATTAACATTCTGATATATTAATCTTCAAACTAAATATATTCGGTAACGAAATATAGTTTTTTTTCTTTTTATCTCATTTCAAATGATGCACGGTTCCATATGAAAATGAATTCTTTAAACCTAAAATATTATAGCTACGTAAAGAATTTCATTTCTTGGGTGACACCTAGAAACTTCAAAGGGCGATTACGACCGGTTCGACCTTATAACTAACCTTTCATGTTCCATGCATAAATTCAATGAAATAATCAAATCAAATTTAATTTAAGATTAGCTTACGTTGCAATGCCACGTAAATTAAAAGAAAAGTGTTTGTGTCTTTTTTTGGGTCGGAAATCTTGGTATACAAAACAACACACCAAAGTTTCATCACAATCGGATCAATAGTTTAAGTGTGCATAGATTACTAGCAACGCGCCCCGGCTTCACACGGGTGCAATGTAGATGTACTATACACAAAAAATAGCCTATGTTACTCGCTGATAATGTAGCTTTTGGTGAATCAGTCCAGTAGATTTTTTGAGGTTTTTCGTTATATACGTACAATAATTATATAAGTACATACAATTAAACTCTTTATAATCCAGTAATCCGAACATTCCAATAATCCGGCACCCTCTGGTTTTTAATAGTGCCGGATTAGTGAGTCTACTGTATATAATATGTACTTTATATAGGCGATTAAAGTCTTTTTGTTCAGCGCTTTGCAATTTTTTTATAGGAAATCTTTATTGTATCCAGTACTAGCAACGCGCCCCGGGTGCAATGTAGATGTACTATACACAAAACATAGCCTATGTTACTCGCTGATAATGTAGCTTTCTATTAGTGAAAGAATTTTCTAAATCGGTCCAGTAGTTTTTGAGTCTATTCATAACATTTATAATATTAGTATAGAAGTATAGATTACTAGCAATTGCCCCCGCAACCCCCCTTGTGGGTTGAATTTCGTAAAATCCGTTCTTAGCTGACCTCTACTCGGCGAAAGGAATATTCCTACCATATTTCAAGTCGCTACGCCTTATGGTTCCAGAGATATCGTGATGAGTATCTATATAGGTGGGAATCTCTTTTATATATATAGATAAAATAGAATATACTAACAGTCTTCTTAAGCCGAGTGACTGGCGCCATATTGAGTGCACTGATGATAGCCATGAGAGAATTGAAGTTTCCTAAATTGAAACATTCCCTCGCCGTCATCACCCACTGTTCTATCACTCGCGCTCTATATTTGCTCTTAACAGGCTGAAAGCAATGGTTAGATCATAATTAATAACATACAATTTAGAACAAACATATCGCATTTTTATAAGTAAAAAAAAGGTATGTGTGTACTTATGTACACGCGTTAGAAGTTATACTTCTTTGGCATAATTAAATAGTTATTAATTGCATGCAAATAATTAATTAAACACAGTCAATAAAGTTCAATTTAAATTTAAAAAATTAAATAAATAACTCCCGTGAGAATTTTGTGTCTCGGTGTGCACGCGCATCGTAAAATTTCACTATCTTAGTTTTTTTATAACGCGCCTAAAGAAGTATAACTTCAAAAACATACACCGAACCACCAATTTCTTAAATTCTGATTGTTAAGTACTTTAGAAATTGAAATACAACCATCAACCTGGGAATCGAACCCGGGACGTATGGGTTAGCGGACGCATCTTTTCACCTATCCACTTTACGTGGCGTATGCGTAGGCATCAAACTTCTACCAATTTTTAAGTTATCAACCTTTACAGGCGTCAAATAATCTTCAAATTCACAAAGTCTGATCGACAAGCGCTCCTTTAAACGCTTTTACGATCTCAATTTACAAATATTGTAATAACTTGGTGTTAAGTGAGGTTGCTACAGCCACGTGACAAATAGATAGAAATTTATTTCATTTAAATGTGCGTGAATAAAAGACAATGTAACTGTATTTTAATTTAAGAAAATTTACTTGTAAGTCATATTTTATTTGTATTTTTCTCTACGTCACTGCCGCATTAGGGATACCTGTAATGGCAGTTGACATGTGTAAATCTATATATATATATATATATATATAAAAGAAGGTTGTGTTAGTTACACCATTTATAACTCAAGAACGGTTGCACTGATTTCAATGATCTCTTTTTTGTTGGATTCGTCTATATCCCGAATAAGATAATAGCTATTAAAATATTGGAAAAAATTAAGAAAAAAATTATCTGCAGAAAATTAATTATAAAATAAATTAGGTTCGGAACTCCGCCATGCTTAGCTTTTTTGGAATAACAGATATCCATTGCAAATCAGTGACATATTAAAAAATTATATAAAAAAGCTGGCAAATGGGCATATTCCAATCTAAGAATAATTGTATAATTTCGAAGCCAACATTGTGGCAGAACAACGTCTGCCGGGACCACTAGTAAATAAATAAACTTCATACCTTGACTATATCGGTAGCGACGAGATAACTCAACCGATTGAACCAATCAGCGTACGCCTCCAAATTCTTTGTGCTCTTCGTTTCCACATGATGAAGGGTGATGTTCTTCCCGGAGGACGAGGGCTGAGCTGGCACGAAGGTCTGAACGAACTCTTCAGGGCCGATGAACGACAGCCGGTGGAGTTCTAGTATGGTCAGCTGGTTTGCCAATTCCACTGGTGTCAACCCTAGCGTAAGTATATCACCCTGCTGAAATAATACATTATTATATTGTCTTTTATTAACGCGAGTTTCACACATTTAAGTAAAATACTTTATTACGGACTAAAACGCGATTTATTATTTATATTTTCTATGCTGACGTTTCGGATGACAGCAACCGTGGTCACGGCAGACTGAAAGATGACAGTTGACTGATTTAAACAAAGTTGCCATATTAACGCCATTAATATGGCAACTTTTTTTCGCGCCTTTTTTTTCCAAACACACATAGTTAAATATCCTAAGATGGGTTCCGGCAATACCACAACAAGTGAAAAATGTTATTTAGAAAATGAAATTCGAGCCTGCAAACATCGGAAATTACAAAATTTTCATCTCCACGGAACCTAAAGAAATAAAAAAGAGAACCCATACTGACGATTTTGACATGGGAGTAATACGAAGTAAATAATAAAATTTAATTAACACTTTTAACTGTGTTTATTTTTGTTTAGCCCGGAAATAGAAAATATCTAATATATAAAATTCTCGTGTCACAATGTTCGTTCCCATACTCCTCCGAAACGGCTCGACCGATTCTTATGAAATTTTTAATGCATATTCACTAAGTCTTTTAAACGCCTATCTTTAAAACGCCTAAGTGATAAGGCGAGTCCACCCCATTTTATTTTTGATAATTTTTTTTATTTTTTATTATCAGGCATTAAAAAATACATACAACCCTATTTTTTCACTCTTCTATTACCAACCCTGCTTTTTTGTCAAAAGACGGATTGCTAGTAATATAATAATTTACCCGTTACATTAATTAAGACAGTTTCTAACATAGTTATCCGGAGATTTCAATCTGTCTCAAATATCTCGTGCGTGTCTTGACAATACGCGCCCTCCCCCGTCTCACCGCTCACATACCGCAGGCGGAGACTAGCACTTCCGCGCGGAGTATAACACTATAGACCAGTGCCGAAGCCTTTAAAAATGGTAAAAAGTGAAAAAAAATTACAGTAGGATGAAACCCATTAGAAAAGGAGGGGAATATGATCAAAATGAAAGGAAAAATAAATTACGGTCGATCAGAGTTCGGGAAGTGGAAGTGGGGGGGGGGGGGGGGTTTAAGGGTAAAAAACGGTTTATCTCGTTTTCCGGCAAAACTACAAGTCCTATGGAAAAAAGTCAAATGGCAAAGTTGTAGATAATAAAAAGATCTACAACTTTTGTATTTACACTTTTTTCACATAACCTCAAAATTTAGGTGAAAAATTCAAAAAACCAAGTTTTTGGTTTTTTATTTATATCTTTTTCAAAAATTATTTTTTTTCTACGAAATTTGGTGAAAACTTACCTTATTATGTCCCAAATACACTGTAATTTATTTGATTTAAAATATTTATTTTTTCGCCTTATTTTGAATTAATATCGAAAAAACACCCTAATTTTCAATCGAAAATTCATCCGTCAAAATATCAGCTTTTTTCAAAAAGTTGGTGTGGTTTCTGTTCGTTGAAATCTCTACTTTCTGATGGTATAAAAAAATATATAATTTTTTTTGGTTTCAAAAATTATCGACCCTGGTCTACTAACCGGTGGTAAGCAGTCGACGCTCGCGACCTGTGGCACTTCACGCAGAGTCTCCTCATAGTGTTCGAGAGCTGTCAGTTTCTCTAGCAGCCTCTCCAGCATGCTCGACATATCCGCACGGACTGACGCCATATGTTCCGCAGCACATCTGGAAAAACACACCGCGATTGTCTATACGCGGCAAACCGGTTTGTGGTCGTACCGGTTTGACACGGTATTAAGATGACTGCACAAAGATTCTTACAGTGCACTAAAGAGGTTTTCAGGGGATCGTTACGTAGTGGGAAAACCAGTGTACCGGTAACCTTTGTTTTAAAAAATATGATTTCCTCAGAACTCTTAGGGGGTTATATCATATTAAGTTTATATGCGGATGATATATTATCATACCTACGCAATTTTATTATATTTTTTTTATAACTAGTAGTTTAAGTAATCCTCCGTGGCTCAGATGTAAGCGCGATACGTCCGGAGGTACTGGGTTCGAATCCCGGGGAAACAAAATTTAAGAAAATTATATTTCGGTTGGGCAGGATACAGAAGGCTGATCACCTACTTACCTATAAAGACAAATGATCAGTGAAACAGGCACAGAAATGGGTCTACCCCATGCCCCAATACTCGAGTTTTTTTTAATGTTAAGTAATAGTTATTATTGTCACAAAAATCTTTTAGTTTTCCCTTTAATTATGTACCCAGGTAGCCCAGGGTCACACTAACGCTTGGTCCACCCTCGGACTTACCTCTGCGTGATACTCTTGACGAGCGCCATGACCCGGTCATCCCGGAAGTCGTACGGGAACACGCTCGTCCACTGGTCGAGCACTCGCACCAACGACACCATGTCCTGGACCTCCTTATCAGCCGAATCCTTCATTTCTGACTTGCCCTAGAATCAAAGAAAGATATGGGTGATGTTTATAGAAGAATGAAGCTTCAAAATGCTATTTTTTTTTTGATATGACTATTTTTCACCGAGATACAGCCTTCCAAAATTTGGTGAAAAAATGAGAAACATTTCTTGTTCCTTTAATTGTTTCCAGTAGTGTATTTAAAACAATCTTACAGAATTTTGAAAAAAATTAGTTTACACATCTCTATAGAAAAAAAGAATCTTTTAACATTGACATGGATTTTCATTTATAGAAAAAAGGATCTTGAAACATTGACATGAATTTGCATTTATACGTACTGTAAAGGGGAGATTTAGTCTTATTTTCTTCATCCATACGAAGCCAGACCAGGTAGCTATTACATACAGAATACATTTCTCATCGAAAACTCACCACTTTCTCATAGCTCCTGAAGTACCGCTTACAGAGCTTAGCTAGAAGCTCATGTGGTTTCATAAACAGCCTCGAGCAGAGTAGGAAAGTGAACATAAACGTCTTGCTAGCGCCAGGCCTTAGAAGGTCTACCAGCGAGTCGATAGTACCGCTCACTATCTGACCGTCCTTGTAGTCTATGTCCGGTTTATCCGTATTCACATACGGCAGCGAGAGGCTCTTAGCTGAGAGAGATGGTAGCTGGAACGAGTTATTTTATAAATGACGGACTTGTTGGCGCGTAAAACTTGCCGTGGGCATCGATGGGTCGTGGATTCGAATCCCACCGGGACGACATGTTTATAATTTTCTTTAAGCTTGTCTTCATCACGTCTGGTAACTTCGTACATTCGGATCGGATCGGGTGGGAGGAATATCGAAATTCCGACCCGGTAACGAACCACCGTTCATAGATGGAAAAACCGTAAAGTGCATTGCGCATTTCGGTTTCAGTCTATGGATTTCCGAATGCTCGAAGTAAAAATTACACTGACAGATCATTGACTGATGTTCTGTGACAGGTATCACCTACCATAAAGTGAACCTCAAGCTCGTCGATATCTGCCATAAAAAATGAATAATAATAACTTTATATTTTTTTCTCATCCACTAATTTTTTCTGCCATATTAGAGGACTTCTACAAGTTAGAGCTAGTATGTTCTGACATATACTAAGTACCTGCCCTTTTCGTGACAGCACTTGTTTCTACATTGAATTTGTGTATATATGTTATTATATTATTATTATTTTTATACTTAAATTTACTTTTGCCGCGCCCTAACAAACGTATTTCGTTTCATATTTACAATTTTCCAATAAGTTTTCCAAGGATGCCTTCCTTCATCTCACAGATTTCCGATAATATAACCACACCGGAACCGACACTGGAGCCGGAAATAGAGTTGGTGGAGAATCGTTTTCCTATCTCCCTTGTATTGCCAACGTTGAATTATATAATATTTTTAAAAAACTCTACCTCCTAATCCTACTTTGCTAAGGTTAAATGTATTTTCAAGACCACCTATTCCTTCAAATCATAAAGCATAGTATACAACACTTCTTGACAATTGAATACATTGACAGCTATACTAAAATAATATTATTAAGAAATAAAATTGTATGTCTGCATGTGTCTTGGAGATATCGAGTACTTAACCAATTAAAAAATCATTTATTAGTGAAAATCGTGCCTGACCTGTAACAAACATATCATACAAATATTATCACTACTATAATATATTTAATACATGAATATGTTTGAGATAGGAAATATATTCCAAGAGCTTTTATAATATTTAAGGATTTTGTTCCATTTGGCTAATCGTTAGTTGAATTTATGCAGACTAATATTGGCTAGCAGAAGCGGAAGAAATTCAAGAATATTTTTTTTCAAGGGATTGCAGACCAAGGGATATGAATTTCAACTTGATACCTCCACGCGTTCCTTTGAAAAAGGGTATTGACAGACGGGTAACGAAGTCCTTTAAGGGTTCCGTTTTTGGTGCGAAGTACGGAACCCTCAAAACGAAGAATATTATAGCTATAATCTAAAAAAAATATACAATATATTATCATTTTACCTGTGGCTGGTCAACCTTCTGTGCGGCAACAAAGTTAAGGCCACCGTTCATCATTAGATGCTTCACTCCGCTCTCAGACATAAACTTGTTACCTCTCACCATAGAGTAGTAGTCATCATTCTAAAAAAAACGAATACAGTACCGTAAAGCAGGGATTGAAAACCGGTTATTTTAATATGGGAGCTCAACCGAAATAATAAAGGTTTTTGTTCATATTCTTTCGTTTTTAGTCATATTTACTGGAAAAACTAGTGTGGTTAAGTTCAGGATGTATTACTCTCATTATCATGGAATCTCAGTCAGACACGTATTTTGGAAAATAAAAATTAACCGGTTCCAATCCCTGCCATAAAAGTAGTTTTTAATCCTTAAAACGATACAATAATATCATTCTAGGAAGACATTAATAGTCTCTTATTAATGTAAGACCGACTGACGAGGTTGAGGCCCCCATATGTGTAGGTGATTCTTCAGCCACTGTATATCATTCAATGATGTGCTGTCGACTTACTTTTTCTGAATCTAGACAAACCGAAACGCACCCTTCACGGTATTACCATCTATAGACGCAGTTCGTTACTTGGTCCAAATTTCAATAGTTTAGTGCCCGAAAAGCAAAAGCCTAAGGCAAACAGAAAAATATAAATATGACAATTTTGCCAGGATTCGAAACTCCGACCAAGTAGATAGTACCCAACGCACAACGACTCCGCGAAGGACGGGTACTACGAGTATATTTACTTTAAGAATTACTAGTCGTTCCTCAAAGTTCAAGCTTTCCCAATACAAAATCTAATCAAAATCAATTCAGTTCTTTAGCCGGAGAAATGTTACAGACTAACAATTGTATTTATAACATTTTCATTTCAATATTAAATTAGTCTTTTTAATATGTGTTATTCATATTGGGAGAATATAACACACCGAAATTTCCAGTATAGGTTTCCATTGGGAAGCAATTATCTATGCTTATTTATCTAGAGCCTTTGTTTTCCATTCGTTTGGCCATTCTGTGCATTACAAGTGGGAGGAATATTGAAAAACATTATCTCGTCAGACAAGGAGACCCTCAGACGTGTGGGTAGGGGATTTCAATGGTGGGGTTGGTAGAGGGGCCCAAAGTTATTACTTTTTGTTGTTATAACCAAAAAATATTAGGGTCAACTGACCCCCCGTTAAAAATATATTAAGGACCAAAGTTGGATAGTTAATTTATATACAAGAAAAAATACCATTCAAGCTAGCTGGCTGTAGCCAACGAGCAAACAAACAATTTTTTTTTAACCATAGCCCAGTTGATGGTTGTAAATCTTGGGCCCCTCTACCAAACCCACTAAAACCATTGAAATCCCCGACTCACACGTCTGAGGGTCTCCTTGTGATTAACAAACCTCCGTCAAATGTTGAAAAAACGCGAAGTACAAATTGCGTATTCTAGACTCAGTCTAAGGATAAAAAGCGAGCAATTTCCTGTCCCAGGCATAAGTAATCTATTTATCTAACCTAACCTAGGTAAATAACATTATTGCAAAGCTATCCATTTAAGAGCATCAAAGAAGTAATGAAAGCCATCCTTTGCAATTCCTTTACGGTTACTCCAGGACCCGGCAGTAAATAGATTAGCCACGGCACCGTTGAAAGCTTCAAAGCTACACTTTTAATATCAGTGATTGCTTTAAAATCTTTTAGAGCACTCTTTGATACTGACTGACGACTCGTTTTCTATTGGTGGTAGGAATTTTTAAAATCGCTCCAGTAGTTTTTCAGCTTATTCATTAGAAACCTTAGAAAACATTTTAAGAAATACAGTGTCAACCCACTAAATGCTAAAAATGTAAATTTTCATATCAATCGCTTCCTTATGAGCTGGAGTATATATTTCAAAACAGTTATATATAATTTAAATCGTTTTAATAGCAAAAATGTTGAAAAAACTTTTACCTCGAAACCCTTTTACCTCACAATATTTAAAAATAATGCACTAAATTCTATAATTTTTAAAAGAAACAATAAAAGAACGTTGAAATTCAAACTCAATTTCCTCAAAATGGCAACCATATGGGTTAACACTGTATTGCGTCCAACTGATACTAGACCCTATAATAGTGAAAAGGGTTTTACTGCTACGCAGGCGAAGAGCACTTCGTACTCAAATTCAAATTCAAAAATCATTTATTCATTTAGGTAACACAATGTACACTTATGAACGTCAATAAAAAATACATATTAAATGCTTCTAATTTTACATTTACTGCCAGTTCTCAAATCAAGGGCGTAGAGCGGACGAGAAGAACTGGCAATAAACTCGCCGCCACTCTTTTTAATCGCCAAGTTTTTGTTTTACAAATGTTTTGTAAGGTTGTTTGTACTAGTGATACTCACGTCATAATATGATAATCCTGTGCCAAGTATTGTTGAGTCTGTCTTCAAAAGTTGTGATTGGTCCGCTGGAGATGCGGGGGCAGCCTCAGACGGCGCCGGGGGCACCTTGTTAATATACATAAAACACATTTTTATGTCATTTTTTTTAAATGTTAGATACCGACAGAAGATTGTGAGGCTCACTTGAACATAGGTGGTACCTCAGCTCTAAATCTATATTTTACTTCGACCATTCCAAAACCCATTCACTGAAACTGAATAGCGTAATGTGCACTTCACGGCGGTTTACCAATTTACCATTTGGTGTTTTTTTTATATTTTTATACACATTCATTTGTTTAAGACTGTTAAGCCCCGTTAACAGACGAACGACCTTAAATAGGAATAGGAAAAAATTGTGGAGACCAAAATTGTTGGTCTTCTTATTTCACAAACAACTTTGTTCATATACAGTTTAATAATAAACGAGATAATTCCCTTCCTTCCTCGCTTAATTCCGAAAATATTGATCGTACATGAAAATGTGCAAGAAATAAAATGTAGACAATCGCATGAACAACAATTTAACTCCATATTATTTTTGTTGAATAGTTGACAATGACCGAGTTATTAACGAAAAATGGTAATATCTTTAAATCAAGATGACGGCTAACGTAGGGCCGCCATGTTGAATTTAGAGTCCTACTGGCCCCTTCTAAAGGGTAATGCAATAAAATTTCTACCTAGAATTAATGCAAGGTCAAATGCTAACCCGACTGGGGTACGAGTAAGTATGAAAGCATTGATTAAAATTGAAGAAGCGATATTTGTATGCAAAGATCGGAGCAAATGGAATTCCGTGATATCTGCCTACCTCAATGAAAAGGAGGCGTGATGATTATGTACGTATGAAACCTTAAGGCTTCCTTCAATCCAGGCTCCTCTATCACTTTGGAAACATCACAGATTAGATATGGGCAATCAGTCAGGATTACTGCTTGCGCCCAAATATGCCTTCTGGCAATTTACCACACTTTTTATTCTAATCGAAATTCAAATAAACTTTATTCAAGTAAAGTTTTATAAGTATTGTACTGTCAGGTTTTATTTATTATAGGCTGACGTTTGACCAATACCCCACCTGCGTGGTGATGCGATCTAGGGTGATCTTATGCCAGCCTAGAAAACCTACGATCGATTGAGAATATTACTTTTATCGAAACTACCGGTAATAGTTAATATTTGAAAAACCAAAACAATATACAAATATGTTCAATTAAATCAATCAAATTCAAATTCAAAAATCATTTATTTATTTAGGTAACACAATGTACACTTATGAACGTCAATAAAAAATACATATTAAATGCTTCTAATTTTACATTTACTGCAATGTTGAACAATAATGGAAGTGTGATATTCTATCTTCTCTTATAGCTCATTAACTGTGTATTAAACCTTTATCAATACACATTTTTTAAACTGTTACCTTGATATTGAGGATTTTTTTTATAAAAACGTATACTTTGCTCCATAAAAAAATTGTAAACTTTTAAAGCCGAAAAACAATCTCTACTTACAAGGAAGTTTACGTTACTGTGGTCCACAACCTGGTTAAAAAAATTTACGTATGTATTAAATCCACACAAAAAATAGTAATGCTGTTTCCCTTACCTTCACGTTACACCCGCTACATGACGCCTCGTTCAGCTTGCTTGCGTAGTAATACATAGCCATCCAATGACCGCTGCTAACCTTCTTACACCGCGCCCTTAGCTTAGACCGCCCATTCGCTCAGCTGCTAATAAAAAAAAAAAAATTAATTTACTATGACTCAGTGGCGGGACCACCATACAAGCCCAAATCCCCGGCTTGGCCTACGCGTATTACGTTAAACCGGCCAGCCGGACTTTAGGGCTTGTATGGTAGTCCCGCCACTGCTATAACTTAATTAGTTAATTATAAACAATGATGGTCCCCACATGAATCCAGATGAGTTAAAATAAAATATTAAAAAATAATCAATTATTATACTAATAATCCGCATTAATATAAATAGTAAATTTAATAAATTTTTCCCTTTCCGCACAATTCTCACGAACTTTTGCATTAATTGAATAAAATATGCAGTACGATTATTAGTGTAAATAATCTCTCATCCACTTCGTCCGCGTCTTGTTTGGATTATACCTCCGTCTTCCCCATCTTCCCTTAAGCCTATATTCAGTTCTGGGTTATGGAATTCTACAGAATATAAATTCTCCAGTTTTTGTGTTATTACGTTATAAAAACCACAGGTTCACATTCTTAAAAAAAACGATTTTGTTAGTGGGAATCGTTTGGACAACTAGTTTTACAATACAAAATAATAGCAAGTCCGCAACCTACTATCTAAATGGTTTTTGAAAGCCGTAAGCTACGGATAATAGAAGCGCGCGACAATCCGTAGCAAAAGCTTGATCACTAGTGACGGATATCTCGAGGAGTAGAGTACTATACAATCCAATGGATATAGGGCTTAGATGCTATTCAGTCGTCGCTCTTGTAAAAGCACAAAGTAGATAAGAAGTTCTACTTTCACGTCTCAAACTTCATTCTGTTCATAATTCTATTCAATACCGAATGTGTAGTTTTTACATGCAGACAGTCAATCTCAAACTCATTCACTCAATTATTACTTTATTAGTTTGGTTTGCCCGTATTTTCATAAGGTACATACTAAAATAACTTTAAAACCAAACTACGTTGTCTAATGTAAGTCGATATAAGGAGGATGGGAAACATGAATTGTTGGGACAGTCAAGAGCATACGAAAATTTACTCGTAGCGCTGGTATACAACGAGTCTTACTAATCTAAGTGGCGATTGTATTAAGAACAGAAGCATTATTTATAATTCTAATTATATGGATTTTCACTAAATACCACTAAACAAAATTCAAACCGATTATTACCATTTGAGTCATTATACAGATTATACGTGAGATTTACTATCTACGATGTTGTGTTCCGACTGATTTCATCAGTTCAAAAAACTAAGACTTAGACGTCAAAAACGAAGAATAGTATAACGTACACGGGACTCTAATAACTATGATTAAAACTACTGAAGACCTAATGAGTAACGTGACCCTGCTGTAGGGTGCACAAGTTCTTTATAATGCGCGTGTTAGCAATCCATAAACGGTCTGCTTGGTTTGGCATCAAATTACTTACTATACTATATTATACTGTATAGTATCTCAGAATCCATGCTCAAGGGACATTAATTTACAACAAAACGAATTAACGATAGAAAATATATATAAGCTAAGATGTTTAAATACATAATATATGTTTAGCTTTTCTTAAATATCAACGTGTTAATTATAAAGATTAAAATATATTATCAAAGCAATTGCCTGATAAATGATAGGGATTTAAGACATTTCGTAACAAAATGGTTCAGCAACTCCGCCCTTATGCTTTCGCTAATATCATACAAGTGAGAGACACCATAGGAAAAGCTACAGTTTATGCATAATTAAGGCATATAATATAATTGTAAGATCATCCTGAAAATAATTTAATAGTGAAAACAAATATATATTTTTTTTCAAATTAATACATTTAATACGTAGAACTTATACAGTATACAAACATACATGTGTGATGTGACATAAATACATAATATGGCGCAATTAAGCGAATTTATAGCAACCTCTTATGCAACCTAGAGAAAATAAAGGTGTGATATCAAAAATATTATTTGTAACAAATTTATTTGAATGAAATCTTTAATTATTGGTATACTTTTACCCAGCTATCATAAAATACTCAAATAACTCATAAAGGTAGGTGAAAAAACTGAATACCATAATTTTCGTTAAAAAAAAATATGTATTTTTTTCAAATTTGCATTCTTAAATAATGGTTTTTATAATTACAATATTGTAATGAATCCCGAATCAAATAAACTGTCATTTGCAGAGATCAAAATTCTTGTATATCACAGCCAATAATACGTTCTGGCAATTACATAAAAGTTTATGAAATACTCATACAAAACCACATTTTCATGCAAACAAACTGTTCAAAAGGTTCAAGTACTCTTTGAATGAGGATAGTTTATGCACATATGACCTAGTTTATTTGGAATTATGAATTTATTTTATGCAATAAGGGGCAAACGTTATTAATCCGAATGCTCAAAGTAAAAAATTAGGTCGACAGCGCATCATTGACTGATGTTCTGTGGCTGGGGTATCACCTACCATCAAGTGAACCTCATGCTCGTCTGTCGAAATCTAACAAAAAAAAACTCCATAAAACTCACGCACTTCTTTAAAAAATCATATTTGGTCTGTTGCTCTGTTTATGCATTAAAGAAAACAATAAAAACTATTGTATTCATAAGGGTACATACGATTAATGTATTATAATCATTGACATAGTATTAAACTATAAACATAAACAAATACATCACTAGTTAATTTTGTTGATTAGTTCACTCATTTATCATTAAAATGACAATGGCTGGGCTAGACATATGTATTTGCTTATATGAAAAAGCTTTATATGTAGTACAGAATAAATTTATTTCCCAAAAATCAACAACCTCATACAGTTGATATATAGATATTTAAAACCTAAATGTAAAGCTGTAGTTTGTGGTCAAAATCATTTAAATACTCATATGGTTTGGTGAAATTGATCACAGATTTTTGTTCTTGGCCACAGGAACTGAATACCGGTTAATTTACTATTCGAGTTATACCGGTATAATAAAGGTTTTTGTTAATATTCTTTCGTTTTTATTCATATTTACTGAAAAAAATTACTGTGGTACGTTTAGTGTATATTATCTCTTTAAAACTAATATCATGATATCTCAGTCAGACACATATTTTGGAAAATAAAAGTAACCGTATTCAGTCCCTGCTTGGCCATGATTAACAAGATAACTTTAAGGTATAAAATTAGTTTCAACTATGAATTTGCGTGTTGTTCCCAAGATAATGTAAGTATAAAACCATTTCTACTGCTGATATAGGACAAACTTTTGCTTTTTTACTTGTAAATTTTTTATTATTATAATTAATTACTTCAAAATAGCATGTGGAGTATGGTGTAATGGTTGCAGATCCTTATAAACATTTTGTAAAACAAACAACTTAGTAATTAAAAATAGTGGCAGAGAGATTATTGCCAGTTCTTCTAGTCCTTTCTACGTCCTTGATTTGAGAACTGACAGTCAATGTAAAATTTAGAATTATTTAAAAAATGTATAGATGTTCATAAGTTGTACATTGTGTTACTTAAATGATTTTATTTGATTTGACAAATTCTGAATAATCAGAATTAAAAAACACTGTTTTTGTCTTTTATTAACACAAGTATCACACATTTAAATAAAATACTGTATACCGGATTAAAACGCGATTTATTATTTATATTGTTTAAATTATTTATACTGACGTGTCGGATGCTTTTTAGCAACCGTGGGGCGACGGATTATAAAAGAGGACACGAAGCACCCTGTACATACTTGCGGTATGTCTACCAGGTAAGGCAGGAAACTCGCCGTACGGTTCGATATCCGGTAATGGAAGGGTGAAGAAGAAATATGTGTAGCAAATTTTGCTTATGCTTCAATTCTAATATGTAATGATATTTTGGAACAATTCATTCCAAAGCATCTCAACTTGTAGATAGTTGGTTAATGACTAATAAGATTGAATTATTTCTTATTTAATATTAGCTTAGTCTTTAATTTTTTTTTAATTTAATAAGTTAAAAAATTGTTGTATTAATTGTCTAGGAAGTTTGTTAAGTTGTATACAATTTCCTTTGAAAGAATTGCTTACTTTGGTAAGTGTTGTTGGTGGAAAAATAATTTGTTTGTATTTCTTGTATTAAAATTATGAAAATCAGTTTTTATTTATTAGTGTTTGTTGTTAAACATAAATTTTATTATATAGATATTCTAACATTAGTATTTTAATTACATTTATTTCAAAATGACTCTTGCAGGGATAGACCAAAAATCACACAGGGAGCACTACAAATATATACTAAATATATAGTAATTTGTAATAATTTAAAAAGTATGCATTAACTGACACTATTTTATGAGTAACAGCAAAGAACTTTAAAAGTATAAACTTGAAATGAAGATGATGCATTCATCTCCCTCATATTATAATATTTATATGCTATGTTCGTATGGGAAGAATATTGTAAGCATTTGCTGAATGACATCGACAACAAACCAATTTTCTAGTAGCTTTATTTCCATTACATAACAACACAAATCTATCTAATAACTTTTCTAAATATAACACAATATAATTATTCCTATATTAAATTCAGTCAAGCACCTGTCCATTGAAAACAATATTATTTGAAGTAAAATAGGTGTAAGTTAAAATTACTTTGAAAAGTATTTGGCTAAGAATCACTCAAACAAAATGATTTCTGACTATAATAATGGATTGAAAATTTACTAATAAGTATAGATTAAGAAAAACAATATAAATACTCAACAAAATATATTATATATTGTTAGTAAAATATAAAACAATTATATAACGACAACAATTATGTGACTAAATTAGTTGCTATTTTATAATTTTGTCAGCAAGGAGTGGTTTTCATATGGAGAACAAGTCGAATGCGTCGCTACGCACGAAACTTAAATCTTAATATTTAACTACTACACTTATATCAGAAATAATAATAATCTTATAATAAACAATCTGTTTTGATATCTAAAACACGTAAGTTATAGCCGCTACTGATAAAAAGTTTAATTGCAGTGAAAGTAGCATCCAATATGAATAAAAATCGACCATAACAATAATATTAGATTGCGATTATTCACATATTATAAAATAAGTAATAAATAAAATAACACTAATCACTCACTGCAATAATGCTCCATTTATTAAGCGCCAAAGGAAACACAGCAAAAATAACAACACAAAATTTAATATGACGATCACTGAACACTTCACTTTCGACCCGAAATCAGTGTTGCCGCTTAACGAAATTAAAATGCGCTATACCCTTATTGGAAATGCGATATATCTTGCGAATATCCGGCTATATATATATATATATATATAAAAATAGGTAGGTAGGTGTATAAAATCTATAAAATAAAGACGTTTTCATAATTATATTAATATTTATGTCTACAATAGTTATCGCTATTAATAAAGTGATAACTATTGTAGACATAGCTAATCGCTTCAAAAGTTCGAAGCAAAAGCAGTTTGTCTAGGGCCCCATTCATTTGAAATTTCATACAAATGACAGCTCGACGACACGAATACTTTTTCGCGAGTTGTTCGTGCTAGGCCCTCAGTTCATCTCGGTAACTTACGAACCACCACTTATTAATACGCATTTCATCTTGGTTGCTAACTTATATCTAGTACTAATATCTAGTGGATTCTGATGCAAACTAGTTTGCGCCAGATTCCGCTAGATATTTTTTAGCTCATAGTTCTGAGAAAAAAAGCGCTAAAGACCCTAAAATTGCACTAGATCTAGCGACAAATGCGCTAAAACGGCAACACTGCCCGAAATCAGAAACAGTGTTGCTAGTTGCTACTTAGCAAATAAATTTTTTCGCTATATTTTTCAGTTTCGAAAATTTAAAAAAAAGATAATAAATAAGTATAAAAAAATAAGTAAAATGAAACAAAAATGTAAAAGAATCATTGAAATACATATATCTAGAAATGAAAACGTTATGGGACTTCGAAGTTGCGCTTGCTATAATAGTTTAGATAAACATGCATGGTCCGGTGTAACGTCACTTGACCTAGACGTCGCGGCTGAGTACAAACAAATTCATTGATTTCGAATTCGAACAATTTTGTTTATTACAAGATGATTGAGGTTATAAAACACGCCTACAAATATTGTATTGTTCCTATGTCCCACGACAGTTTAGCACCCCAATATCCAATAACTTAATCTCGGTAAGATGCTTGACCAGCTCTGAAAAAATATCGATATATTTGATATATACCTACAACACTAAGCGGTGGCCAATATAGACGTATGTATTGTAAACATGACGATAAAACTACCAATACCTACTTAACTACAAACTGTATATGAAACGTTTTTTATTTATTATTTATCTATATATTTAATTAAAGGAAAAGCCACGTTAGCGCGATCGTGGCCAGCGGTAGCGGGTGAAGTTAAGACGCCATGTTTGCCGCTGTAGCATGCCATATGAGGTGGCTGTGTGACCCCTTTTTACGCGGACTCTCAATAAAATCGCACGCCGCCGCTAGCGTGGCCTCTGGCTGAGGGGTTATACGCAGTAGGGAATTTCCAAAAACCGATTTTCAGTATATTCCGATTTTTAGTATATTCTCTGAAAATTACAAAAGGACTTGTCAAATATTCTTGAAGATACACACATATAATATTGTCGATCATTACAGCGAATGTGATGTTGGACCACTTTACAGAAGAGAGAAATACCGATTAAACTGTAATATACACGGTAATAGTTATTAAATTATTGTTAAAAAAAGCATTAATACTATCATTTTCTAAATAAAATACTTTTTTAATACTATGTCAATGTTTATAACGGATTAAAACGCGATTTATTATTTATATTATTTATGCCGACGATTCAGATGCTTTAACTATAAGCGAACGCATTTAAGTTGATAAGGATGAATGGACGCTGTTATGTTAACAACCCACATGGTTGCCATTTTGAGAAAAATGAGTTTGAAGTTTTAATTAGGTTTTACTAAATTGCTTTTAAAAAATAACAGAAATAATAGATCTTTTTGTAATTATTATTATTACAGTAAATGTATATCGTTTTTCTCGGTAGCAATCAAAGTAATAGAATTTAGTACATTATTGTTAAATATTCTAAACATTTTATTCTTTCGTGCCCTCTAGTTTTTTTCAATATTTTTGCTATTAAAACGATTTAAATAATATATATCTCTTTTGAAATATGTACTCCAGCTCATAAGGAAGCTATTGATATAAAAAAATATTTTTTTTATCAATTTGTGGGTTGACACTGTATTGCTTAACAGCGTCCGAATATTGTATTCATCTAAATAACTTTCCAATTATCGCATTGTATGTGACCATTTTTTTAAAAGATAGAATATAAAAAATATAAAGGATAAAACGAGGGGGCCGATGGCTGGCCATGCGTCATGCTCGTGAACGGGTGCTACTTGTGGTGACAGGTCGGACTTGAATTCGTGTATGCGGTGATATTAGTTATTTCGACTGTTCGTTCCCACGAGAATGTAAGTGCGTGCTCCTATTTCACCATGCCTACTGCTGATAGAGGACAAATCTTTGTTTTTTTTTCTGGTTTATATATTTTTTTATTATTATATTTAATTACACAAAGATGTCATGTGGAACATGGTGTAATGGTTGCAGCGCCTTACAAATATTTTGTAAAACAAAAACTTGGCGATTAAAAAGAGTGACGAAGAGTTTCTTGCCAGTTCTTCTCTTCCGTTCTACGCCCTTGATTTGAGAACTGGCGGTAAATGTAAAATTAGAAGCATTTAATATGTATTTTTTGTTGACGTTCATAAGTACACTTGTACATTATGTTACCTAAATGAATAAATGATTTTGAATTTGAATTGGAATGGGTATAGTAAACTATCCTAATAGATAGCCATCGCAAACTGACCAGTTGGCGTGTTTGCTAGAACATCTACCTTGTGCTCCGATGAGTCGTGGGTTCAATTCCCGCCCTGACGATATGTTTATAATTTTCTGTAAACAAGTCTTCCCGTCGTTTGGTCACTAAGTGAACTAAACGAGTGGGGGGGAATATTGAAATTCCAACCGGGTAACGAACCACTGGTCATAGATGGATAAACCGTGAAGTGTAAATTGCTTGTTTCCGTGTCAGTATGTGGATTTTCAAATGCTTGAAGTAAAAAGTAGGGTCGACAGCGCATCATTGACTGATTATTACCACTATATATACCTACAGATATGACCTACGCCTACCATCATTATCGTCTGTCAATATCTAACATGAACGAAAAAACAAACTTAAAATCTACATTTTAAAAGTTAAATTATTTTTATTTCAGCACTAACATAAGATGAATTTGAAGAAAAAAGTCAATTATGTGTATATATCAGTATTTCGTCGTCAATTAGTTATCATTTTGTCCTTTTACGAAGCCTTCTTCTATTATCTTCGAATATATAAAATTTCCATGTCACAATGTTAGTTACCGTACTCCTCCGAAACGGCTTTACCAATTTTTACCAAATTTTATATGCGTATTCAGTAGGTCTGAGAATCGGCTACTATCTATTTTTCATACCCCTAAGTGATAAGGGTTGTTCACCCTTAATTTTTTTTACTTTTTTTATCACCAACCCCTGCTGTTTTTGTCATAAAATCTAGAACCGTGCGAAGCCGGGGCGGGTCGCTAGTAGTGATATAAAAACTTAACACCCATAAATAAAAAATAGTAGTAAATAATTACAAATGGCGCGGAAGTCGTGGCGCGACTGAAACTAATTGAATGATCTGTGGTGCGACGATCTCGGATCACAGGCGAATTAAGAGACCACAGACGTTCCATGATTTTTACGTAAACTTCAATAATATCTGTTTTCAAATTTATTGACGGATTACAATTTTTTTTAGTGATTTATTCGTTTTAATCTTTATTCTAATACGTAAAATTTAAATATAGCATTAACATCATCACGATACTTCTCTACTTTACACTTGACCTTAATTTTTAGATTAGGTATGAGTTACAAGAATCATTATTCGATTGCGATTTTCGAAAACATATAAATTATTATATAAATTACTAGCGACCCGCCCCTGCTTCGCACGGGTCTAGATTTTTTGACAAAAAAAGCAGGGGTTGGTAATAGAAGAGTGAAAATATAGGGCTGTATGTATTTTTAAATGCCACATTATAAAAAAATATAAAACCACAAATTTCGTCCAAAAATAAAAAAAAAACTTTTTAAGGGTGAACAACCCTTATCACTTAGGGGTATGAAAAATAGATAGTAGCCGATTCTCAGACCTACTGAATACGCATATAAAATTTGGTAAAAATCGGTAAAGCCGTTTCGGAGGGTTACGGTAACTAACATTGTGACATGGAAATTTTATATATAAGATGTAGACCAATTTAGCCTTACACAAGTATCGCCTGTTAAAGAGAATTCAACAATTTAAATGAAGAATCCTCAGGTCCTGTCTACTCCAAAGCAGGGACCACAGAACAGGGAAAAATTCTGTTCTGTGGCAGGGACTGAATACCGGTTAATTTACTATGGGAGTTATACCGGTATAATAAAGGTTTTTGTTAATATTATTTCGTTTTTATTCATATTTACTGAAAAAAAAAATACTGTGGTATGTTTAGTGTGTATTACTCTTTAAAACTAATATCATGATATCTCAGTCAGACACGTATTTTGGAAAATAAAAATAAGCGTTTTCAGTCACTGTCATAAAGTTCTTGTAATCGTGAAAAAGCTACGGCATCGCCAGCTGTTGGGTAAAGGCGGCAACTCGAGGTCGTTCTTCTCATAACAGTAAACTAGAAACACATAATACTAAATAGCTACATCTATGCCTTTGAAATGGAACTAAACCCCCAAAGGTACCTCGATAATTACCTATTTGCTCTAAGTGTGTAGACCCTGGTGGCTGGTTGCAAGTTACAATAGAGGGCCTAGGTTATGAATTATTAATTATGAATAGACATCGTTATCGTGCGGGCACGAAAGAACATGTCAAAGAATATCTATCTAGAATAGACAATTAGTATGTAATACCTAGTTTTACGCGTCCTCTGAGTTTTTATTTGTGCCAGTAGTGTTCTATTCATAAAGATCTACATACGTATTTTAAAATAAATAAACTATTGACTTTTAAATAAAATACTTTATAACGGACTAAATTACGATTTATTATTTATTTTATAATCATCCGAAACGTCGGGATAAATAAAAAATCGCGTTTTAATTTGTTATAAAGTATTTTATTTAAATTAATAATAAGAGACAAATATTGTCTTTTATTAACGCGAGTATCACACATTTAAATAAAATACTGTATACCGGATTAAAACGCAATTTATTATTAATTATATTGTTTAAATTATTTATCCCGATATAGACAGACCTCCCCGCGACCACGATGGGTTGTGGTACTATTTTAATTTTTCAATGCAGAATCCATTAATATCTTGCTTGAGAGGAATTTGATCCCGAAAGTGAAGTGTTGCAAACTAAGTCTTTAAAAAGGTCTTGTGTTAAAGTTTAATTTTTTTTACTATCGCCCAGGTATTGAGATACACCACGCAGGCGTTGTGATATTTACAGGCTCTACATCTAGCCTGTTAGCCTAGATTTCCATGTATTGATTTTATGAAACATTCGGCATAAAGCATCGGTCATCGCTCAACAGATGCAACTCGACAGTCTGCACTTACGCTCGTGAACTTTGGAAGATTGTGCATCAATTTCGATACAGGTATGTTTGATGTTTTTGTTTTTAATAAAATTAAATTGTCATAATGATACCGTGTATTGTAATATAATTAAGTTTTTATACTATCTTACGGAGTACGGACTTATAAAAAGTTAAATTTATAAGAGCCTAGTTAGTGTAGGAGAGGTCTGGCCATATTAAAATTATATGGTAGTTGGCTTAATCGTAAAAATACTAATTGTAATTAATTACCATTTTTTTATTATAACTGAACTTTTATCACGGCGAGGACAATACAATATATAAGCATACTGTTCTAAGTATTCTAAAATGTTCTACTAAGTGTGTACTAACCGGGACGTATTTTCAAATATTTTAGCCAACTTCAACAATGATTTTAGCTTAATATTACTCTGCAGCGTTTAGAAAAAGACGAATATTTTTTTTTAATAAACTATATATTATGTAAAGTCTGTCTGTCAGTTCGCGATGAACTCAAAAACTGCTGATGGGGTTTAGATGTGTAAATTAGTTTAAATATAACGATAATTACTATTGGAAGGGTCAGAAAAAGTCAAGCCGCCCGGGAGCTTTTATCGAAAACGCTGCCTACCTAATCCCTTTGAGATATAACAAAACAATGCATGGTGGGATATTCCTCTTTTATAGATCTACAGAAAGTCTATGATGGGATATATCTATTTTTTAAGGATAGCTTACTATGCCCATATATAAAAAAAAAATGATTGCTTGATGCAATCACCCCGGCGCCTCATCGCGCACCTATCTTACCCACATGGTCGACGCATCGAGTTGATGCGACCCTGCGACAGACAAAACATGTAGACATAATATGCTCTACAACCCGGGCGAAGCACGAAAGGGTCGCTAAATAAAAATGAATTATACATAGATTGCTATCGGTAATCAATTAAATAACTAAGAATATAAACAAATAATATATTGCTTTCGTTTTGAGAAAACTTATTGCCAAAGTTCACGAAAGTGATGACCTATGTACCTACGTCATAAATATCATAGGTAAATACGCAGGCGCACTAATTCTCCCAGGCGGGGGCGTAGCCGCGTAGCTACTTTGGATCAATCGTATCAAAGATACAGGGTCACCTAGCTATAGGGGCCCCAAACCCATGTAAGCGAAAATTTACCTTCCATTAGGGCTTCACCGCAGAAAGGAAGAAGCCCCCCACCCCCACCAAATTTTAATTCAGGGCCCATCAAGGGTAAGCTACGCGGTACGTCCCTGCTCCCAGGTATCCTGGATTTAGCTTTATTCATTTGAAAGAGACAGAGAACTGCGAAATGCCACTTGTGCGCCGGTCACTTTTTGGGTAAAAAATAAAAATATTTGCTCGAATGAAGTAAAGAATAAGATATTCTGAATGTATTAAACATTTATTAAATATAATTAATTAATATCGGGTATTTCCGTGAGTTCAGAATAATGACATATACATACATATATGAATGGCCTAATCAATAGACATATTATTTAAAGAGTTTCATTTGCAGTTTTTAAAGTAACAAAAGTAAAAGTGTACATTATTACTATTTTTATAGATTTCTACGAAACATGGATGAGGCAAAAGCCCTAGAGCCATATGCGTCTACATCTTATGACGTTGATGATGACGATGATCCAAGCCGCCAGGTGATCGTTCGCAGTAAGTACATACTTATAACGTTGTGCGAGATAAAGTATTTAATTTAAATGTGTGATACTCGCGTTAATAAAAGACAATATTAAGCTGTGCGAGCTTAAGAGTATTGGTCCTGTGTCGCATTGCGAGTTTTTTGAATAGTTGCGATATTTATTATTTTCATAGGTTTTGTCATTTCACTATGGAAATTACCTCAAATTTTTTTGCAATATGAAATCGTGCGAATGTTAATGAAAATGGTTTTTTTATATTTTTCGTTTTCATTACCAAATATAATTATTTGACATACGGACATACACCTCTTCTGCATAGGACTAGGCGAAGATTAGTAGATTTTTACTTGCCATGATTATGACCTACACCTTTCGCTTTCTTTTCTTTTATTACTATTTTATGTCTTTATCTGCGACTTTGCATTCACGATCTAGTTTCTGCTCATTTACTTGACTGGTGTGTGTCCTTTCGTTCATTTCCCCCCCATGTCCAAACCACTGACGCATATTTTTCTCAATTTTTGCCAGTAAGTATATTTTATTATACACCACATTGCTTTTATGAAACTTTTGTGTGTTCTTTCATTTAAACTAACACCATTATTAACTCTTTTCAGTGTTAATTTGTTCTACTGTCCTTTTGCCACAACCAATACTCACTACACTCGATCTACTTCTTCGCTATCAGTCATAATACTCGACATAATATAAATTTTGCTTGAATCACTATATCCGTCTCTCATCCTTCATCATCTTTTATATAGCAATACACTAAACTAAACTGAGGAAATAAATGATTCTTATGTTCGTGTTTTTGTTTATAGGTTTGCCGGATGTCGACCTTTCTAACAATGGTTTATTCTCACTAATGAACATTTTCTCTACGTTTGGTGAAGACATGCAAATACTAAAACTGGGAACAGGTTTCGCTGTTCTAGAATTTTCATCTCCCGAAATAGCGCATCCAGTAGTTTCGTGTTCAAACAAAATCACTTTGGATGGTCATGTCCTCACCATGGAGAAGAAAAAAGTACAGCATAAGCTTTTCGATTACATAACAAACTTATGTGGTGGTATGTGTCCGTTTTAAATTTTCCTTTGTTAAACAATAGTGAATCGCCCCGGCTTCGCACGGGTGCAATGTAGATGCAATATACAAAAAGATAGCCTATGTTACTCGAGTAAATTCATAGCAAACAAACAAACAAAGAAATCCTTCCTCTTTATAATATTAGTAATCTATATATATAAAAGAGATTCCCACCTATATAGTCACTCATCACGATATCTCTGGAACCATAAGGCGTAGCGACTTGAAATATGGTAGGAATATTCCTTTCGCCGAGTAGAGGTCAGCTAAGAACGGATTTTACGAAATTCAACCCACAAGGGGGGTTGCGGGGGCAATTGCTAGTATATAATATTAAATATTCGCAAAATAAGACTGCAACTGGAATCGCGGTAAAATGGAATAATTTTATACACCATTCTTAAGAGCTCCATTTTGTTCGTTCAAATATTATTTTAAACAAAGGTATATATTTTTTTCAGACGAAGTTTTTATTCCTGCAGATTTGGATTTGAATGGAACTTATATCCAACAAGTTAGAGAAATCACTTATACTATTTGTTTTAACAAGAAAGATGTTGATGCATTTCCGGAAATTGTCGCTGATGTGGAAAAAATTATACAGCAATATTGGCCAGGTCGTTCATCGTTTTTTCAATATTTTATGAATGTAAAATTGTTGTGAAAGTCTATCCTAACTTGAGCCCAATATCCCTGAATATTATATGGTTGTATGCATGATAATATTCTTCTGCATGAAGCTGTTTGTAACCCCCCTCCCCCTGCCTTCCATCAATTCATATTCAGACGCAGATCGTAGCCGTTTTAATCATCGAATGTATGAATATGAATTTCTAATTCACGTACTTTATAAACGTTTATTGATAAAAATAATCTGTTTCACTATTGAGATCGATCTATGATTGATTGATATTGATTGATTTGAGAAATTTTGACGGGCTCGTTGACGCGTTTGGTAGACATGTTTATAATTTTCTGTAAGCATGTTTTCTCCACGTTTGGTGACTTCGGACATTGATCGGGTGGAAGGAATGTCGATATTCCGACCGGGTAACGAAACATAGATGGATAAACCGTGAAATGCACATTGCGCATTTCGGTTTCAGTCTATGGATTTCCGAATGCTCGAAGTAAAAAATAGGTCGACAGCGTATCATTGACTGATGTACTGTGGCTGAGGTATCACCTTACCACCAGGTGAACTTCACGCTCGTCCGTCAATATCTAAAAAAAACCTATCTATCAATGCCGTTGGACAGAGCCAAAAAAAACGATTTCTTAAAAAAAAAATGTAATTTAAAAAGACGATTAACGATTGAATTTTTTTTAATAATTTGTGTAATAATGTATGGTATCAGGTCGGCGGAAAAATATTGCACAAGAAATTGTAAATTACTAGAATTTTCCGGAATATTAAGTATTGATCTGAGATACGTAAGAATGTTGTAGAAGGTTCTTGAAGCTTTCACAACAAGGGTATATAAAGGCGCGCTAGTGAGGATTTGGTGAGTTTGTGAAAATGATTAGTGAATATCAACTTCGGACGATCATATTTTACGAGTAGCGTCAGGGACACAACGTGAGTGTGGCTACCACTAACATCACCAAAGCCTTCAGTTTAGGTGTTGTATTGTGATGGAAGATAAGCCGCTGGTTTGCTCGCTTTGCATCGGGAGATATAACTCTTGAAGATCACGAGCAATCTTGGCGACCATCCATGAGGAATTCCTCTGCTGTTTTAAGGCTAATCCAGAAATAAATACGCATGATTTGGCAGAGACTCAGGCTCTCATCATTCAACCGTCAAGACTCATTTACACAAACTCGGCTATCGTAAAGTAATGGCATGATGGATTCCACATCAACTAACTGGCAGTATTTTTTAGCCACATCGGAAAGAGTTTCTTGAAGATCTGGTAACCGGCGATGAGAGCTGGATTCTCTATGATAACAACACACAGCACGCCGTCGGGCTTCCTTACGACGCAGAGCCACCAACACAGCCAAAGCCAAACCGTCACTCACGTAAGCATCTTCTCTCCGTTTGGTGGGATGCGAAGGGCCCACTCTATTACGAACTTCTGCCTGCGATAAGGACTATTACAACATCGATTTATACTGAACAGCTTCAGAAACTGGCTGACGTAATAAGAGAAAAACGACCGAGATGTGTAAATGATTACTTACTCCATGATAATGCGCGACCTCATGTCGCTTCGAAGACTCGACAAAAATCTTAGATCTTGGATGGCACGCGGTTGCCCACCCACCGTACTCATCGGATCTCGCGCCATCCGACTACCACTTGTTCTGAACACTAAAGCTTTATTTGCGTAAGAACAATTTTCAAAACTACGAAGACATCAAAATGGCAGCGGACAATTTATTTTCTGCACAGCCTCCGGAATTCCGGGCGCCGGGCATCAACAATCTACCAACTAGATGGGCCAGAGTAATAGAGTTATTTGGGGATTACATTACTGATTAATTATTGTAAATAACAAAGTTATCAATAAATTTATTATGTCTGATAACTTGGTGCAAGACTTTTCCACCAACCTGATATATATCGGCTGAGTTCTGGAGAATTGGAGATGGAAGGTGATCCTTATAGTCCATGGTTCTTGTACGTGATTAATATAAACCAATCCAATCTTTTTATAATTAATATGTATTCACTTTGTCCAGTTTTCACAATAAACAATAACAAGTAATTCAGGCGTGATCCATAGCACAATATGGAGTAGTTGACGGACCGAGCGCTTCGAACGAATTCACAGAGACTCTAGATCGAGAAACAGAAGGAGAAATATTAGGGTGTTTCATAAGTAATGTCGGATTTCAGTGTTAACTTTGTTTGTTACATAATTATATAAAAAGAAACAAATAATTTTCCGAGTATAGCCCATCGTATTCCATGGTCCTAACTTAACAATAAACTAGCTTCTTGAGCCCTAGGCAAAACCATTCGTTGGGCTTAGACGCAGTGGCGTAGCTAGGTGGACAAGGGCCCCGGTGCAAGGTAAAAAAATCGCAATACTGGCTAAATATTTTCTACAAGTGCACAAAATTAATTATTTGCAAATTATTACTAATTATCCTTGATTCGGTTCGCTCAGCGCTTCCACTGTTACTTATAAATGCTAATTTAAAATCTTAAAAACAAATTCAGAGCAGGCTTGAATTTCTAGCTTCAAGAGCTGCCTCCCCTTCTTTCCAAAGCTCAGGGCCCTATCAGCTTCAGGGCCCTGGTGCACTGCACCACTTTCCCTATAATAGCTACGCCACTGCTTGGACGTAAAGAATTCTCACAGTGCATTTTCAACATCGCCACTGAATTCAACTTACTTTCCACACAAGAACCTGAATAAATAGTTATCATAGGGTGCAAGTTCCGGAATAAATGCTAGAAATGGTAGAAGTGCAGTAGCACCAAGTTCTTCGATCTTATTGCAGGTAGCTTTCGCAGTCTGCGGTCGAGCGTTGCCTTGCTGTCAAGGAACTCTTTTCGATTCACTAAACTTGGATATTTCTTCGACAACACTTTATAATTTCGTGTCAGCTGTTCAAAATAGTATATCTCAACAGTGGTATTTTGACCATTTGAAATTATCTCAAAGTATACACCAAACCTTCATAATTCCACCAGACACATAACAAGACCTTCAACTCGAATAGAACTATTTTCCTTTAGGTTTAGGTACCTGTTTTTGGTCTGACCACTGACTTATCAAATCTAGATTGTTGAAATAAATCCATTCTTGATCGTAAGAAACAATTCGTTTTATAAAACACTTCCCTTTAGCAAGGAACTGTTTACACACGCCCACTCGACGTTTCGCTTGAACATCGTCCAAGTGATGATGTATAGTGTCCTAAGAAGGTTAAAGCGAATCCGATAAGAGGCGAGTGCTAGTACTTGGTTAGATTTTACTGTTTCCTTTGTAGCCTCAATATCAAATAGAGGCGGGCAACCACTTCGCGATCGATCTTCAAGCGACAAATCTCCACTATTAAAACGATTAAACCAACGCTGTGTCATCTAGTTGTTAATCATGTCTTCCCCTTCAAATTCACATATTTTTCTCGCTGACGCGATAGCTTTAAAATTTTGTTTCTAGTAAAGTCTCAGCAGTATACGAATTTCATATTTATCGAACTCCATTACTTTTTATTTACCAAACGTTCTATGGGTTAATTAACAAAGATAGTACGATTAAAATAAAGTACGCCAATTGCACTCTTCATTGAACCAGGCAATTGTTTTAACGGGCTACGATATGTATATAAAGAACTGTGGTAAATGTTTGATTATGAAACCCGACATTACTTATGAGACACCCTAATAATTATGTTCCATCCGCTGACGGATAAAAAAATCACGATCACGACGTCCTTTGTCCACCTTCCGTCTGAAACGCAGGCTACGTATCCCGCCCATTTCCACTTCAAGCGCTGTGCGTGTTGTTCTGCGTTACTATTATACTTAATTGTATTAAGTTTTTAAAACTTACAAAATTAATAAACTCTAAAATAAATAAAAACAATTGCCCTCTGGTGGTAACCATAGCCGAATCGCAATAAAATTCATATTGTCATGAGATAAGTAAAACTCTGCATAATTGTATATTCTTATGTTGGGTTGGGTCCCTCTTTAAGCTACCGTTCTATGGGGTTGAGTATTAATTATGCAATTAATCTTAATGTTGTGCATTGACCACTTACACTTCGCATAAACTCATACCACTGAGTTCAGTCGATTATCACGACTTAACTCAAGATAGATAGTTTAGCGCCACCCCCACAACCATGATGTTTGGCAACGGATGCGAGATTCTTTAAGAATTAAGATGCACGTTCTTACTGCGCAACCATTTCTTAACTTTTATATTTTAGATCCGATACAACTCAGAGAGCTTTGATAACAGAACCGACCTATTTTCCATGCATGATATAAATGGTGTTTACATGTTGTGTTGTAATATCTACCTATACCTATGCTTTATGTGTTTATTGTTGGATTGTGCAATTTTATTCAAGTCAATTTGAAAGTTATCTTGGTTATCTCAGTTAGTTCTACTTCAGTCTATGGTACATATCGTTCTGGAATATGTACATATCGACATCGCGGATGTCATTATGAATATTAGCGGTATGCACTACATGTATCATTGTTTTGCAAGCTACTATTTCCGACCATTTTACAGATTGCAAAGCCGTTCTTTACGGTTCGATGACAACGGGTCTACCTAAGACGATCAGCCACGTAGACTGTTTCCTTCATATCCCACAAAGTGAAGAGAATCAGGTTATCATCAACGTGAGAATTTTTGAAGAGAAGCAGCATAACTTCCTGAATGTAAACTCGGCTCCAAATATCAAAGGACTTTGTTTAGAGTTCTACCATACACTTACCGCTGTATTTTGTCTGCCCTTTAACCTTTAATCACCCACAAGTATCTCGCGGACGTTATTTTACATTCTGTTACTCGTAAAATCTAAAGTGTTTATTTTTACGAAAAACCCTTTTTTCCTAATCTACCCCTAGGGTTTCACGAATCCAAATGTACAAAAAAATATTTGTAACATTCATTACCCATAAAGAAAAATAGTACCTTATCACCCCACAAGTGTCCAATGCAGGGACTGAAACCGGCTAATTTTTATTTTCCAAAATACTTGTTTGACTGAGATATCATGATATTAGTTTTAAAGAGTAATACACACTAAAAATCTGATAGCTATCACTCTTCCTTCACCATTACTTTTTTTTTTAACTTAATAGGCAGTTGTTTGACCACTAACGGTCAGGGTGGTAAATCACAACTGCCTAGAAGATGCCTATTTACTCTTGTTTCGAAGAGGCCCAAGTTATATTGATCGGAGAATACAGACGCAGGGAGGGAGTTCCAATCCTTAGCGGTTCGCATGATGAAGGAGGAGGCGAATCGACTTGTGCGGAGTGAAGGGATGTCGACTAGGTAAGGATGGAAGCCCGCCGTGCGCCTGGATGTCCGATGATGAAAGGGTGAAGGAGTGATCAGGTTATGCAGTTCCAACGCCTTCACTCTTTGGAATCAATTGCCGCTAACTATCCGTCAAGCACAATCGTTAGCCATCTTTAAAAATCTACTTAAAAACTAGTGTTGAGCAGGACATACAAGAGGCGGTACATTTGTCCCGGACATGACGTCAAAATGTAAGAGCGGCTCGAAATTATAAAATGTACTACTTCAAATTTTATGTCGCGCTCGTTTTTTAATTTTTATCGATGTATTCGGGTCCTAAATCGTTGTAATAATGTTTTAGAGTTAATCAAATAAATAATATAATTATTTTTATTGTTTCATCAGACTAACAATGTCAATATAGTCACTGTACAAAAATAAACATCAAATGTCATATTAACACTCACTAGTAAATGATGCTCCGAGATTCATAGGCCTCGCCTCATTTGAAGTGGGACATTGTACTGGCTCAGAGTGAAAAAGAGGCTACTCTTACAAACTCTTTTTAAAGTCTTGTACTACCCAACACTATTAAAAACTATTATCTAAATGATATCAAGTATTGTATCCATCAACATTAATTTAATATCAGGAATGTAAACTATTGCCACTTTTATTTATTTAACTATTTTTTACTATAAGTATATCTATATGAATATGGTTTGTACATATATGTAGTATATATGTGTTTATTAATATTTTTGACACAATCTTTATCCTTTTAATGTAATGGTTGTCTAGAAGAAATCACTATATGAATGATAAGGCCGCCATTTGCACCACATCTGCATATTAGTATTTAAGTTCTTTATTGTTAATATAGTGTCAAAAAAGTGTAATAAATAAATAAATAAACTTACCACAGTATCGATTTCCTAGGCGCATACTATTCTTGCCCGGGGTGTCAGTGGCTCTAACACCGGCACTGTAATTATTTTTTTATTTTTATTTTTTTTATTTTATTTTATTTTACATGGAAAACAAACAGCTTATAAATAAAAAATATAGACTATATATATAGATCACTTATAGCAATGGAGTTGTGATAGAATACAAATTAAGTTAATAAGTTTTAACATATACATACCTAAGTAAAAATAGTGCCAAAATACTAAAATAACATATCCAAACAAAAAATTAATGCGTGAAAGTAACAGAAAGCAATACAATAATAAAAAACAGTGCAAAGAACATTAAACAAAAAAAAAGAATACAGTAGGTACAAAAAGGAAATATATCTTATCTTATCTAAACAAAAAAAAGAATACAGTAGGTACAAAAAGGAAATATACTTATGGTTTAAATACATGTCCGATACAGCGTTTCTTAATTATTATTTTCGTTTGTAAAGAATTATGTAGATATAGTTTTTTTTAAATATTTCGCCTCGTTATGAATAACTCAATGTGCTCAGAGTATAATGAGTTAAATAGTGTTATACAACGGGGTAGAAATGAGTTTAATCTGTAGTTATTTATGTTATGTATTGTACATCATTCAGTCTTAGCTAATAGCCGTTTATAATGTATCTCATTGCATATTACATGAAATATTGATGTGAATTTGTGAAATTACATATATAATATTGATGTGAAATCTAATAAAATAAAATAAAACGGAGATATGTTTTTAATTTTATTTCTAGATAAAATTGTACTTTCTCAATATATACCTAATGTTCGGTTAAACTTATTGTGATTCAACCAAGAGCTAGCCGAGTAGTTTATTTTATTTTGTACATAATAATCAAAATGAATTAAATCTTCGTTTTCGACTATCGCTTTTTGTTATACAGTATTTGCGGTCATTTTTTTTCATTCATTTAATGTCTTCTTTTATTATTAATTATAATTAAAGTGTTCAAAATGATGATTATTAGAATTATGAAAAATAAATGAAAGTCTGTTGGACCCATTTGAATGAGAGTCAATATTCGCAGTTTATTTCATTTCAAATTCAAAGTGAATTTTATTCCGCGCTCAGACATCGTTGTATAACCTAAAACGACAATTCTAAACGAAAAAAGTAACACTTCCTTTTTTAGACATTTTATTTTAATGAATAATAATATTTTTTACTTCATATCAGGGCTTCTTATTGAGTCGAGTTCGGAATATTTAGTTTGGGTTCGATCACGATCTGTGGGTTCGATTAGTTAAGTGCAATAAGACCGTACCACCGCTATGGATGATGTGAGCTCATGATGTAGTTCAGTGACTTATGCCAGCACTCATTGTCAATTAGAGACTAGAATGTCGTGTTTGAGCTCGTTTTTAATGTTTATTATATTTATTTTTTATTTTTTTGTTAAGAGTCAGATATTTTTAAACAGGGCCTAGCACGAACAACTTGCGAAAAAGTATTCGTATCGTCGAGATGTCATTTGTACACATTTGTATGAAATTACAAATGATTTCTCATACAACTGACAGATTCGAATCATCTTTCGTGAGTATTTTAAATTATAGAAGATTATAATAATTATATATGTAGTAATTACGTTACATATATTTATAAGCTTTACTATAGTATATACGTATATATGTTTATATGTTTAGCACACAACGAATACACACAATAAAGGATCGTTATCTTGCCAGATTTCAGGCAGCAGGGTAAAATAAAATAAAATAGTTTATTTTATGACACAACTAATACAAATTCGTAGCTATTATTCCCTGTTTACATGCGGAACTTTTGAAGTCTTGAATGAAAAATGATTAGGTCTGCTATTAAAAATCTACATATAGTGTCAAATGTGTGGAGCAAGAATCTTCTAACAACTACATCGCGGTTGTAATATCATCTCTTTAAATTTATATCACTAACTAGCTTCTGCCCGCGACTTCATCTGCGTAGAATTATTACTAAGGGTAGCTTATTTTTGAACCGAGCTGATTTTTCATCAATCTCCGCTTTTAAATGGCGCTGCACTCAAGTCAATAATATCGTGATATTTTTTAAACCGTTCGTCCAAATTACTTAGTGTAAAAGACAAAGTTCTGATGAATATATATTAAATACTGAAAGCGAAAAATGTATCAATTTTGATAAGAATTTGCTAAATACTCTAAAAATTGCAATTGAAAAAATGAATCAAATTTAAATGTTTTTATGGCTCATAGTTTAGGGTATATTGGCTTCCACATACAAGGTAGATATAATATGCTATCGCGGACTTTTATTTAGAACTATTTAAAAAAAACAATACCATGATATATTATATTCTTGTAACTCCAACCGTTAAGGCAGCACACGCCAAGATAGCCCTCAGAATGCAGGAATTTTTCCGAGTTACTTGATACTTATCGTTATATTATGGCCGATATACAAAAACTGTTTATAAATTGTAGCCTATGTGTTATTCTGATATATAAGCTATATTACTGTAAAGTTTCATCAAAATCCGTTCGGTAGTTTTTGCGTGAAAGAGTAACAAACATCCATCCATCCATCCATCCATCCTCACAAACTTTCGCATTTATAATATTAGTAAGAAAGAAGTATTTACAGATTCTTAAGTAGTTTTTTTAATAATAAAAAAATAGTAAACAACGAACTTAAACTTTCAAATATTGTACATCGTGCTCTATGACCTTGCGCCATTAATCCGGCAGTATACGGATGCCGTCGAGAAAGAAACTCGCAGGCTTCGAGGCGATAAAATCGTCGA
The DNA here is from genome assembly GCA_905404175.1 of Anthocharis cardamines. NCBI lineage: Eukaryota > Metazoa > Arthropoda > Insecta > Lepidoptera > Pieridae > Anthocharis > Anthocharis cardamines. The sequence goes on from FR989951.1 coordinate 15,172,334, forward strand.
CGAATTTACGCACATCACCCAGCGTTTCAAACTATTTTATCCTCTTAGTCATGCTGCATTGTCCGGAAAAAATGAAAATCAGATGGGGCCAAGTCTGACGAATATGTCGCGTGTAAGAGAATTTCTCATCCCAAATCCAAGAGAATATTTTGAGTCACGCGAGCAATGTGAGGACGAGTGTTGTCATGCAGCAGTATGAATTGCCAGCTTCCTTACCCAGTAAATGGCCCTTTTTGATCCAAGTATTCGCTCAATTTGTTCAACCTTCGACTGTAGCGTTCCGCTGTAACCGTCTGACCAGTTTTCAGAAGTTTATAATAAAACAAACCCTTCATGTCCCACCAGATACACAGAAAAACTTTCTTAGAGTGGCTGTCTGGTTTCGGCGTCGATGCCCGATATCTACCGCTTGGGATTCTCCTAAAAAATGTACTTTTCATCATCCGTCACAATTTTCTACAAGAAATTCTATTTTTGTTGCCGGGCAAGCAGTGAAAGACACATGATCATATGTTGACCTATGTTGTGTTCGGTAAAAACATGTGGGACCCATCTTATGAATTTTATTATTTGGTGCAAACACATGAAAATAGATGTTTGGGTTTCCAAATTGAGCTGCAAGCGCTTTTTGCGTTCCGCTTCTTCAAACTTTCGATGCTGCCCAGGGCGTGGCTAGATCGAAATTACCATTTCTGAAACGTTTGTACCACTAATTACATGTTTCATAAGATATAACGTCGTCACTAAGAACACTATAAATTGATTCCCGTGCATTTTTAACTTGTTGGAATTAGTATAACATGCAGTGCCGAATGTTCTGTTTATCAGTTGACATCGTAAACTTTACTATTCTGAGCGATTATGTAACTTATATAGACTTGTCGTTTGGTGTTCTAAACTATTGTATCCGATCCTTATAAAATCACAAAAAACCGCGAAATATTTCTATTTTAAATAAAGTTTTAAGCTCTTAGAAAAAATCTGTAAAACTTAAAACCTAATAATATCAATAAAATAAGTACAGAAGTCATATTAATGATAGACACTAGTCTGGTTATAAAAATACTTTGTTGTGGTACTCGTTGGCGTGTTTTACACCTGCACCAATGGGTCGTGGGTTCGAATCCCACCGAGACGACATGTTTATAATTTTCTCTAAGCATGTCTTCCCCACGTCTGATCACTTCGGGCATTGAACGGGCTTAAATAGGATTAAATTAATTTATTTAACGGAGGAAAATCGAAATTTCGACCGGGTAACGAAACACCATTCATAGGTGGAAACACCGTGAAGTGCATAATACGCGTTTAGGTTTCAATCTATGGATTTCCGAATGTTCGAAGTAAACATTAGGTGGACAGCGCATCACTGACTGATGTTCTATGGCTGAGGTATCTATTTTTCAGTTCAATTGTGTGTGAATGTGAAGTGAATAATATAAGTTTTAAGTTTTATGTTTTCCTTCATTAATTTACTATTATATGTAATACTGTTTTGTGGTTCTTAAATAATTCTCGTATTTTATTTATAAATTTATTGATTTTAATGTACTATTTTAATGTTTCAATGCTACATCCATTAATATCTTACTTGCTGAAGAGGAATTTGATCCCGAAAGTGAAGTGTTGCCAACTAAGTCTTTAAAAAGATATTGTGTTAAAGTTAAACATTTTTTTTTACTATCGCCCAGGTATTGAGATACACCACGCAGGCGTTGTGATATTTACAGGCTCTACATTTAGCCTGCTAGCCTAGATTTACATGTATTGATTTTATGAAACATTCGGCATAAAGCATCGGTCAACGCTCAACAGATGCAACTCGACAGTCTGCACTTACGCTCGTGAACTTTGGAAGATTGTGCATCAATTTTGATACAGGTATGTTTGAATTTTTTGTTTTTAATAAAAGTATATTGTCATAATGATACCGTGTATTGTACTATAATTAATTTTTTATACTATCTTACGGACTTATAAAAATTTAAACTTATAAAAGCCTAGTTAGTGTAGGAGAGGACTGGCCATATTAAAATTATATGGTAGTTGGCTTTGTAATTAATTACCATTTTTTTATAATAACTGAACTTTTATCACGGCGAGGACGATACAATATATATGGGCATACTGCTCTAAGCACGGAATAGATAATGTGGTTCTAAGTATTCTAAATTGTTCAACTAAGTGTAGTTAACCGGGACCTGTTTTGAAATATTTTAGCCAACGTCAATGATTTTAGCTCAATATTCCTCTGCAGCGTTTAGAACGAGCCTTAGCCTGTCAGTTCGCGATTAACTCAAAAACTACTGATGGGGTTTAGATGTGTAAATTAGTTGAAATATAACGATAATTATCGTAATAATAATTATAATTATTGGAAATGTCAGAAAAGGTCAAGCCGCCTGGGAGCTTTCATCGAAAACGCTGCCTACCTAATCCCTTTGAGATAAAACAATGCATGGTGGGATATTCCTCTTTTATAGATCTACAAAAAGTCTATCTATATATCATTCTTTTAAGGATAGCTTACTATGCCCATATATCTAAAAAAAATGATTGCTTGATGCAATCACCCCGGCGCCTCATCGCGCACCTATCTAACCCACATGGTCGACGCATCAAGTTGATGCGACCCTACGACAGACAAAACATGTAGGCATAATATGCTCTACAACCCGGAAGAAGCACGAGCGGGTCGCTAGTTAAAAATGAATTAGTTATACATAGATTGCTATCGGTAATAAATTAAATAACTAAGAATATATGCAATTAATACTGCTTTCGTTTTGAGAAAACAACTGAATTAACGACCTACCTACGTCATAAATATCATAGGTAAATACGCAGACGCTCTTATTCTCCCAGGCAGTAGCTACTGCAGATCAACCATATCAAAGATACGGGGCCCCCCAGCTGTAGGAGCTCCAAAACCATCTAAGCGAAAATTTACCTTCCATTAGGGCTTCACCACAGTTAGGAAGAAGCCCCTCCCCACCAAATTTAAATTCAGAGCCCATCAAGGGTACGGTACGCCCCTGCTCCCAGGTATCCTGGATTTAGCTTTATTGATTTGAAAGAGACAGAGAACTGCGAAATGCCACTTGTGCGCCGGTCACTTGTTGGGTAAAAAAAATTCTCGAATGAAGTAAAGAATAAGGTATTCTGAATGTATTAAACATTTATTAAATACTAGCTGATGCCCGCGACTTCGTTCGCGTGGGGATCACTTTATGCTGAACTTTTGAGCAAGCTTTCTTCATTTTATATATCCTCCATCCTCTGTACTTGGTGATTTCTTTTCGGAAAGAGCTATCAGAGTAGTCATTGACGGTTGCTTTTGCATCAAATTATCGACATGTTTAATGGTGGTTGAGGTTGGGGTTCAAATGATGATTTGAAATTCAAAAGAAATACCATAGTAATTGAAAAAATTAACCTGACTTTAAAGAAACTTTAGGGAGATGCATATCAATCAAATTTTACGTCACCAAAATGCAGATATGTGTCTTTTTTCCACTAATCAGAGTTCAGTCGAAGATTGGATTCAATGCATTTTCCGTCTTAAATATATGCACGAAAATTGTACGGGGGTTTGAAAATACTTGCGACACATGGAAAAAGCGCCAAGAAAATGTCTAAATACGAATAAAATGAAGGTATGGAGAAATGCAACGTAAAATGAATGAAAAAAATAGTATGTCCATGTTGGCCAAATACTTAATTTTTAATAAATTTAATTAGTGTGGAAGATACTATATCCACCTCTATATTTATTTCATTTAATTGATCACTTTTAATTTCAGATATTTTTGTTTAATTCCCTTGGAAAGGAAAGGATTGATGAAAATGCGAAATAAACGATCTCATAAGAAATACATTTTTATATAATAGAATAGTTCAATAATACATTTTCTATTTTCAATATTAATAGTTCTTTTAAAAATATAAAAAAATAAATACAAAAAAATATTTCCCTGAGTGATGATTCGAACTCGCATCTGCAATTACGTAGTACAACCGTATATCCACTATGCCACGAACACATATCGAAAAACGGCGAAATTATCAAACTATTTCATTTACATATCAAACTGTGATTGACATCTGACAATTCGAAAAAATTCAACGCGAGTCAGTTTTCATTGCAATTTGTTGAAATGATGTCTTTAAAATAATATTTAAATGATGATAACTTTTTTTTCCGACAACCGATTTCGATGAAACAAAGCCTATATGTTGCCCTGGACTTTGCTTAATATATTTGTATAAATTACGCGAAAATCGGTTCAGTATCTTCGGAGATTAGCGTGAACAAACAGACAGACAGACAGACAGACAGACAGACAGACAGACAGACAGACAGACAAGAATCTTAAAAATTGCATTTATGCATTCTGCTACCCTTCTTTTATCACCCCTCTTAATTTCTGGTAAAAATATTGAGTGAAGCGTAATTTCGATCCTACTCTTTTATTATATGTATAGATAATTAATTAATATCGGGTATTTCCGTGAGTTCAGAATAATAACATATACTCGTATATACATATATGTATGAATAGCCTAATCAATAGACATAATATTTAAAGAGTTTTTAAAGTAGCAATAGTAAAAGTCTACATTATTAGTATTTTTATAGATTTCTACGAAACATGGATGAGGCAAAAGCCCTAGAGCCATATGCGTCTACATCTTATGACGTTGATGATGATGATGATCCAAGCCGCCAGGTGATTGTTCGCGGTAAGTACATACTTATAAAGCTGTGCGAGATAAAGTATTTAATTTAAATGTGTGATACTCGTGTTAATAAAAGACAATATTAAGCTGTGCGATTTTAAAATTATTGGTCCTGTGTCGCATTGCGAGTTTTTTGAATAGTTGCGATAATTATTATTTTTATAAACTTTGTCATTTCACTATGGAAATTACCGCTAAATTTTGTGCAATATGAAATCGTGCCAATGTTAATGAAAAAGGATTTTTATATTTTTCGTTTTCATAACAAAATCTTTGATTATTTATATGTCTAGATAGAAAGTCGAAGCTGAAAACGCGTCAAAAAATATTGTGTCCAGCTGTTGGACACTTTATACCTTCCCCGCGCTCAGTAGCAGTCGCGACGTCGATGGATACGCTCGAGTTTGTTTGTAAAATTCCCTTGTTTACAATGACGGTTTGTGTGCTTAAAGTGTGTTAAAATTACAAAGGACGATCTAAAACAACAAAAAAAGTTAGCTATCATCGGTTAGTAACATTATTTCGTATCAGTTACAGCAAATTAAGCCATTTAAATATTTCGAATTTAAATAATTATTTATTTCTGACATTTTGTGTTTGACGCGTGTGTTGCTAGTTTATGAACCCAAAAATACCTTAAAAATATGGCCTAGTATGTAATTCATTAAGATATTAGAAACCGACTTTAAATAAAAGAGTAGTTTAATATTAATTGTTTTTTTTTTTATTTAATTATTTATATTAAATTAAAGTAAATTAATATGAATATCTAATAAGTAAATATGTCAAGGTATGAACTCTAATTATAGTTAAAACGAAAATATCTCTCTCTAAACCCCCCGTTCAGTTATTTTTTACTTTTTAGTACCTGGAAGTCGTTCTTACAATATTTTTTTTTAAGTTGTTTTAAATTTTGAGGATATTGGTATGATTGTTTTAAATATGAAATCCAAGTTTATTTTGTTATTTAATTTTAGAAAAAGCCAATATACATAATATATAATAATAATAAATAAAAAATTATCTGTGATGTTGTATTTCATTATAGTTTAATGACGATAATTTTTTCCCTTCGTTCGTTTAAAAAAAAAAAACTTTTTTTTTGTTTCTAACGTGGCCTCATAAGGTATTTTTTTTAAATTATTGTCAGATAATACTGTCTTTTATTAACGCGAGTATCACACATTTAAATAAAATACTGTATACCGGATTAAAACGCGATTTATTATTTATATTGTTCAAATTATTTATCCCGACGTTTTATTACGAAATAATTTGAATAATATAAATCACGTTTTAATCCGGTATACATTATTTTATTTAAATTATTGTCAAATGTTCAATCGAAGAAAGATGCATCTTAAAAAAATAATTATTTTTAATAGAGTTAAAACAAATGTTATGAGTTTAAATATACATAATATTATATATTCCAAGTTAAAAAACATTTTTCAAACGCATTTGCATATAAGTTATGATTTTATTTTTATCTATCCACATAAATCATAGTTTTATATATTCCAATTTTCTTCAAAATTGACCCAAATGTTTTTAAAAAAACTAATTGGTACGTTTATATGCAAAGAATGAAAATGACTTGAGTTCCGACCTTCGAAATATTGTTATTATTGTTGTTTTATTCCAAATAATATACCAGTATACTCGACTTTGATTAATTTCTTCCTATTTTGAGATTAATTTTTCCACAACTGGTAACATTATTCACGCCAACTAGGAACGCATGATGACTTATGGCGAGTGTAAGACGTAGCTGTCACGCACACTATTATAACAGACATGGCTTGTTTGTTTTAGGTCGTTTGCAGCGCGACACTCTATCTAGACATATAAATTAAATAATCTAAGAACAAAATATTATTTGACATACGGACATACACCTCAACTCCATAGGACTAGAGGCGAAGTCTTCCTTTCCTTACTCTCTGCAGTATTCATTTGTTTTACTATCCTTTTGCCACAACCCAATACTCACTACACTCATTCTACTTCTTCATTATCATTCATAATATTCGACATAATATTAATGTTGCTTGAATCACTATATCCATCTCTCATCAGTCATCATCTTTTATATAGCGATACACTAAACTAAACTGAGGAAATAAATGATTCTTATGTTCGTGTCTTTGTTTATAGGTTTGCCGGATGTCGACCTTTCTAACAATGGTTTATTCTCACTAATGAACATTTTCTCTACGTTTGGTGAAGACATGCAAATACTAAAACTGGGAACAGGTTTCGCTGTTCTAGAATTTTCATCTCCCGAAATAGCGCATCCAGTAGTTTCGTGTTCAAACAAAGTCACCGTGGATGGTCATGTCCTTACCCTGAAGAAGAAAAAAGAGCATAAGCATTTTGATTACATAACAAACTCATGTGGTGGTATGTGTCCGTTTTAGATTTTCCTTTGTTAAACACTAGTGAATCGCCCCGGCTTCGCACGGGTGCAATGTAGATGTAATATACAAAAAGATAGCCTATGTTACTCGAGTAAATTCATAGCAAACTAACAAACAAAGAAATCTTTCCTCTTTATAATATTAGTAGTATATATTAAATATTCGCAAAATAAGACTGCAACTGGAATCACTTGATGGAATAAAAATATACTTACACCAATACAACATTCTTAAGAGCTCCATTTTGTTCGTTCAAATATTATTTTAAACAAAGATTTAAATAAAATACTGTATACCGGATTAAAACGCGATTTATTATTTAAATTATTTATCCCGACGTTTCGGATGCTTTTCAGCAACCGTGGTCGCGGGAGACTGAAAGATGACAGTTGTCTTATATTTGAAATGTCACAAAGTTGCCATATTTAATTCAATTAAATTAAAAAAAAAAAATCTATTAATTTAGGTAACACAATGTACACCTATGAACGTGAATAAAAAAAAATAATACATATTAAATTACTAATATTACTAATATTAAATGCTTCTAATTTTACATTTACTACCAGTTCACAAATCAAGGGCGTAGAGCGGACGAGAAGAACTGGCAAGAAACTCGCCGCCACTCTTTTTAATCGCCAAGTTTTTGTTTTACAATCTCCGTAGGAATAGATGGCGTTAATATTTACATATTAATATTTACATATTAACGCCATCTATTCCTACGGAGTTGATATTTACTGTAATTTTCTATATTATGACAATATTGACTAACGGTGTCCTCTTGTTTTTTAGTATGTTTGATTTGGGGCTTTAGATTTTTAATTACTGGATCCCAGGTGTTAGAAAGTCTCAAACCATAATTTAAATAATAAATCGCGTTTTAATCCGGTATACAGTATTTTATTTAAATGTGTGATACTCGCGTTAATAAAAGACAATATTAAACAAAGATATATTTTTTTTTTCAGACGAAGTTGTTAATCCTGCAGATTTGGATTTGAGTGGAACTTTTATCGAACAAGTTAGAGAAATCACTCACGCCATTTGTTTTAACAAGAAGAATGTTGATGCATTTCAACAAATTGCCGCTGATGTGCAAAAAATTATGCAGCAATATTGGCCAGGTCGTTCTGTCGTTTTCTCAATATTTTGTGAATGTAAAATTGTTGTGATAGTCTATCCAACTTGAGCCCAAAATCCCTAAATATTATATGGTTGTATGCATGATAATATTCTTCTGCATGAAGCTGTCTGTAACCTAGGGGGCCTTCCATCAATTTCTAATTCACGTACTTCATAAACTTTCATTGATAAAAATAATCTGTTTCACTATTGAGATCGATCTATATAGTATGGTTAGTTAATGGAATGCACCCTTAATGGTAAGTAACTATCAATGCCGTTGGTCAAAGCCATGATGATCAATTTCTTAAAAAAAATGTCATTAATAAAGACGATTAACGAATGATTTTTTTTTAATGAGTTTGAAATAATTTATGGTATATATCGGCTGAGCTCTGGAGAATTGGAGATGGAAGGTGATCCTCCTCTTTATACTCCATGGTTATTATACGTGAATAATATAATCTTATAATATCTTAATAATATAATCAATATTTAAATCTTCTGCTACGTATACTTACTCTGTGGAATCAGTTGTCGCCAGCGGTATTTCCGAACCGATACGACTTGTAAACCTTCAAAAAAAGAGCCTACTCATTTCTTAAAGGCCGGCAACGTACCTGCAAGTCCTCTGGTGTTGCAGATGTCCATGGGCGCCGGTAATTACTTACCATCAGGTGAACCGACTGCCCGTTTGCCCCCTATTCCATAAAAAAAAACACTGTCCAGTTTTCACAATAAACAATAACGAGTACAACAAGTCCTGGTCCTGATAGTCCTGGTCGGCGCCCTGCTGATACAGGGTGATACGGGGGCGGTCTTTTGTCCTTGGTGTTCGGGCGAGGAGCGCGTGAGCGTGAAGCCGCTCAGCGCTCAACTCAGACTGTGATGCTAGCAGGTAGGTTAGCGGGGAGAGGGCTACCCTACGAAGCCCACTGGGTCAATCCGATGGTGTCGAGTCAGGTGAAAGTAGGGCAAACTCGCGACTGGCGGTCAGCAGACGAAGTCGCGGTTCTCGCCCTAGGCGCCTAGTCCGGTAGTAGTGTACCAGCGCGAATGCGCTCGCGCGGGTACGTCTTCTTTGTTCGGGCGGTCTGGAGTGATGCGGGGTGATGCGCTGGAGATGCGGATGGTGAGACCCATTCGTACGCATGAACTTGCGCGTTGCCAGCCGTGCGTCAAACTTGTCGATACGAATGATATGCAAAACAACACATCAAATTGAACATAATCGCAATCTTAAAAGAAAGACATATACTTAACTGTCGAGGACATTTTTGTAGACCATTTAAAGAGGAATAATTCTTTCGTATATATTTTTGGGTAACTTGAACCTTTTACGCAGCGCACGCAACGGAAGCCCTCAAATATGGATAATTTTCCCCGTTTTTGCAACATTTTATACAGTATATGTCTATCTTTTAAGATTGACTCATTATAACCTTTTTTAATCAAATTTGGTCGAAATTAATGCATATTTATTATCAACATAATATTATTATTAATCCATAGCCATTTTTTTTTTAAAAACTTATTAATCGTGATCATAGTTAATAACAGAAATTGACCCGGATGAAGTCGCGGGCAACAGCTAGTAACATATAAAGGGCACAGAGACCAGATCGGGAAACAGAAGGAGAAATAATTGTGTTCCATGATACCGACGGATAAAAATTTCACATAATAAATAATCTCAAGAAATTATTATGTATTATACTTAATTGTATTAAGTTTTTAAACCTTACAAAATTAATAAAATGTAAAATAAATTTAAAAAATGCCCTCTGATTGTAACCATAGCCAAATCGAAAAAATAAAATTCATATTGTCATGAGATAAGTAATACTCTGCATAATGGTATATATTATATTCTTATGTTGGGTTTGGTCCCTCTTTAAGCTACCGTTATATGGGAATGAGTATTAATTATGCAATTAATCTTAATGTTGTGCATTGACCACTTACACTTCGCATAAACTCACACCACTGAGTTCAGTCGATTATCGCGACTAAACTCAAGAAGATAGTTTAGCGCCACCCCCACAACCATGATGTTTGCCAACGGATGCGCAATTCTTTAAGAACTTTTGCACATTCTTACTGCGTAACCATTTCTTAACTTTTATATTTTAGAACCGATACAACTCAGAGAGCTTTGATAACAGAACCGACCCATTTTCCATGCATGATATAAATGTTTATATGTTGTGTTGTAATATCTACCTTTGCTTTATGTGTTTATTGTTGGATTCTGCAATATCATTTAGTCAATTTAAAAGTTATCTCAGTAAGTTCTACTTCAGTCTATGGTACGTATCGTTCTGGAATATATATATTGACATCGCGGGTGACATTATGAATGTTAGCAGTATGCATACTACATGTATCGTTCTTTTGCAAGCTACTATTTCCGACCATTTTACAGATTGCGAAGCCCTTCTTTACGGCTCGATGACAACGGGTCTCCCTACGACGACTAGCCACGTAGACTGTTTCCTTCATATCCCACACTGTGAAGAGAATCAGGTTAATATTAATGTGAAAATGTTTGAAGAGAAGCAGCATATCTTTCAGAATGTAAACTCGGTTCTGAATGTCAAAGGACCGTGTGTAAAGTTTTACCATTTACCTACCGCTGTATTTTGTCTGCTCTTTAAAGAAGGTTATCTTTCTGTGTACAATAGCCGGTTGGTTAAATTCTTGCTAGGCGCGAATAAGAAGTTTAAACCCGCTGCTCTTCTTATTAAGTACTGGGCTAAAGTAAATGGATTGTCTTCGCCTGATAGAGTATCAAGCTATGCTCTTGTGATCTTGTTTATATTTTATCTTCAGCAAGAGCTAGGCTACATACCGTCAGTTCATTTTTTGCAAAGAAACAGTAACATAGAATTTGTAATTGATAACTGGAATGCTGGTTTCGTGCATGATTATCAAATTTTACCTATTTACTCAGATACATGTGAGCTACCGGACATTTTAGGTAGATTTTTTGCTTTTTACGCTAACTTTAATTTCAAAGATAACATGATTTGTCCTTTTTTGGGACATATTATACCAAAATCTCATTTTGATAACCCAAGTCAACTACCAAGTGCTTTTGATAAATATAAAATTAACTTGGAACGTCATTTGGTGGAGCCACTGAATAATAAAACGCCCATTGTTATCCAAGATCCACTACAGTTAAATGATAATCTTGCCAGTTTTATAACAATAACATTTGCTGAGGAACTCCAACAACATTTTAGATTTGCTGCTGCAACTTACGAATTTGAAAAAAATAATGACCATAAAGACTTTCTGAAAAAAATTCTCATAAAGGACTCTCGGGTAAGAGATTATACAATAAAAGAAACCTGGGAAAATTATAAAGAAATACATTGTCATCTTGAAAGTTGGAAGTCTTTGATGATCTACAATTTTTTGATAATTCTTAAAAGTACATTAAGAATACCTCTCGATGAATTAGTTGCAAACAAAAAAGAAGAACCATTAAAGTCAGATCAGGAATGGGTTGGTACCGTCCACAAAGCCATATGGGAAAGGGAAATCAATACGACAAATAATTGCAATTTTTTCGATATTGAGAGAGAGGTAACGGACAGAATATTAAGTGGCGATAGTCATACATTTACGTTGGAGTTTATTTTATCTATTTGGCACTACGAAGATAGTGGTACAATTAATTTTGATTTGCGTTATTGTAAAGGAGACTACATAGATTTTATGGAATTCGGTACATTTTTTGAAGTCCAGCTTGCACAATGGCTCCGTAACTCTGCAGATCACCTGTATCTGTCGTATTAATTTGAATAGGTTTCTTTGATGAATTTTTGGATAGATAAAATATATTTTTAAATAGTTCTTCTAACTTCCTTCTTGGAGATTACTTTTGTTACTTTATACATGGTTCTTAAACAAATCATCAACGTACAATTTAAATAATAATTTACGAATAATAATAACTATAATTAACATTATGCGTAAATTAATATGATGATTCGTAAATTATTGTAATTCCTACTGAGAGGACTCTTAAATTATCATTAAAAACTAAGGATGTTTTTAAGACGGGATTCTACTCGTATATCTGGGATTCTATGGCAGTACCGCCACCAAGTCGAGCTACAAGCGGCACGGCCGTACTATCCTTTTCTCGAAGTAGTTCGGCCGTTTTCGACCCCCTATAACTTCGTTGTGGAAAACTAGAAGCCTGAATTTTCAGTAACCAATCAGGCATTGTATAAACTCGGTATATTTAATAATTTCAATAAATTTAAACCAGTAGTTTAGGAACTATAACTAGTCAAAGTTTGTTAATTTGTCACTCAATCACTAACTCACTGACTGACGGATCATCAAAACTCTAAGACACTTCTAGCAGACATAGAAACTTCAAATTAAGAATATAATTAGTGTTTAGTGTATAAATCAAGGAAAAACTAAAAGATTTTGAAATTTCCGTCCAATTTTCTAGATACACAAACTATAGTTTTATATTTTTGTGTGTAAATTATTTTACTGTTAGGAAGCTTCATTATTACTGAGTAACATATGCTATACTTATTACTAGAAAAAATAGAGATCCTTAGAAACCCTACTAAAAACATCCCAAGGTGTAAAAAAATCAGCCATTAAATGAAAAAACTTCTCGAGACCATATGTCCAACTGTTGTATTTATGCCACTATAACTAGTATTTACATTTTAAAAATTGATAGAAATGCCGATCAAAATCAGACTATGTTATCCATAGGTATGTATTACATAGTCTGATATTAATTCTTATCCGAATAAGCTACTCGATCGATTTTATTCTTTCACCAATAGAAAGAGATCTGTGAGTAACATATATGCATTTTTATTATTATTATACTTTTATCTACATTTCACCCGTACAAAGCCGGGTGGATCGCTAATCCTATATCAATATAGGATTAAATAATAATGCTGTGAATGAATCAGTGTACCTGAATATGTAAAAATAATAATGAAATAATAAGTGTAGATAGGTACCTAGATACAATATAATAAGGGTAGTAAGTAAGTATGCAATCGCATTAAACAATCTAATTTAATATAATATGTATTACTTGTGTGATACATTGTGCTCTTAATTAAAAAAAAAGATACATTGTGTTTTCATGCGATGGCAGCGTCAATTCCGAGTTTATTTTAAACATCGAAGATTTTTAATATTGATATTGATATGGTCACTATAAGATGTTGTTAGGTTAGCTAATTACGTAATTACTTAAGACAGAAGGAATAAGTAGAGACTGAATAAATTGACCGACTTGGTATTATATGGATCTCACAACTTTTTACGATAGAAGAACTGAGTTGCAAGACTTGGTATTTTTCTACGATTTATGTATTTGATGGAATTATGTGTTTTTAAAAATAATATTGAATAGGGTACGAAATACTTTGTAATAAAAATTAATCCTTATTTCTTTTTAAAAACTTCAACTATTTAATCAAAGGAATATTGGACTTATCTTTATAATTGAAAAAAAAAAATTATGTTAGGTTACCCATATTACTTTTTTTATAGACTAAATTTTTTTTATTTTTATTTTTTAGTCCTTAACTTTTAATTTAGTATTGAATTCGATTCTCTCATTGCATGTATCTAAAAATCAAGGACTTTATAAACGTCCTTGCTAAACATTCAATTCACGTGTTCGATGTTTGGATTGTAATGACTAGGCGATAACAATTATGACACTTGACAAAATATGTTTGAAATTCATCGTCTTTACCATATTATCTGTGTGCTTTGCTATTTTATGGCTACTCGAACATTAAACTTAAAGGAAACTTAGATAAAACTGTTTTTAATAATTGTATATATACCATAGTAACTAAAAACAAAAGAAAAAAGAGGCTGCAATAGGGAGCTGTTTCACCTATGATGCGTACTTTACGCAAAATTGACTAATACATTCATAAATAATACATTCCTCACAGCTTGACCACTCCTCGTGGACGTTGTTTTGTTTAAGATTTTAAGAGGACTGAGTCCTGTCAAACATAGTAAGTAGTTAAGTTTTACGTAACTTAGATAATATACAATCAATTTATGTTGTCAGTGCCGGCGTTAGTGGGGGGTCGCGATGAGGCAACGGCCCAGGGCTAATTTGGGTGATCGTCGAGGTCTGGAGTCTATCCCTGCCTACTATTACTAAAATTGATTTCCGTGGGCCACAATATTCTTGGCCGGGGTGTTAGTGGCCCTAACACCGGCACTGTATGTACGTTCTGTACATACAATTACAATTAATAATTTTGTGATATATTTCCATTTTGTTGCAAAAATTTTCATAAGTGCTGTGTTAAAATAGGAATTGTCTTACAAAATTAGCATCTAAAACCGCTAAAATTGTGACAAATTTTTATTTCCTTTTACGAAATATTTCGCTGTTAGAATTGTGATAATAAGTATTTTGTGTATCATACAAATAAAGTAAGTACTAAGTACTTTAGGTATCTTTTATAATTTAATACTAATAGACTTGTGCCACTAGTTTCAAATTACCACATACTTAACTTGAGTACCTACACTTCTTATTGGAAGCCAAAACAACACCTTTCAAGCAATATGCTGACTCGCAGAGGCCTTGCCTTACAAGAAGTCTAAACTTAGGATAGCCCTAAAGGAATTGAAATCTTCCGAGGAGTTATTTGCTCAGTTAACATTGGAGAAGGAAGACAATGAAAGAGAGTTGTTGGAAGTGCTAGAGGCTAGCTCAAAGCCGAACTATCATTGATATTTCAGCAAAATAACACCCTACAGGATGAGTGCTACTTGCTGAAAAATCAATTAGACAAGCTTGCTAGCTATGGCTTAGAGTATGAAAGTGCCTTGAAACGCATTTCTGATCTTGAAAAGGAACTGTATGAGGCAAATCAACACATCATAAAGCTTGAAGAAGCCTCACACCAGAAGTCAGAGACTTTAACACAAGACCTTTTTAAAGACTAATTAGTTTGCAACAATTCACTTTCATTCACAGATTTGGAATCCGAGTATGTACCGTTGACAATGATTTTGATGCTCCGATCTGCCAGAAAACTGGTAATTCAGTTGCATCATTTCTCGGTTAGTTAGTCGGTCAGGTAAACTAGAAAATCATTGGCTGAGCGGTCTCGACAGAAACCGTACTGGCGGTACAACAGATGCTGACAGTAAATTATAAACTCCATTACTTTTGAAAACAAGGAGGTAACTCTAGGTCTGTAGTTGGGCGGATCTGAGTGGTCTCCTTTTTTAGGTATCAGGTGCACCAAAGCAGTTTCTCATGAGTTTAATACGACACCTGATGAGTAAGAGTGACGAAAAATACGCGTTAGGACCGGTATCTACTCTAGAACACATGTCCACAGCACGATTCTGCAATGTCTTTCCTTCTGCCTAACGGCATCCAGAGAGGCAGGCTTCACCCCTTTTTTTTCTTATTTGGGGAAATCCGTTTCCAGACCCCCGCGTCGAGGCAGGGAGGCGTTATAATGACGTGGGGAGTGTGTGGGTCGAGGCCGGGAAGTGCAATGACCCCCATACCCACTAAAACCCCAAGGCCCCTGCACATCGCTTAAATGACAGCGCGGATTCCAGCGAGGCCTTAAACCCCGCGAAACCTTCACTCCTGGCATGGAGCTATCGCACCGAAGGATCGTTAGTGGTGGATTTCCTTGATCATTCAGAGTCAAATTGGACGCAAAAAGAGAGCTTATCAAGAGCATTGGCTTTCTCTGGTAGCACTATCGCTTTTGGCGCTTTGCCGTTTTGCAGGAGCGAAATTAAGGCTGGGATTTGTGACCAATGGATACTACACTGAACAAAATGATGAGTTCCATACACTGAAGTACCACATCTGCTACAGAGTTGGCAACAACGTAGTAATTTCAAAAAAAAAAAAGTCATTACGAACAAATCCTTCATTACCGGCACCGTATTTGGTTACGGTAAATCACGGTAATGAAGGTAACGGTAATGAATTTTCGAGAGCTTTGTTTCATTTTTAGTTAGGCAGCCTTACAGTTCCAATTTCGAATATGATAATCGAAATGTACTCCGAATAAGTAACGAATACCAGCGATATTGAAAACGTATTATTATTTCTTACTAGCTTCTTGTCGCGACTTCGTCTGCGTAGAATTAGTACTAAGGGTAGCTTATTTTTGAACCGAGCTGTTTTTTCATCAATCTCCGCTTAAAAGCGCTGCACTCAAGTCAATAATATCGTGATATTTTTTAAACCGTTCGTCCAAATTACTTAGTGTAAAAGACAAAGTTCATCTATATTAAATACTGAAAGCGAAAAATGTATCAATTTTGATAAGAATTAGCTAAATACTCTAAAAATTGCAATTGAAAAAATGAATCAAATTTAAATGTATTTATGGCTTATAGTTTGGGTATATTGGCTATATTGGCTATATTGGCAGCGCACGCCAATATAGCCCTGAGAAGGCAAGAATTTTTCCGAGTTACTTCATACTTATCGTTATATTATGGCCAATACACAAAAACTGTTCATAAATTGTAGCCTATGTGTTATTCTGATATATAAGCTATATTACTGATATATAAGTTTCATCAAAATCCGTTCGGTAGTTTTTGCGTGAAAGAGTAACAAACATCTATCCATCCATCCATCCATCCATCCATCCATCCTCACAAACTTTCGGATTTATAATATTAGTAAGATAGTAAGATAAGATAAGAAGTAAGATAAGAAGTAAGAAGAAGTAAGATAAGATAAGATATGGTTTACAAGGTGTAGTGAACTTCTGTTCGAAGATTTCAATGAAATTGAACACAAAACGATATTTTTTGGCTCAATCAAGGTAGTAGTAACGTCTAACTTTATTAACCTGTTTGAAAGAACTGAACTGGGGATGCCTTCTTAGCTAGTCAGGTGGTTCCATCAAATGATTTTGACCTATTTTTTACTATTACAAAATTTTACGACGTGTTTAGGTAACTACTCGATATTATAGATCAATAATGCAACGAAAATATTATTGTACTAAGTATTAAGAATACGTGATCGTTAAAAAAACACAATCTCTAGGCGTATTTTTGGTTTAGAAAGAATTCATTAGAAAAGTTCAATCAGTGTATTCACTGATTGAACTTTTTTAATGTTTTATTCAAATAAATTTATAAAATGAAGATATTTTTCAAAATCACTTTGGTAGTTTTTGACCTGGTTCATTATACATAGATTAACCATTTTAAGAATTAAGTTATTAAATGATTTATTGTAGTAAAAACTAGGCACATTATTTTTGCAGCATTCTGAAGAATGGCCCTAATATTGATATGCACTTAATAGTACTCGAAAAGAGTAGGTAGGATTAAATATGAATTTGACACCCAACAATTGCAAAAGGAGATATTGGAACTTCAAAATATATCAGATTCCATGGTCTCAAAATTATCACAAAGTATTGTCTTTAAATACTCGGCTGCTATGGAAGATCTTATCAAGATCTCCACATATGCAGCACAATGTTTTGAGTCTAGAAACTCAACCCAGTCTGTACAGGTATCATCACCAGTATGTAGGGATAGTAATAATATTTCATTTAATACAATAAACAATAATAATATTTCGTAGATGTCAAAATTAACAAATGTAATGTACTATGACCAAATAGAACAACAAATGAGTAAATTTTTAAATAAGTGACAAAATCTTATAAACACCTGTTACCCAAATGCTACTTTTAGATAGATTATAAAGAATATTGTACTAGTCTTCTAGTAAAACTGATAATTTAATTATATTTATAGGCAATAGAGGGAATTTAAACAAAAAAGAGCTTATTAACTACTATGAAAAATTGTGCTCACTTAGTACCAAAAATCTGATTATGTTTACATTCCCTTATAGCAAAAAATTTACACAGCACGAAAACAATGTAAGACATATTTTAAATCAGACACTGCATACATTTACATTGTAAAAGTCTCTCTGGCTTAAAATTAGTAAGTAATATAAGTAAATTTAAACACAATACTATCAATCTGGTTCACCAAAATATACAAGAAATGAAAAATAAACTACTAGAAATTGAATTGTATTTGAGCAGTAAAAATCACACCGTTATTCTAAACGGACAACAGTTTTAACCCCGCAAATTTTAGACCCGTATCTGTGCTGCCTGCTTTGAGTAAAATTTTTGAAAAAAATATTCTTGATCAATTAATGATGCACTTCCCTAATAATAAACTTATGCATGGCCAGCAGTATGGTTTTACAAGAGGTCGCTCTACAACCATTGCTAGTATTAAATTAATTTCCGAGATTTTTAATGCTTGGGAAAATTCTCATTGGAGTTTTTTTTTTGCTATTTATCAAAGGCTTTTGACTGTGTCTATCACGAAATCCTAATCAAAAACCTTCAACACTACCTAATGGCATTGGCGAAAAAGCGCTTAAACTAATGGATTCATACCTAAGCGATAGAATTCAAAAGGTAAATGTAAATGGAACAACCTCAATGGGATCGTCTGTTACTATGGGTGTACCGCAAGGCTCTATAAATGGTCCTTTCTTATTCCTCGTCTCTTGTTAAGGAGCTTCACGAGATAGTACTGTTTGCTGATGACACTTCGCTTTTATTTAAAGTTAAACGACGCAATCTATCACTTGAGATTGTAAACAGTGCCATCTCCAGTGTGGTTCACTGGTTTAATACAAATAATCTTAAGCTAAAAGATAAGAAGACAAAATGTATTAAAATTGTTACTACAAATGTAAAAAGTAGTCAAAGATGTAAGTAAAAGTAAATTAAAGATGAGGAAAGACTAGATAGATATCGTGTTCTTGGGAATTACTTTAGATAGTAAACTCTAGTGGGGCCCACACATAGAAGGTCTTTCGAATAGGCTAAGTTCTGCAGCGTTCCCAGTGAAAAAGATACGCGATCTTACTGACGAGAATGTATTCTGTAGCAAATGTTTGCTGTAGCAAAGCAGCTATTTTCATAGTATTATGTCATGTGGTGTTATTTTGTGGGGTAATGCAGCTGACATTAAATCAATATTTATAGTGCAAAAGCAGGCTATAAGAGCAATCTGCGGATTATCCCCACGGGAGTCAGTCCGAAGGGAGTCTAAAGAATTACATATTTTGACTTTGGCGAGTCAATACATTTATGAGAATATTTTATATTTGCGTAAAAACCGACAGATATCTTTAAAAAGAATAGAAGCTTCCATAATTATAGTAGGTACTCGTAATAAAGACAAAATTAGTGCACCAACCACAATTGCATACGTTTTTTCAACAAAATCCCTAGTGAGATATAAGTGTTGTCATTAAATAAATTCAAATCGTACGTTAAAGTAAAGCTACTTGCTAAGGCTTATTATAATATAAATGAATATTTAAACGATCCTATGTGCTTGGATATGATTTGCATATTATAAAGATGTAACGCGACTGAATCTCTCGGCTACATTTCCAGACTATCATCATTCGTGGATGGGACGATCATCAACATCCACGAATGTTTTAATGTAAAGTGGGATCAAACCGTGATCTATGTGGTACGAAATTATTTCAGAATAATTAGTATTATTATTATTTTCTTATGTAGTTCACATTTCAAGGATCTTCATGTTCGCTTAAATGTCATTGATTGTGGCGGCGTCCATGCGCTGTGCTGTGCTGTGCTGGCTGGTTGTGATGACTGGTCGGACTTGAATTCGTGTATGCGGTGATATTAGTTATTTCGACTATGTATTTGCGTGTTGTTCCCACGAGAATGTAAGTGCGTGCTCCTATTTCACCATGCCTACTGCTGATAGAGGACAAATCTTTGTTTTTTTTCTGGTTTATATTTTTTTATTATTATAGTTAATTACTTAAAGATGTCATGTGGAACATGGTGTAATGGTTGCAGAGACTTACAAATATTTTGTAAAAAAAAAAATTGCCGATTAAAAAGTGTGACGAAGAGTTTATTGCCAGTACTTCTCTTCCGTTCTACGCCCTTGATTTGAGAACTGGCATTAAATGTAAAATTAGAAGCATTTAATATGTATTTTTTACTGACGTTCATAAGTGTACATTGTGTTACCTAAATGAATAAATGATTTTGAAGTGAACCCTATAGTGTGTGTGCCTTAATGTCAACAGTAGGTACCTTTTGTTACATGGACATCATAACGGTCGACGGCGGCATTCGCGAATTGAACGGGAAGTATTATCTATATATGTATATAAAAATTACGTGTCATGTTGTTTGTCCGCGATGAACTCCTAAACTACTGAACAGATTTAAAATTTGATTTGCATACCGCGTGCAATTTGATCCAACTTGAAAAATAGGATAGTTTAAATCTCAATTTATAGTCGCTATATTATTTTATTGCAAATTATTTGTCTATTATTTGACAGTCACAATTATCTGTTAGCGTTAGCTCCAAACGATTCTAACAGATGGCGATATCTCTTGACTGGATTGAGTAAGTATTCAATAGATGGCGCTATGTTAAAAATACTAACGTTTCAAATAATTTTTTCACCAACAGAAAGCTACATTATCAGCGAGTAACATGTGTGTATAGTACATATACAATTGCACCCGTGCGAAGCTAGGGCATGTTACTAATAATATATATATTTTTTTAAATTATTGTAGAGTGACATATTTTTAAACATTTTTGTTTATACAAATCTTTTATATTAAAATTTAGATCAATAGGCTTGTCACAAGACATATTTGATCAAGCAAGTACTAATAGGTACTTCAGTTTTTGATAACCAATTCGAATCATCTTTCGTATTTTAAAAATATAAAAGATTATAAATAGTAATTATACGAGTATACAAGCTTATGCTTTACTATAGTATATGTATGTTTTTATGTTTAGCACACAACGAATACACACAATAAAGGATCGTAATCTTGCCAGATTTCAGGCAGGAGGGTTATAGACACACCGTGAAGTCCATATTGCGCGTTTTGGTTTCACTCTATGGATTTCCGAATGCTCGAAGTAAAGACAGCGCATCATTGACTGATGTTCTGTGGCTTAGGTACCATCAAGCGAACCAAATGCTCGTCCGTCGATATCTAACATAAAAAAAAACCTATTAAAAAATCTTCAATATTTTTCAGCATTTTTGGTAAATCTTAACCACCTTTTAAAGTTCATCAACTTTTCAACATCATTTAAAGTTCACATAATTTCAAATATAAATTGAAATAAAGTGTAGTTTCGTTAAAAATTAAATCTAAAATCAAACTTAAAGAACTACAATCAAGACTGGTAGTTATCAAGTTGCTAATTATTTCGGCAACCGTGTCATGTGTCTGTGTGCGGGTCACAAACGTCTATGTATTCGTGCGATTCGCTGCCTATCCCATTTGTATTTACGCCCTTTTAATAATAAACAGAGATACGTTGCTATGGTAAAAAATAAACATATCATTCTTCATATGACAGAATATATTTTTGTATCAAAAGATTTTATGCAATTTTATCTGATTGATCGAAGTAAGTAAAAGCATGGACATTTGAAAAATGCAGCGAAGACTTTCCACACTACCCGCCATAGAAACAATACAACGAAATGTTAGCAAGGTTCCAACATATTATAGCAGGTAAGTATAACACGAAATTAAAGACCCTTTTAGGTACACGATGCCATTTTCTTGTACATAATATACAAGTAATTGAATGCAACAGTTGATCTTCAAGAATTGTAAGCAACTGTTTATACGCTGAAATTAGTTACAAAATTTAATGCAATTATGGTCTTGACAAAAATAGTCGCATGTGGCTTTTGTTTACTTCAATATATTTTTTATAAGAGCTATATATCTTCTATCTTCTTATATCTATACATATAATAAAAGAGTAGAATCGAAATTACGCTTCACTAAATATTTTTACCAGAAATTAAGAAAAGAAAAGAAGAAGGTGATAAAAGAAGAGTAGTAGAATACATAAATGCAATTTTTAAGCTTCTTGTCTGTCTGTCTTTCTGTCTGTCTGTCTGTTTGTTCACGCTAATCTCCGAAGATACTGAACCGATTATCATGCAACTTACACAAACATATTAAGTTAAGCCCGGGGCAATATATAGGCTTTGTTTCATTGAAATCGGTTCTCGGAAAGAAAAGTTATCATCATTTAAATATTATTTTAAAGGCACAATTTCACCAAATTGCAATGCAAACTGACTCGCGTTGAACTTTTTCGAATTGTCAGATGTCAATCACAGTTTGATATCTAAATGAAATAGTTTGATTATTTCGCCATTTTTTATAATGTGTTCGTAGAATAATGGATATATGCGGTCCCTTTGCGTAACTCCAGATGCGAGTTCGAATCTTCACTAAAAGATTTTTTTTTTGTACTTTTTTTTTAAAGTACTATATTATAACAATATTACATTTATGTATAAAGTATTTTTTATGAGATCTTTCATTTCGCCTTTTCATCAATCCAATTAGATCGTAGAAGAAGCTGTCAATAACTACTCTAATTAGCTCTTTCCCTCAAGAAATCATCAAGTACAGAGGATGTAGGATATATCATATGAAGAAAGCTTGCTCAAAAGCTCAGCTTATGATGAAGCCCACGCGAACGAATTCGCGGGCATCAGCTAGTGTATATATAAAAGAGATTCCCACCTATATATTGACTCATCACGATATCTCTGGAACCATAAGGCGTAGCGACTTGAAATATGGTAGGAATATTCCTTTCGCCGAGTAGAGGTCAGCTAAGAACGGATTTTACGAAATTCCACCCACAAGGGGGGTCGCGGGGGCAATTGCTAGTATATATATATTTAGCTTGCAATTTTTGCCTTGTCTAACTACAGACCACAGAGTTGTATGAGCACAGCACATTTAATAAAAGGTTTTATTAAGTGTTCTGTGTGTATGAGAGTATTGATGAGTCAAAAAGTATTAAAATTAACTGATTTATTCAAGTTTATTGAGATTTATTGCAGAAGATTTGCCTCAGAAGACATACCCTTACTGCACTCTAGTTTGGAAATGAAGGTAGACTTTGACGGACTCGTTGGCGCGCTTAGTAGAATACCTGTCGTGTACTTCAATAGGTCGTGGGTTCGAATCCCACCGGGACGACATGTTTATTTTTGCATTTTATTTTTGGCATTTTCTGTAAGGAAGCTTATCTTCCCCACGTCTGGTAACTTCGGGCATCGAACAGGTGGGAGAAATATTGAAATTCTGATAAGGAACTATTGTTCATAGATTGTAGGACCGTAAAGTTCACGTTGCGCGTTTCGGTTTCAGTCTATGAATTTCTGAATCCTCGAAATAAAAAATAGGTTGACATGCTCATCTGTCGATATCTCTCATAAAATAAAATTGTATGTATTTTGAATGGAAAATTTATGGAGATCACAGAATTCGATATGCTCCGATCCTTACGTACTACTTTCTCCGATCTGCCTGCCTAGCCTAGACAAACTAAGATATAATATACAAAATATTATATCTCGACATCGACAACTTCGATATACACGATATCTCGATCGGCAAATATCTCTACTTTTATCATTAGAAGTCGAGTTTTGAGTGTTAGTGTCATGTTAGACCCGGATAACATAAAAAGATAATCGATTAAAACACGAGAATATGGTAGACAAATTTTGTCGTGGTTATCATGCTAGGCCAGCTGATCGAGGTACGTTCGCCTAGGTCGATTACTCTCGACTCATTTGTCCAGTAGAGCAATAGGTAATGTGATATGTTATTTGTTTGAGCGATAATGTGACAAGAAATGCAACCCTTTATAGCTTCATTTTTTTTATGTCAGATATCGACAGACGAGCATGAGATTCACTTGATGGTAGGTGATACCTCAGCCACAGAACATCAGTCAATGATGCGCTGTCGACCTAATTTTTACTTCGAGCCTTCGGAAATCGATAGACTGAAACCGAAACGCGCAATATGCACTTTACGGTTTTTCCATTTATGAAATATAATAATATCAATATTATTATATACAAAAGACAAGAAAAGTGACGGCTTTACATAATATTATATAGTCTGTACCGTAGACTATTAAAATTATAAGACTCTATACATAAATTTCTAAAATGTAATGGTAGGGAAGAAGTAGTAAATCCGCCACTGAGTAAGAAACTTGCATTGTGTAATGCCTTCATTCACCAGTGGCTTGCTATGATATTATAGTATGTAAACGATGACCTGCATACCACTATATATATAAAAGCTAAACTCGGGTAAATCACTGAAGAAAGAATCTTGGCAAATGCTTCTGGTTTTCAGGAGCAATTAGATTTTGAACTATAGCCATGTTTTATCCTATGGCCCAATTCGGTACTATATCCTAAATAATAAAGGTGGGTGTAAGGCCAATTCTCGAACGCAAAACAACATTGAGGTATACTTAAAAGTGTCTCTAACCCTTTCAAAACGAAGGTAAAATGAAAGACAGAAACATTTTAAGAAGCCCTCAAATTTTGATTATCGTTTCAGTATTCCGTGGTGTGTGTGATTGAGTTGAACCTACATCTTCACGAACGTTGCTATCTATACTATATATTGAAAATAATTTACAATATATACCTACATTATAAACATGAGCATTGTTTCAGAAAACCCAAAGACATCGCGTTTCATTTTCCCCATAAGAAGCTTTTGGAAAAAATAGAACATGTAGAAAAGGAACCAGAGCCATTGGTAAATTAATTTATAAAAAAGAGTATTTATAATATGTTTACTACCGTCATTAGGAAAAAAAACATGTCTGAAATTATTTTTTTCCGTTTAAAAAAAAAATCCGACTGTAAATAATTCGACCAGTATTTTTTCTCCGTCTAAATTTTTTAACATGAACTTGATGATAGGAAATACCTCAGCTCAAGACATCATTAATTATTTTGCGATTATTAAAATTGTTATCTACAGAGGCCCAAGCATATCACATCATTTGTATACAATTTGAACTGATTTTTCTTACAATTGAAAAATTGACATAATGAATACTTTCTCGCAAATTCTTCGTGCTTGGTCCTCAGGAGGAATTCCTCATCGATTTTGTCTTATGTACGTTACTTTCTACAAAACTTGAATTTCGATTTCAGACTGGCTTTACATTTGCTCAAGAGGAAAGATTTAAAAACGAAAGGAAACATACCAAGTTGCAACTCGAACCTATAAAGTTAGATGATGGTAAGTACTGTCATTTAGCCTATTCACAATCGTCTAATGATGTAGTACTTGTAGTTTGATTAGATTACATACCGCGAATAATCGAAACTGATTATTTTGTTTTGGCGCATTTTTAAACTTTAATGGTATCAATATAAGATGCTTTAATGATCCCGGATTAAGCCACTGTAACAAAAGAGTTATTATTAGTCTTCAGTAAAAAGAGGCTTAACCGGAGCCACTAACTATGCCACCAATGTCATAAATAAAGGAGTTTCGAACCTTCGATAACACCTTTTATCGGCCCCTCTGAATTTTATAATATATCAATATTGGGGTTATAGGACTAGAAACATATATAGCGTGTCCATGGAGTTTCTTGCCGGTTCTTCTCCATGAGACCCACTTTTTGGAACCGTGCAACTAGACGTTTCATAAGAGCCTGCAAAGGCCTATTTGAAATAAAAAACTTTTTTGATTTTTTTTTTGATTTTTTTAGCATCATCCAATATTCGCTCTATTGATGTGTTGAAAATAAATGTTTAGTTTACATTTGATGAGAATAAAATGACAAAATATACTGATTAATATTACAATTATCGATTTTATTTTGACCAAGCAAACTATAAGAGCAAATAACATTAATATTACATGGAGTCCTCTTCTTAAAATGTTCGTTATGAGGGGAGTACTATATTTGTTGATACTTCAAATGCCTATAATATCTAAGGAACCATAACACCGATACTATATTAGCACAAAATCCAACAACATTTGCTCCTACCTTGCACTGACACCAATATGTTTACCAAGAACTCCAATAGGATGACATATTTTTAATTAGATGTGACGACTATGTATTAGAACGCTTTTTTTTGTAAGATATCGACGGACGAGCATGAGGTTCACTTGAAGGTAGGTGATACCTCAGCCAGCTGAATCCATAGACAGAAACCGAAACACGCAATATGCACTTCACGGTTTTCCCAATTATGAACGTTACCCGGTCGGAATTTCGATATTCCTCCCACCCGTTCAATGCCCGAAGTTACCAGACGTGGGGAAGACAAGCAGATAACAGAAAATTATAAAAATGTCGTTCCGAATTATTATATTTTATGTTTGTTTATAGGTAAGGAAAAAAAAAAGAAAATCAAGATTCATGAGTCTCGAAGTAATTCAGATGTAGGTGGCACCAAGACACAGGGTACTAGCGATCCCCTCAAGATCAAACCGATAGTTGCCTCACAGAAGGAAGTCATCGAACACGTTCGGAAGCACCCCGATTGTGGTTTCCTATACATGATATACGCTGTCCATCCACAGAATGTATATTTCACACCGTATTATCTCAAGTACGTGTTTTATCACTAGTACCGCCCCGTCTTCGCACGGGTGCAATGTAGATGTACTAAACACAAAAATAGCATATGTTACTCGCTGACTTGAGTGATAAATGTAGCTTTGTATTGGTGAATTTTTAAAATCGGTCCAGTAGTTTTTGAGTTAAACAAATAAATCATTCCTCTTTATAATATTAGAAGTGATAAGAAACAGGAATCAGCTCCTTTTTTTGACAGGGTGGTCCCCTACGAACAAATAGACAGGAAGAATTATCTAACAATCAGCCCGTGTGGAGTCACCCATTTTACTAATGAAATGGTGTTCACAAAGTTACCTGACTGGGAACAGGAGTACACTATCTTCGTTTCACTCACGGATGTAAGTAACTTGTCCCGAACTTAACATTATGTAAACTTAAAATGAAGAAGATGAAAAAATACTTCAATTCACACATAGTTATTATATACAGTGAATTGCCGAGTTCCCTAGTGGGTTATGGGGCAAATATATTTTTATGTTTACTTCACTGATCTTCTTTTCAGGCAAGTATGTGATCAGCGTTCTATGTCATATCTTACCGAAAAGCTAAAAAAATGTTACAAAATAATCCAGTAAAGCCAGAATAATAATACATTACATAGATGTAGCTTTTTAATCACTTTCTTTTTTCCTAACTAAATGTATTTTAAACTATAATTTTGTTACAGATAAAGTTCTTTCGTAATTATCGATACTGGAAGGCATTCTATGTATGGCAGAAGTCAATATTATTTAGAAAATACAGCAAAACACGGAAGAAGATTGCTAAGAAACTGTTCATACTGACTCCAGGCCTAGGCAAAGCTCTCCTTAGCATGCAGGCAATGTGCTGTGACATGTATATGAAGAGTTTCGCTGATGTTTCAAGGGATATGGATACTGCTTTCTTCTATTTCATTGAAGTTCAGGTACTTACAACTTTTTCTTAACCAAAATACATACCAGCTGAAAGATGTATGAAGATACGTATAATATATGATTCCGATCTTAATTCCTAACTTTCAGGAATATCAAATAAATGTTCTGTCTAAACAGCTTCTATAACTATTATACTCAGTGGTCTCTAATTTATATAATATGGCAACCTTTCTCTTCCAGATGAAACGAGTAGAGTACATACGTGAAAAGCTCTGGGAATTTCGTGCTATTGCTCTAGATGTGATAACTGCTGCATGCCACGCGGCTCTGTACCAACAGGGCTTTATATACGACGATCGAAATATACCCCCATTTCAGATTATACGAGGAAAACCAACGGGGGGCATGTCGTACACGGAAAAGGCTAATAAGAGAAATTACTGCGAGAGATTGGCCTGGTGAGTAGAGATACTAATTAATTTTTGGGCGTGATGTTGTCAGTCGAGCGTTGGGTTTATGTAACCACCGGATATCAGCAGTAAAATACCACGCATACCATCTTGATGTCTGGAAGTCCTTCCTGAGACACTTCCTGCCTCGCATGCTTTTTCCGGCGGTTTTTCCGACTTGGAAACCTTCAAGAAGCGAGTCTACATCTTTCTTAAAGATCGTCAACGGACCTGCAAGCCCTCTGGTGTTGCGGATGTCTATGGGCGGCGGTAATCACTTACTATCACGTGAACCGCCTGCCCGTTTGCCCCCTATACTATAAAAAAAGCATGATGCACTGTTGATTCAATGGACACAATCGACTCAAAATATTTAAATCCTATATAATGTCTGTGTCACAAACAAATCATAAAAATATTTCAATGGGATGGAACTTGTGACCCATGGATACAAGGTGGTGGTACTACGAGTACCTATTATGCTCATCTTCTTCTTACTCTTTCAATTTCTTCTTCACCAATTTCTCGTTACAGTTTCATAAAGCTAATGGACTACATGACGAACTATATGCTATATCGTCTTACTAAACGCTCCAATGCTATGATGGCGGACATGCTTCGTATACATGTGCAGTTCCAACCGTCTAAAGAATTGCTTGAGGGTACTGAAGTTGATGAGGTCTTGGAAGAATTGCCTAGACCTACTGATACTTGTAAGGTATGCATTAATCAATATTTTTGGCCTGCAGTTCTTTTTAACACTGACTTCAAAAATAACGTCATGATCGTAGAACAACGGCGGATCTGCAAAACGGCTACTTTACACGAGAGCGTTTAAAAGATAAGTCTTTTTTTATGCATAATTAAAACACGGCTAATCTTTTTGGGTTCAAACTCGGCAATATTATGTTTGGTGTCTTTTTAATATTAACTTTATACTGATTACCGTGGGGGGAGGCCGAGGGAAAGATGTAGTACATTGAAGGTAGAATACGCGTTTTTGTACTGCGTTGAAAAAGCAGAACCGCTTCCGCTTCTAGGCAGTAACTTGATTGATTTTATCAAATTCCAATTTTTTGTTTGTTCTGTTGAGAATTGTCATTTTTTTATAGATTTTTATACAATAAGATAAAAATCGTAAAAAATCAGCACCGTCGTTGTTCTACGATCATGACGATGTGTATGTATATAAGTATCAATAATTTTGTCGATTGTCCTTTAAGGCTGTTGCTTTGAAGTAATTAAAATATTATTATTTTTACTTTTTACTTTTGTACATACTATATGTAGTTAAAGTTTTGAAGTCGGTTTTTGTTTTGAAATAATTTTATTGGATTAAGCATAGGTTTATTTAAGTAATTTTCATTTTAATTTTGCTCATAATTAAATATTTTGTGAAATAATCGGTTAGATTTTTTATATTTATCGCTGGAACTGATTAGTCTATCGTAAATATATTCCGGAATACTGCTTCCGTACCTTATATTGCAATATCAATTTTCAATTTTTCACACTTATTAAATACAAATAATTCCGACAGTGGGCACTATTCCAAGTTGATGCTTACGTTCTGACATCCGGATTGATAGAACTGAATCCGAGTGAAAATTTAATATACTCGTATATGGAGAAGATTACCGATTACTGGGAAGAATATGTTCGGAAATTTCACAACTTCCTAAATGAAGAGACGCTACAGATATTTGTTCAACCGACAATAATGGGGAAACAGGTGGAATGGTCAGCGGGACAATCGCCGAATCTCTATTTTCTTATGCATCAAGATAAGAAAATGTTAGCAGATATTGGTTTCATACCACAGTGCATCCGCGGTGCCTTCGAGGGTGTCTGGACTTTCCTTGGACGAATGAACAAGTTCATGGATAATTTTAAAGAAGCTCACGAAATGGACGTGAACATTATAAGGGCGGAAAGAGACGTGAACGTGTTTAAACAGTTATGCGAGAAGTTTGTTAAGCAAATAGAGGAGATTGAAGATGTGGTCAGTTATCAGCCGTTGGGGCTGATATTCCTGTGCTTGTGTCCTTTCCAGGAACTATTCAGGCCGCAACCCAGGCGATTGTTTGATGTAGTACATACAACAACTCCGGAGTAAGTCATTCTATTTAATTTCTGTGTCTATTTTCTAATCATAATTCTCTAAAGGAAAGTATGATGATCAGTCTTTGTATCCAGCCCTACCGAAATAAATAGTTTGTTATGGGGACGTAGTCTCTAGTGCTAATACATAATAATGAAGAACAATATTTTTATTTACTAATTGCTAGAATTGATATCGTGTACCTCGTATGATAGATGAATCCAAGGCTTGCATATATTTTCAGTATCGGTCGCGGTTGTATTGACGAAATACTAGAAGGAATTGGAGGTATTGAGGAAGACATAAATAAAGAGCCAGAAAGTGCTGGCGAGTTGGTGGCATTCAACTCGTTGCTGGACGGTCTGGAGAGTCGTGTTGCTAAGCTGGAAGAGAGGCTGGAGTACCTCAGGGAGCTATACGATGTGATGGGAGAATACAATATCGCCATACCACCAGATGACATGACTGATTATTTGGGTGAGTTATTGTATCAATTCACAAAAGAACAATATTACCCTTTTTTATATAATAAATAAAATATGTACAAAAGTGTATAAGTGGGGGTGGACCGTAAGTGAGGCCATAATCCGTAAAGGCTACTGGTGGAGAGAGGGGTGACAAAGGAACCTTTTGTGGGCCGTGTCCAGTTAAACGACCTTCTGCATTCACATAGGCATGATTTCAGGACGGGAGTGGTGTGGGAAATTCCTCTTTTTTATTCATTTACATATTTTGTACTACATATCCTATTCTACAATAAAAACAATTTTAATCTATAGTTACTTACATATCATCGCACTTTTTCTTTTGATCTTCTTTTGGTTGGAATGCTTCACATCGCATCTACCTTTTTTTTTTCTTTTTTTTTATCGTGGGGAAATGCATTAAACATACCCTCCGCGGCGCGATTGCTTAGTGCGGAGGGTTATGTGGGACTAGCTAACTGTGCCTACCCACTAAAACCCCACGGCGCCATCAACACTCGCACTAGGCGGGACACGGTAACAGCGGACACATCGCATCTACCTACCATCAGGTGGGATAGTGGTCAAAAGTTATTCATTTATTTATCTAAAAAGGCTTACCAACTAAATACAATTTATTTACTTATACACTAATGATTTGACAAATATATTAAAATTGTTTAAATGTACTTAAAGTATAGGTAGGCACAACAATACTATAAAATGCATGTGATATTTTTAATCATTCATAAAATAAATATGTAGATATTAATTTTTAATACTGACATAGGTCTGAGTGTGGCTCTTGGTACTCTTCGAACGAACGTTGATTCGAAGCTTGAGACACGAGGCAAATTGGCAGGATTGTTCGCCAGTCAGATCGGCAAAGACATCATGGAACTAATGCTGGACGTCAATAAGCTTAGAGATGAAGTTGCAGTTAGTATTTTATATAAGATGAAACGATTAGACTGACCTATCTGCAAGTATTTACCACTGGATATTATTATAGAGCAATGCTTCGCAGTTTAACATTGTCACCATTTAGTGATGAGGGACCATTTGACTAATAAATTATACTTATTATACTGTCTTTTTAGTATGTTAATTTTGTCTTCTCGAAAGTTTGGGGTGTTTTTGAGGTTATCTTATACGTATATCATCGAAACTAAAATAGATATGGCAAAGTTTTAAACAGCAATGTTATGAATTTTTCAGAGCCCAGACAAAAATTATATTGTAATGTTTTTCATAAGGAATATATGTTTTTATAAAATCACTACACATAAATGCTTATACAAAAGTACATTTATTTCTGTATGCAGCAACCATGGCTGTATGATGAGAAATCGGATATTGAGAAGGTACTGGAAACTCTGGATGACCTTATGGAGAAGCTGATGGCCTGTTCCGCCAGGGACAAGCAGATACGCGAGTGGCAGAAAGTGTTCAAGGTCTATACCTATTTCTTTATTCAACCATTATAGACCATAGAGCAACACGGGCCACCGGCGAACCGTTTATAGACACACACCTCATTCTACTACGTCTTTTTGATTTTTGATCTATTGTTAAAAAGATAATAATATGTTACTTTAGTTATTACCTCACAATGTGTGTTTGTCTATACTTATATTATAAAGAGGAAAGATTTGTATTTTTGTATGTTATGAACCAATAGAAAGCTACATTATCAGCGAGTAACATAGGCTATGTTTTGTGTATAGTACACCTACATTGCACCCGTGTGAAGCCGCGGCGCGTTGCTAGTTATAATAAAGACCTTATCTTTATTTTCTTTATGTATTAACAAGAATGTAAATTTCTTGGATATTTATTTTTCTTTTTTATTGATTTACTTGTAACAGATACCACCAGCGAGATTGGAACAACTCGACGAGGCTATCAATGACGTGAAACTACGACAAATGTTGTGGAAGAATTCCAAGGAGTGGAACGAACTATATACGTCATGGTATCTCCTTTTATATAGCCAAAATCATTTAAAGCGTCTCATAACATTAGATAGTTACGTTTATAAGAAGAGTATGAATGACAAAGTTCATTCGTAGTGGACCTAGGCAAATAGTTTGTAATTCAATAGCATCGTACTAATTTTTCAATCCAAAAACTAAAAGTAGACTGATCTCCGTGAAAAATATTCAGTAAAAATATGCCCTTTATTCATCAAAGATTATTAATATAAATTATTTTAAAACAGGTACGAAGTTCCATTTAACACGTTGGATATGGATGAAATTCAAACTACTACAATAAACTATGGAAAAGCATTTAACCAGCTCGATAAAGGACTGCCTCCAAACAAGATCGTTCCTGGTTGTAAGGAGACCATCGATATTATAAAGGAAAAGGTAATATTGTTTGAAAAAAGAAAAAAATAATTAATCTAGCTTAGTTACTTCAATCCTAAAAAAATCAAAATGTTTACTTGATATGGCGAATATTCCTTTGAAGGTATGCACGCATTGTTATTAATATGCCCCAAGAGAAAGCAATAAGATTGAGGAAATACTTATGAAGAAAAATATTCTTAATGCCTTGTTGCTATAATATTATATATGGTGAAAAGTTCATCTGTTGTAAGAGAGAAAACCAGGGAATATCTTTCAAATAGGACTATTGCATGAAATTTCCCTTGAGTATATTAAGTAGCAGTGGTTATAATAAAACTTTCCTACACTTTGTCCTTTTCCTTTTTTCCAGCTCCCAGTAATGTCATATCTACGAAACCCAGCACTTAAGCCCCGGCATTGGGTTCGCATTGAAGAGATTCTTCACACGCGTTTCACACCAGATATGGTGGTAACTCTAAAGATGTTGGAGGATCTGCAAGCCTTCCAGCATGCGGAAGAGTTAATGGAAGTAGCTGGACAGGCCAGTTCTGAAGCTGGATTAGAAGGGTTATTAAAGAAGGTATGAATTGAGACTTTCATTTTCTAAAGAGGCTCTAGTAGGAACAATGTGCAACAAGGTATTTGTATCGTTAATCTGTCAGTTGTATGGAACATTATTTGAAATTTCATACAAATGATAGATTGACTTGTCGCAAGTTATTTGTGCTAAGTCATCTGCTTATAAAGTTTGCATTATGGTGAACTGTGTACTGCACATCTTCTTTTACTAAAAAAAACAACAACGTTACCTATTTAAATTGAATAATAATAATAAATTATTCTTTTACATTGTAGGTTGAAGAAATCTGGGCTGCCCTTGAGTTCCCTGTACTCCTTCATAAGGATGCTCGTGACGTGTATGTCCTAGGAGGATTAGATGAGATTCAGGCTGCGGTTGACGAGAGCAACATCCACGTTAGCACCATTCTTAGTTCAAGGAATTGTGGACCCATTCGCAGCAGAGTCGAAGAGTGGGCTAAGAACTTGGAACTCTTCGCTAGAACCTTGGTGAGTATGTAAGAGCTATGCAATTTGAACTGATCTCATACAACAGATATAGTAACGATATGGATTTTTTCTCCTAAGCTGTTTGAGCTTGGGCCTCTGATTAATAAATAAAATGTTTTGAACAAAAATAATCGTTGCATTCCTCGAAATCGGCGGATAGAAACCAATTGGCCCCCTATTCTTACATTATTATAATAAATTAGTGTAATGCACAATCAACTAATACTGATTTATCTCTTTCACTTTTTAGGAAGAGTGGTACGCCTGTCAACAGACATGGATTTACCTGGAGGTTATATTCTCAGCTCCAGATATTCAAAGACAGTTACCGAATGAGACCCGGCTGTTTACTATCGTGGACAAATCCTGGAAGGATATTATGAGGAAATTGGCTAAG
This sequence comes from Anthocharis cardamines, assembly GCA_905404175.1. Classification (NCBI taxonomy): domain Eukaryota; kingdom Metazoa; phylum Arthropoda; class Insecta; order Lepidoptera; family Pieridae; genus Anthocharis; species Anthocharis cardamines. The sequence continues at coordinate 15,206,882 of FR989951.1, forward strand.
GTATTTGGACTTTATTTTTGTTAAGGAGAATTTACTAAATAACTTATACAATCGTGCGTTAATTACAAAATAATACCGCACGCATAGCTTTATATTGTTGGTTACATAGAATTCAGTAGAACCTGAATAAAGTACCACAGATAGTAAACAATCTTACCCGAAGATCAATTAGATCCTTTAGTCGCTAAACTTGGGTACACTCAACTATACAATATTGAAATATCTAGGTCCCATTAGCAATGCCAGCAGCGACTCAACCAAAGCTATATGAAGAGTTTGTCCGAAACAATGAAATGCTGGACCAAATAATGAAGTGTCTGGAAGCATACCTAGAGACTAAGAGAGTGGCCTTCCCTAGATTCTTCTTCCTTTCCAATGACGAGTTGCTAGAAATTTTAGCGCAGGTTTAGTATATTACATCATAACACATTTTTGAAATGATCTTATTATTTTTTTTGTTAAAGTCATCTTATTATATCATATTATTCACAGACAAGGAATCCTCATGCAGTGCAACCCCATCTACGTAAATGCTTTGATGCGATCGCAAAACTGGAGTTCGGAGTTAAGTTACCAGAGAGTGAAATGGAAATTACAGAAGACGGAACTTTAGTAGAGAGGGAAATGTCTTTCGCGACAAGAGATGCACTGCAAGCGAAACTGGCTAAAACCGCTAAGGCTGAAGACTTAACAACGGATATTATTGCCATGCTGTCTCCTGAAGGAGAGCGAATTAATTTGGGCAAGGTGGGTTTCGAAAAAAAAATACCGGATACGTTTTGAGTTATTATTATCCTTACGTTTAGAGTCCTTTACAGAAAGCGTGATCACGGGCAGAACGGTAAAAGTTGTGTTATTATTGCTAAACTAACGTCATTCTTTCTCTGTTGAAACCCACTGTATTTTTTATAGTATGTCAATACCAGCTAATATAACCATGTCCTCTTATTTTCTAGTAATTTTGACATGGGGCTTAAATTTTTCAATTACAGATGCTTTGGAGGGTCTTCATCACCATTTCATCATCTTTGATATTGAACTTTAAATCTATTGAGATACTAGAGACGCATTTCAAAATTTTAGTTTACTCGACTTTTCAAGTAGGTATCATTAGATTGATTTAAGTAATATTTTCTTTACAGGGTTTGAAAGCACGTGGTAATGTAGAAGATTGGCTAGGCAAGGTGGAGGAAGCTATGTTCGCCTCAGTGAAACGATGTATGAAGTTTGCTTTGAGGGACTACCAAGTACGCCCCAGGGTTGAATGGGTGGCTCTGCATCCTAATCAGGTAATTCAAAACGAGATCCGTCAGTTAAATTGTTATACAATTAATGTAGCGAAGAAGACTAGAATAATAATAAGATTTTTAATAGAACATTTAATTGCTCTTTGTTTAGTGAAATGAGTCTAGGAATGTAATGCTGAAAATCTTTTCCCAATATTGTTTTTTTTTTCAATATTTTTAATCTATCTTGCACTCCGATAGGTCACGCATTCGCATTATATATCCCATGGTAACATGTTTTCCGTTTAATGTGTTTCATCTCTTAATTTATATTTCAGGTGGTGTTAACAGTGTCTCAAACGATGTGGGCTCGCGGAATACATGAAATCTTTGAACTAGATTTACCTCTACGCATTGACACTGCACTAATAAACTACGAGACGAAATGTATCGCAGATCTTAACGACTTGGCAGCTTTGACTCGACAGAATTTGACATCGTTGTTCAGAAAAGTTCTGTGCGCTTTGATCACTGTGGATGTACACGCGAGGGACACTATCACGCACATGGTGGAGAAACATGTGCAGAGAGCGTTAGTATACAGATCAGTAGGGGTTATAAATCATCATCTGGAACCACTTACAAAGAGTGGGATTCCATCCATATAATATGATCGATGTTGCCTATATTCGTACAAAACGGTACGCTTCTTCCATTATCTTCTGAACCGCCAAGGAAACGAATAATTCTCTACCAGGGTCTATCCATCCCGATTCCAACAATACCGACGTTTTCAAAGCTAAAGTGGCTTCTCTTTTATTTGTATGGAATCTCACTGTTGGCCCTAGTGGCCTCTACAGCTTAACACGGACAAGAGTGGCGAGCACTGTGGCTCAGCCTTGAAAAGGCCTCTCTTAATAAACATGCTCCCATTTATACCGTATCCGCGCTTACCATCAGGCAGGATTGCAGTCAAATGCTTACTTATTCTTCATAAAAAATATCGAGTTCTGCTTGCGTGGCACGCAGCGGAAGCATTTCATTTCGTTTAATATTACAGCAACAACTTCGAATGGCTGAAGATGATCCGTTACTACTGGGAAGAAGACATCGACAACTGCGTAGCTCGGATGTCTAGTGCCATGTATATTTATGGGCATGAATATTTGGGCGCCGGAGGTGAGGTGTAATAATCACTTATCCACTCGAGCGTCCTGGGTACTAGAGTACCCAGAAAAAAAGTATAGTTGTGTTCTGGCGTCAATAGTACCCAGTATACAGTGTTTTAGAATATCCTTAACTTGTAGCTTTGCTACAAGTTGCAAGAAATGATTTACGTTCAGCTGTAATGATGTAATGCATCGCTGGGACGCGTGGCGTGTTTTCGCGCCAACAGCGGGACGCTTGAGAGGATAACGTAGAACCCTTATATAAAATTATTATTTATTAATTTAAGTAACTATATACTTATATAATAATATCAATAAAAATAAAAAAATGCTTCTAAATTTATATTTACTGCCAGTTCTCATATCAAGAGCGTAAAACGAACAAGAAGAACTGGCAATAAACTCTCCACCACTCTTTTTTAAGAAATGAGTGAGACACTACGGCACACTACACTACTACATCTTTTCTATTTTATGTCTATATTAATCGTATACTGTACCTTCTACAGTACAGTGGACTTTTGATAAGTCATATCAACGGTTCTGTATTCGATGTTACTGTTTCTTAAGTTAAATATTGTAATTCTCCTTACCTATCAACATTTTAGAAACTGCCATCTCGGCTCCGAATTACTAAAATGACAAACAAAGCACTGAGTAATTTACTTTCTTCTCCATAGTAAATTTAAAGATACTATATATGGAGTTAGCGAGAGGGCGCTGTGAAGTAAATATTATTTGAGCACTTAAATATCTAATAAAAATATATTTTAAAAATAACTAAAAAAGAGATCCTAGTAAAAATCCTAATTAATAATATCTATGCATTCCCGAATCACCAAGAAACACCCAATATAATTTAGATAATACTCACAGAGATAATACATTGGAAACTTTACTAAGTACAGAGCCATCTGTTGTAAATCCATAGAATAAAAATTAATGCAACACCTAGTAAATAACATATTTGATTGTAGTTTATATAAGTTTAATAATCTTAGTACAAACATCAAAAGAGGTCACCACGATATCAAATATTAAATAACTTGTAAGAAACTGAAATCTGTAGACTGAATCCGAAACGCATATGCACTTCACGGTTTTTCCATCTATGAACGGTGGTTCGTTACCCGGTCAAAATTTCGATATTCCTCCCACCCGTTCAATGCCCGAAATTACCAGTCTTAGGGAAGACATGTCCCGTTGAGATTCGAACCCTGGACCCAACGGTGCGTACGGCAGGTGTTCTACCGAACGCGTCAACGAGGCCGTCAAATATATTTTTCGTTTGTTCTGATATTTTCCTATTATTTTAAACGCCATAATATGCATTTATATTAAATATATTTGACCGGGATTCGAACCTGGAACTTCGATTGCTAAATGACTGCACTTTCACTGATGCAGTCAAGTATTTTTTGTAAACATAAATAAATGAAATTTAGAATTAAACACACGGTAGTCGCTCACCATCGGTTTAGCTCGTTTGCGCCTTTTTACATTTTTTGTGTTACAGAATTTTCTTCGCACCTCATATTTATGGTGCTCAAATGGTAAAGTTAATTCGCTTACGTAGGAATTCTCATATACATACATACTACTAACTCTTGTGTCTTAATTGATTTTAAAACTCCTATTACAAGGCAAGCCTTAAAGTTCTCATCAATTAAATCTTCGTTTTTTCCATAATCTATTGCTTTGTACACCCAATTCATAAAACTTCATTCTTTAATAGTTTACTTCATTACTGTGCATTTAAATAAACTAGACTAGCGTCTCCCGCGACCACGGTTGCTGAAAAGCATCCGAAACGTCGGGATAAATAATTTAAACAATATAAATAATAAATCGCGTTTTAATCCGGTATATAGTATTTTATTTAAATGTGTGATACTCGCGTTAATAAAAGACAATATTACATTACTGTGCACTCAGTGGCGTAGCTAGGTGGACAAGGGCCCCGGTGCAAAAAGAAATAAATCGCAATCCCCAAATACTATATGAGTCGTATAGAATCAAAGGCGGCTATCTGACATTTTTGGTCCGGCAATCTATAAAAAAAAAATAAGTTCTTGTAGTTTAGATTGCTATGTTTTTTTATATATTTGGTTTTATCTTTAATTGTTAATATTCATAGATTCCTTAAATATACAATGAATGATACCTAATACAAAAATAAAGGAGAAAAACGTTTTCTTTTTTAATTTACTAACAATCAGCCATAAGTCAGATAGCCGCCTTTGATTCTATACGACTCATATTTCTTCAGCAACTTCACAACATTAATTATTTGCAAATTATTGTTATAAATGCTCATTAAAAATTTTGAAAAAAATAAAATTCTTGCGAGCAAGCTCGAATTTTTCTAGCTTCAAGACCTGCCTCCCCCTCATTCCAAAGCCCAGGGGGCCCTCTCAGCTTCAGGGCCCTGGTGCACTGCACCACTCTGCCCTATGATAGCTACGCCACTGTGTGCACTGTGTAAGCTGTTAATCAGAAAGGCTTAAACTTTCAAGCCCTTAAAACCATATCTCTGTGAAAAATTTGTTAATACGTTTTTTGTTTATTTATATTTACTTTTATTTCGGTATATTAATGTTCTAATCTTGTCGGCAAAAGTTATTTCGGGTTAACCTACATTATTTCCTGACCCTACATTTTTGGTGATAAGGCCGCATATTGCTTTTTATATTTTATACTAGCTGATGCCCGCGACTTCGTTCGCGTGGAGTTCACTTCAAGCTTAGCTTTTGAGCAAGCTTTCTTCAAATGACATATCCTCCATCCTCTGTACTTGGTGATTTATTTTGGGAAAGAGCTATCAAATTAGTCATTGACGGTTGCTTTTGCATCATATTATCGACACGTTTAATGGTGGTTGAGATTGGGGTTCGAAGTATGATTTGAAATTAAATAAAAATACCATTGTTGAAAAAATTAACCTGACTTTAAAGAAAATTACTTATTTTCATTATTATTTATTTCATTTAATTGATCATTTTCATTTTGAGATTTTTTTATACGTAGTGAGCAATTTTTAGAGTTCTAAAAAGATTATCGCTTATAAGATTTTAAATAAAAAAAGATGAAATGCTTTTGCATTTCTGTCTTGTTAAACAAATACAATTTAGGTAAATTTTCTTAGAAGCTTGCTTTCAAGGCAATTATGCTGCTACAAAGCGCTTCACTTCACCTTTGTGGAAAATAAAGAGTACACTGGCATTCAAGAAACAGTATAAAAAATTCTAATTTTAGCATATTTTATTCAAACGAAATTCTATAATATAGTTTCCCTTGTAAATGGCTACTATCGGTGAGGACAAAACATTAACGTTGTGGCTAGCCAGTAACCACAACACAAATGCACATTTTCATTAACCTTTTAGTAATTGTAAATCATTGGTTTTAGTAACATTATTTTGTAGATAAATAAATGTACGTAAATCTATCTAATAATATACGTATAGCTTCAAGTTTAGTGGCGATTGGAATAAAGTAAAACTGTATAAAAAATTGTATTTATTTATTTATAAAAGTTACTAGTGGACCCCGCAGACGTTGTTCTGCCACAATTTTGGCTTCGAAATTATATAATTATTCTTAAAGAAAAAATATTTTCCCGCTTTTCTGTTTAAATTTTTCCTGAATTTTCTTTCTGAGACCTTTCCAACGAATGCAAAACCGTGGAAATCGGTTCGTGCGTTCTAGAGTTATAGCGTCAGGAAAGAAAACCCGACATATTGTTATAAAGTAGATAATAATTTACAACAAAGCTTTGGCATGGCAATTCCAACTATCACTACAATACAATTTAAGAAATGATGGATCAAACAAATCATAAAAATTAAATTTCGATATAACCAGTAAGTAGACATCGCTTAATTTTTTGAAGGAGTAAAAAACAGTTTGATAAATAATATGCATAATGCGTATTTATGCCTAAGAACTTTCTGGAATAAACAATGAGCCCTAAACTAGGAAACCCTGTATCTTGGGTCCCTAGAGTTATTTAAATTGCGTGCATTGACTGCAATATAAGTTTCCAAAATGCCATCAATTACACTAGTTTACAAAATTTAACTTTTTGGCTGTTGCCGTGAATTTTGTGGGTGATTTTGTTTACTTATGACATGGTCTTTTCAAATATACCCTCAGAAAATTTTCTGCAGCTCGAATATCTTTGTTTTCGACGTTCATCATTTATGCTGATTTATTCGTTAATAACGTGGGTGTTTCAGTATGTAAAGATTAATTTCATAAGTTTTTGCGACATGAGTGGTTCAAGCAGAAGTTGTTTAAACTACCAAAATTATTTTTTCTATATATGTGGAGAATATGTGCTAAAAAATATAGAAAAGGTGTATCAGAGTGCGTTACGAACTCCAATTTTTTCTACTTTGGGATATCGCTGGATAAAAATTACAAGTTTTGGGCTCTTGATTGTGTTTGTAAATAGGGTGTTGAATATTTAAGATTATGGAAAGGCAGAAAAAAAGGTAGTTTTTAATTTAGAACTCCAACCATTTGGGTAGAACCACGAAATCATATGAATGACTGTTACTTATGGTTTGGTTAGTGGGCAGCAATATTTAGTTTAAAACTAACTAGTAGCTCGTAATATAATTATTTTGCCGCCACTTCATATTCAAATGAGAATCATGAAACAGTTTTTTAATGCACTCGATAAAAATGGGAACTACTTTTCCTACATTTGCCACAAATTTTCTCAGCTCACTATGGAAAAGATTAAAGCCAGTATTTTTGACAGACCCCATATCATACAACTTCCAAAGATACTGAATTTATAAATTCTATGAGTAAGCTTGAATTAGGAGCATGGACAGCTTTCGTATCGATGATGCAGAACTTTCTCAGAAACAGAAAGTCAGAAAATGAAAACTGAACTTTTCAGAAAATTATACAGTCTTCTACAGACCTGCTTTTACAATTAAAAACTCTGAGATGCAATATGAGCATTAAATTCCACTTCCTCCGTAGTCATATAGACAGGTTTTCAAAAAAAAAATAGGAGACATGAGCGAAGAGCAGGGAGAGCGTATGCATCAAGATTTACGTGTCATAGAGGAGCGTTATCAGAGTTTTTTTGGATGTCTGACTAATGCTAGTGCTTTATACGTTACTTCCCTAAGTCCACACATAAGAGAAGAGCTTTAAAGCGAAGTTTTTTGGAACTCAAAGATTGTTTAAGTTTTTTAATAATAATTTTTCTTAGTAAATTCTTATAATTTTCATTTTTAACCGTAACTACCCGGAACTCATAAACTAGAGCTGATAAAAAAAATCTACTTATATATTTGTAACTAGCATATCATAAGTAGTCGACAACAGCAAAAATTGTATCGGCAACAGATACACTGTAAACTAGTGTTATCAAAACTGATAAAAAGGTTATGAGCCTGATTATTTGAAAGCTTAATTTAAATAAAAAAATACTTATCATAAAATGTAACATGAATATTTCAATAACGTACCAACAAAGTAATACCTACTCTGAAAGCTTAACAATTTTATTATAAAAATACCAGCTCTGAGCTTTTGAGTTGATTATTTACCATGGAAACATTCTTTCAATATTTAGTAACTATAAAATACGAACTAATTACATTTGCTATATTTCTTGGAGTAATGGACTTTTAAATATCTGTAGGATAAAATGATTTCTCTTTAAAGCTTTTAAAATTTTTCATAAAGCCACTCGCAGACAGAATAATATTTAACGCACAGCCTCCTAGATATTAGAAAACTAGTCTAGTAATAATTTTGGTGAGTACGCTGAAAAACTGTTCCACCAGGCGTCGGCTGAGTTCCCATCCTTACATTATCGATAATTCTTATACTACGAACGGTTTCTCTTTCTCCTTCTTAGTGAGAACTTGTAAGGACTGGAATTAACTGCCGGCGTTATTACCACCAAAATGAAATCTGGATATTTTCAAGGCGAATGTGAATAGGCACCTATTAATGAACGATCTTGCTCCATTCCAGACTGCTTTATCATTTACTGTCAGTAAAATGTTTGATCTTTACATATTAGAAAATGATAACTATGTAATGCAAACTTTGTATAGTCTTCGCTTGCCTTTAAAATTTGTTTTACTCGCCAATAATTCTGAGAAATCTTTACAATGGCAAATTGAAATTGTTTACTTCAAGCCAGTAATTAGTCCCTTCTAACACGGGGTTTCTTTAGCTGTTTTATTATCAGTTTTTTGTAGGTACTAATAAACAATTCTATTTTCAATAATTCATTCAATGAAAGCAAGGGCTTTGTTATTGTAAAAAAGAATGTTTTATAACTTTAGTAATAATCGAACGTCACGACGTGGAAGATAATCGAATAGCAAAGTTCCTTGAATTACAGGCGTCCTTGTAATAACTCCTTTGACGGATCGCTGCTATCTCTGTCTAATGGGGGCCCTACAACTGGACTTGGGTGGAGCCCCGGCTGGCCCGGCTGGTACCGGCAAGACTGAGACTACCAAAGACTTGGCCAAAGCCTTGGCCATTCAATGTGTGGTCTTTAACTGTTCTGAAGGTAAGTAAATACAATAGTTAACCCAATAGTCGGAAATTCGAGGAATACCGTTTTTCATTTCGTTGCTGTCATTTTCCAGCAGCTGGCATTTAAATACATCTATGACTTTATTTATTTTTATACAACCGGGTTATTTTGAAAGGGCAATGCCATGTGAAGCCTAAAAGCTAATACTCAGTTTTTAGCATTTCTTTTCTATGTACAGATATTCGACCTCTACAAGGTAATTATATAAGATCTAATGTAAAGTGCATTTAGTAACCTGCCTTTCTTCTCTAAGGTCTGGACTACAAGATGATGGGTAGATTCTTCTCCGGTCTGGCTACGTCAGGCGCGTGGTGTTGCTTCGACGAGTTCAACAGAATTGATATAGAAGTGCTCTCAGTCATCGCTCAGCAACTTATCACCATTAGGAACGCGAAAGTAGCAAAGCAGTCAAGGTAAATGAAAACGGTTGTCGCTACAGCCTACCCACAAAAAATCTGATGACGTCACGAAATCAGAACCTTACTAATATAGTTCTTCTGGTATTTAAAATTATATACAACAGTTTCTTTAGTAGTTTTTTATATATAGAGCGAATGAAAAAAAACAATGCGCAGAGCCCAAATTAAAAAAGGGAACAGGGCAGGAAGAAGAAGATGAGTTTTTAATTTCCTTCACAAATTTTTTGAAGTCCTTGTTTGTAAGCCGTTAATGGACAATACAAAAGCTGTTGGGCTTATTCAACAGCTTTGGTAATCTCCATTAGGGATGTTCAAATAAACATTGAAGAGTTCGACTAATTCGAGTTTCCACACTATGCTCAAAGTACAAAACTATGAACATCTATAAACCTATGAGATAATACTCAAGTATATTCAGGACTAAAATTTCGTATCTAGGTTAAATTAAATAAATATTATATATATTGATTTAAACTCCAGGGGGCTACGATTAGCTTATACTTATCTACTAAGTCTTAATAATTTGTTTGTATATTATTTTTAAATACCTTCTATAGTCGCTGGCCTTCAAAGTGCCTCTTGTGGTTATATTTATATGTATATTTCGACTAGATTTACTTTAACCAACATTTTGATTTGAAAATAAATTCTTATCCCAATTTTATATTGACGGGCTCGTTGGCGCATTCGGTAGAACACCTGCCGTGCGCATCGATGAGTCGTGAGTTCGAATCCCACCGGGACGACATGTTTATAATTATCTGTAAGCATGTCTTTCCCACGTCTGGCAACTTCGGGCATTTGGGTGTGAGGAATATCGAAATTCCGACCGGGTAACGAACCACCGTTCATAAATGGAAAAACCGTGTAGTGCATATTGCGCGTTTCGGATTCTATCTATGGATTTCTGAATGCTCGAAGTAAAAATTAGGTCGACAGCGTATCATTGACTGATGTTCTGTGGCCAAGGTATCACCTACCATCAAGTGAACCTCATGCTCTTCTGTCGATATCTGACATAAAAAACAAAAGTAAAGACGAGAAATATATATAATATAATAATCTCTACCGGACGTTATTTGCTTTATTAATATAGTGAGCTTATATTGATTCAATCAATCAGGTTAATTAGTAATGTTTGAATTCAATAAACAGATTCATGTTCGAGGGTCGTGAAATCAAATTAGTGCATACTTGCGCTGCATTTATCACAATGAATCCAGGCTATGCGGGGAGAACTGAATTGCCAGATAATTTAAAGGCTTTATTCAGGCCTATATCTATGATGGTGCCCGATTATGGTAAGCAATAGTCTTATATTACGAGTATCTATTGAAATGCACAATGTTTTTAAGTTATGAAGATATCGTAACGGTCTGAATTTCGATATTCTTCCCATCCGCTTATTCCCGTGGACCAGACGTAGGGAAAACATGTTTACAAACATCCAGTCGTCCCGGCGGGATTCGAACCGTAGGTAGCCACAGTGGCGGGACCACCATAGAAGCCCAAAATCCGGGCTTTTTCTGTTAATGCAACCATAAAAAGAAAAATAATATTGACCTTAACTTAATTATATACGTATAAGCCACATTTAACTGACATGTATACATGACATGTAATTATATAAGTTATACTATATAAACACGTATTACGATAAAGTCGGCAAGCATGTCAAATATTTTTTGTGTGATACGTAAACGCTTGGGGACCTTCAAGAAAAGAGCCTATTCCTACCTTAAAGGCCGGCAACGCATCTGCAAGTCCTCTGGTGTTGTAGATGTTCATGGGCGGCGGTGTTCACTTTCCATCACATGAGGCACAGGCTCCTTTAAAAAAATATTTTAAGCAAAAACAAAAACCGACTTCAAAACTACAACTTGCACTAAAAAGTAAGAAATAATAATTTAATTACTTCAAAGTATTATTAATTAACAGTTATTTTTGAAGTCGGTGCCACTCAACCGATGTCGCTCCGTACCGTTCGAAAATTTGTTGCAGAAGCAGGATCAAATTGTCCTTCTTGGCTGGTACCTCTGAAATATCCCATACCAAACAAAAAAAGAATCATCCAAATCCATCCATAACTTGCGGAGTTATCGCGCAACAAACATACAAAAAAAAGCAACATACCGACGAATTGAGAACCTCCTCCTTTTTTGAAGTCAGTTAAAAATAGACAAATAAACGTGTATTTTCCCTAACAGCGCTCATAGCGGAGGTGATCCTTTACTCTGAAGGATTCGAGTCATCGAAAGGTCTGGCAAAGAAAATGGTGCAAATGTACAAATTGTCGAGTGAACAGCTTTCGAAGCAAGACCATTATGACTTTGGAATGCGAGCTGTGAAGAGTGTACTAGTATGTTACTTTCTATATGAATTGCACAATTTATTTAAAGTAGGATAATTGTTAGTATTAATTATATTTGTTGTACATAAAATAGATTCTAAATGAAAAGTATAAGGAGCTTGAGCTTTTGAAAGGCTTTTTTTTTTTTTTATTTAGAATAAGTAAGCATTTGACCGCCAAAATTTATTTAGACACTTCACATATTTTTTTAGACACCTCAACTATCGATAGTTTAATTATATCAAATTCTCTTACACCAGAATAAGTAACTTTAAGTCTATCTATCCATGATCGCCACTATAGCTGCTATTCACGTTTCCCGTAGTAGCTATGATCCCGGTTTAGAATCCATCACGAGTAGGATATAAGTGATATTGAATATCCCGGTTACGGCTTACTTGGTCAACGATACATAGACAAATATATTTTAAATTCATGATGAAAAGATTTATGTATTAATTTATGTACACGAAGGTTAGTTATGATGTATTTTATCTAATTTTAGTTTTGATTTTTAATGTTTAAGTAAGTTGCTTTGTTCTATAGAATGTCGTATGCACCTATAATTGGGGTGACACTCGGCGTGTATCTATGTTTGTGTTATATGTATACCTACTAGCTGACCCCGCAATCGTTGTTTTGTCATGTAAATAATTTCTAAAAAGCAGGGGTTGGTGATAGAAAAGTAAAAATTTAGGGTTGTATGTATTTTTAATGCCACATAATAAAAAAATAAAAACAAAAAAAAATCGTCCAAAAATAAAAAATAAAATTTAAGGGTTGTTCACTTAGGGGTATGAAAAATAGATAGTAGCCGATTCTCAGACCTACTGAATACGCATATAAAATTTGGTAAGAATCGGTGGAGCCGTTTCGGAGGAGTATGGCTATGATAATTTTATATATTAGATATATTAGTGTCTATTTTGTTGGTGCAATAAATAAATATATGTAAGGGATAAACATAGTGTTAATTATTATGATATGGCACCTTCAGTAGAACAACCCCATATAAAATATAAAAAAATATTATTTTCTGTAATGTATAGGGTTTATTTCATGCAAAGAACAATTACTTTAGTTGTAGGCGGAAAAATACGACATAGATAATAAAATAACTCTTTTGTAAAATAACATAAAGTAGTTGTTCTACCGAATAGGTATGTATATAACTAGAAAGTTGTATAAAGTAGTGGGTATATTATAATGTCCTCAAGTACCTACTTAGAACAGGCACTGTAGAGTAATATTTAATTATAAAAAATAAGATTATTTTCGTAGAAATTTAAAAACCAATAAAAATTTATACTTTAACCTTCAAGGTTAATTAAACAATAAGAATTATTAACTAATTAATTTAACACCCCATTTAAATAAACATAATGAAAGCGTATTTGCTATTATCAGTTTATTTTTCACAAATATCCATTGAATTAGCGAGGGATCGAAGTTGTCTATAGCACGACAATGCGTCGCTGAGTGGTTGCCCGGGCAACGAAAACAACGAACGACTAGACACAACAAGTATTAAAGCTTTTAGCCTTTAAAAGGTTTCATCATAATAATCAACATTTTGAAGTATTTTTCTGATAGCTCTTATACCGATAATTAAACACGTGTTTGCTACAAAAACAAGATCTGCGTAGTAAAGTATGATGTGAATAGGCTCTTTTTAGATCAGCCGGCCTAGCATGACAATTACGACAAAATTTTGTCGACCGTTTTCTCGTATTTTAATCGATTATCTCTTTATGTCTTATAGACTAACATGTCACTTACACTTAAAACTCGATTTCTATTGTCAAAAGTAAAAGTCAAATCAAGAGATATTTGTCGATCGAAATATCTTGTTTATCAAAGTTGTCGATGTCGAGATATAATATATCAAGATATCTTATATGTTAGTTTGTCTTCACTCGTCCGCGAGATATCTCTTGATGGTCATGCTAGGCGGGTATCGTGCTCCATCGTGAAACAGTGGTCAAACGCTGATCTAATTATTACGTTTAAAAAAATCACGTAGAATTATAACCAACTACACAGATACATCTATACTAATCTATACTAATATTATAAAGAGGAAAGATTTGTATTTTTGTATGTTATGAATACACTCAAAAACTACTGGATCGATTTTGAAAATTCTTTCACCAATATAAAGCTACATTATCAGCAAGTAACATAGGTATAGTACATCTAAATTGCACCCGTGTCAAGCCGGGGCGCGTTGCTTGTATAATATTATATAAAGAAAGTAGTGGTGGGGATATTTATTCATTTGATTACCGATTCTACCTTTGATGTCATGTCGATACGACAAACAAGAATCCTTTTGAAAGATTTCAAAGGGTATTGTTTTGCGGAAATTAACTGTATAGTATTCAATTTTTGTCATTATATTTAGACTAAATAGCTTTATTTCAGTACTTTAATTATTTATTTATTTTAGTTATTTGGGAAACACGTTTGTTGAAAGCACCTTATATTATTTGTAATGTGGCACACATTATTTAGCATACCTATTTATTGCTAGAAGTATTGATTTATTTTTATTACACAAAACTGTTTTGGTACTGTCAAAAGTATACTGTAATGGCGGTAAACATGAAGAATGAATTTCGTTGTGTCTGATTATTGATAAATGTAGAAAGTATTATATGTAACTGTATAGATGTCCTCTTCGGTAGTCCAATGGTTTTGTCATTGCATTTAGCACTGTAGATCGCGGGTTTGAGTCCCACATAATCAATTTTGGCGGGGCTCGAAAAACATGTACTTCATGTACTGGACTTAAACGGTATTAGCCGTATGCAAGATATTTTTCGAACTGTACAGATTATTTTATTCCAATTTCATATGTAAATTGTCGTCAATCGGTATTGTTATGAATAAATAAAATAAGTAAAAATAACGCTGTATTTTTCCTGGTTAGATTTCCTGATTTATCTCCCATTCTTTACGACATTTCTCTTGGAAATTATATTATTATACTTGTATTATTCGGACACAAGCCATATTTGCTAATTAACGATGGAAATGAAAACGTAATAAAATGAAATTTTTATTAGCAGGAATTGTCGTATGTCTTATGAATTCAGTCCGAAACAATTCGACAACAGTAGACATGCTCAATTATAGTTATTATATAGAACACTAGCAAAGCCCCGACTTCGCACGGGTGCAATTTAGATGTACACAAAAATGCCTATGTTACTCGATGATAATAGTTGAAGGATAGGTTCAGTAGATCCAGAGATTACCCCCTACAACCTCACAAACTTTACCTCTTTATAATATTAGAATCGATATAGATAAAAACACACTTATGTAAATTCTAATAGTCTTACACTTAATAATTATAAAATGATGGTCTATGAAATCTAATATATAAAATTCTCGTGTCACAGTTTTCGTTGCCATACTCCTCCGAAACGGCTCGACCGATTCTCATGAAATTTTGTGTGCATATTGGGTAGGTATGAGAATCGGACAACATCTATTTTTCATCCCCCTAAATGTTAAGGGTAATCCACCCCTAAATTTTTTTTTTTATTTTTTAGACGAAATTTTTTGTTTTTATTTTTTTATAATGTGGCATTAAAAAATACATACAACCCCTGCTTTTTTTGTCAAAAAATCTTGACCCGTGCGAAGCCGGGGCGGGTCGCGAGTGTCATATAATTTTAATTCTTTAAACATTGCCTATTCCTAAGATACACAACGCACCTAGATAAACTTGAATGATATATAAATACAATAGTATCTTTACACTTTACTGACAACAACAGACAACTTTACTCGCGTGCACATAATTGGAATTATTTGATCTAAAGATTTCTCAAAGGTAATGGCAGGGGCATTAAAGCGTGCGAGCCCAGACCAGCATGAAGAGATGACCTTGCTGTGTGCCCTCAACGACAGTAACTTGCCCAAGTTCCTTGCCGCCGATGCGATTCTCTTCGCCGGTATTTTGTCGGATCTATTCCCTGGGGTCGAGTTACCTTTTAGAGACTACGGTATCATGGAAGAAGTTATAAGTAAGTGTCAAAATGTTATCGAAGGATCAATTTTATTCATTCATTACCGCGAATGTGATGACGGGAGAGTTTTCAGGAAAGATAAAAAGCCGATGAAATCGTAATGTACCTACACGTTAATAATTATTAGTATTAATTATAATTAATACTAATAATACACTTATACACTTTCTGTTGCCAATGCCGTAAACAGTCTTACAGCAAAAAACATTAGTTGTATTTACTAATCAATCTTGACCAAGAGCCTATTCGCGGTTATGAATTCCTATCGACGATATACAGATATATATTTAATATACATCTGTATCTTATAATTGGCATCTATTATTGGGATATTGATACCAGCCGGCCTAGCATGACCGCCACGAGATATGTCGCGGACGAGAGAAGACAAATGTAAGATATGGAGATATTATATTATATCTCGACATCGACAATTTTGATAGAAAATATATCTAGTTCGACAAATATATCTATTTTTGATATTAAAAGTCGATTTTTAAAGTGTAATTGTCATGTTAGACCCGAAAGAAATAAAGCGATAGTCGATTAAAACCCGAGAAAACGGTAGACAAAATTTTGTCGCGCTTGTCATGCTAGGCCGGCTGGTGAAGCATCTCTCTATTCGGGAAATCGATAATCAACGTCTGTCTGACTAGTACCTACTATAATATCATCCATGTGAACGAATTCTGTCGTAGAAATTAAAATTCGAGCTTTAGGTACGTTTAATTGTAAAGCCACTCTCTTCCCCAACGTTTCTCGTCAAACCAATCTATCGTCGTTGCGCCTGACAAGTTCCATATGTGATTTTTGTATAGTTTTGGGAGACAACGAAAAACGTATTATTGATTCACATACGGAGCTTTTCTTACCGGTCAAAACACATATGGAATTAGTTAAACTCATGTCCAGTTCGAATATCACAAAAATGATTTTAGTAACACATAGAGAATAAAACGAAGATTATTTTTTGTGCAAAAACCAAAAATCAAAAAAAAATCACATACGGAATTTGGCAGGCGCAACGACGCTATGTTATGTATATTTAAAAAACAAAATGAAGCTGCGAGCGTGGGTTGGGGGTTGGTGTATTAAATTTCACTCTGTTATGCGTGACTAGTTTTACAAGTTAATAAACTGCCATGTAGTTTTTTATCAATATGAATGTAGCCTCGGGGCAGACTGAACCAGTTATTAAAAACATTTCCAACCAACTGTAAGGGATGCATGTAAAAGCAATAAAAAACAAGTTGCAATCACGTTGCAGAGATTTCAGTTCACGAGAAATAATATTGAGTCTTGAGAATTACAAATTTTATTTTGGGAGTATAATTTGTATAATATAATCGTAAACAATTTGGCTTTGAAGTTTGAAGTCTTTTATATAAGTTAACACTTTTTGAACGGCTTCGATATTTTCTAATTTCAATCGAAATTTAAGAGAATATAATTTAAACGTTCATAGTGTCAATCCAATACAGGATATATGTACATCTTTAGTCAATTACAATAGGATTTTTCAACAAATTTCAATTATACGTTACAAACATCAGCCAAAGCTCATTATTATTACTGTGGAGGAAGGGAGGTGTGGTCTTCCTCCAACCTAAAGGGAGGATCCTCGACCAGTCGAACCACTGACTGGCCGGCCCTAAGGCCCCAGTGGTTTAATGTCGAGATGTTGTATATATACTTAGCGCGCACAGAAACTTTGATAGCGCGATTCAGGATTAGACGTCTTTGTATTGATTCTTGTAGCGGATCATAGGTGTCGCTACATTACTAATGGCATCTAAGAGTTGGGTGTTCAATTCCCGCTTGGTTTAAAATATTTATTTGAAATTACAAGCACTACGCTACGTCTAGCCAAGGCTAAGTCTATTTAAGAACTGAAGAAAATTTAATAAAATAATTAACTTAATTTGGTTTGTTGTTTGGAGTTTTAAATATCAAGCAAAAACAATGCTACCAGCACTTGATATAATTATTTGTAGAGATATATGTCGTTCTTATAGTAGATACCACATGTGTACTATATGCCTGCTTAAATATAAGTCGCCATCTTTTTAGCTACGATCTTACTTGAGCGGAAGTTGCAAGTGGAGGTTTGTCAGATTAAAAAAGTGATTCAACTGCATGAAACGATGATAGTACGTTGGGGCGTGATGTTGGTTGGCCCTACTGGAGGGGGCAAGACAACTGTGCTACACGTAAGTAACTTTGATATGTTTCGAATTTCACTATAAAATGACAGTGGAATAAGTGCTAAGTTCTTGTAAATATATATCAACTTCTGATTGATTCATATTAAACTACTAGCGATCAGCCCAGGCTTCGCACGGGTGCAATGTAGATGTACTATGAATAAAAAAATAGTCTATGTTACTCGCTGATAATGTAGATTTTTATTGTTAAAGGATTTTTTAAAATTTATTGAGTATTTTTTGAGTTTAATCGTAACAAATAAACAAATATTTCCTCTATAGTAGAAGTATAGATGTGTAAAACATATTATGATCAAAACACATTGAGCCGTCAACGTGTGGGAATAACTTCCGTCCGCTTTATAAATGGTTCCTTTTCCGCTTTTGACGCCTGCATGATGCAAATAATAATTGAATGGCGCATCATTGGCAGAGGCAGATGAAATATTAAATATGTAGGTAAAATATGTACCTATATTATTAAACATAATATATGCAGTTTATTTTGCTTACTTTATAATACTAACATTTCTTAGTTATGTATTACCTATTTATTATGTATAAGTAAAATAATATAATAATGTATCTATACTAAAATTATATAGAGGAAAGATTTGTTTGTTTGTTACGATTTAACTCAAAAACTACTTTACCGATTTTTTTTTCATCTAAATTGCACCCGTGCGAAGCCAGGGAGGACCGCTAGTAAGTAAAATAAAGATAATTAAAGCAATATAAAATACAAAAATAAATTTGAAATATTTTATAGTCCTCGTGAAGTTTTATCGACTATTTGGCAACACTATAAATAAACTCATTTCAGGTTCTAGGCGATACGTACACGAGATTGTATGAGCAAGGTGTACCCGGGCCAACATACCAGATGGTCCGGAAGTACATAATGAATCCCAAGAGCTTAAGTATCGGTGAACTGTACGGAGAAGTGAATCTTCAGACCCTAGAGTGGCACGACGGGATATTACCACTATCCCTAAGAACTGCTGTGCAGGTAAACTTTACACGTTCCATGTCCCAAACAAAAAAGCAAAATAGCGCCACATTACAACATACTTTTATACTGTTTTAATGTTGTCAGAAGAAAATACAAGTAAATTTAAAAATATAAAAAACCGGAAGTAGGTACCATTATAAATAAACACATATAGCTAAGGAACTGCGCTTTTCAGGAAATGTGTTAATTAACGATTTTTGTAATGTTTGTATAATATATGACAGTTCTATACAAACGCATAACAATTAAATTATTCCTTTATTAGTACTCAAACTCAAACTAATTTTATCTATAAAAACTGTAATACAAATAAAATGATATTTAATTTAAAACAAATTTCTTTCATCGAAGGAGATTACAGCTTGTATTATCATACTTGCCGATTTCCAAATAGATAAACAATGACAGACATTCATAATTTATAATACGTCTTTCTTAAATAAAATAATGAAAAGAGATAAAATAGCTTGTGACGTTCAATAACGTCTACGTCACGGTTTTTCATTTAAAACTATAGATTTCGTTAATTAAAAACAAAAACCAACCAACCGTACCCGGTTGTTACCACCAGCGAGAAGCTGGTTCAGACGCTTGATAAAAATACTATTTATATGGTTTTCTTTATAAAAATACAATTATAGATATTGACATAAGACTTTTTCAGCTCCACAAAAATGCACTTTTGTAAAACATAAAAGATATACTTATGTATTTTGTTTTTCAATGTTTTTTCAGATAACTTAGTAACGACAGCTAAAAAAAATAAAACAAAAATATTTGTTTAATATGTTCAATATATGTGTATTCAGTGGCTAGCGTATTCTATATCATTTAATAATTTATGTTTATAAATCTGAAAGCTGATAGAGGTGGCATCAAACCGAGAGATATGGCGGAAATTGGAAGAGGCCTATACCCGAGAGGGGTCATGATGATTAAGAACATGTTATTGTTATTTTTTTAGTAAAAGAAGCAACGTCAAGGTGGAAAAATATTATAGTTAGACTGCTCTTATCACTGCGAAATTTCAGCACAATATTTTAAGATATATTATATAAAAGATATATGATAGATATAGGATGGTTTGACAATAGCTTGGAGTTGAACAATAGTGGCCAATTAGAAAGAAGGCTTACCTGCTAATACTGTGAAGTCTGGATAACCCAAACCTCATTCCCGTAATCCTCATTAGGCGTCCGAGCGATTATAATAATAATAATAATAAACATTTAATTCAGACATTAAAAATACATATTTGTTAGTATTTTAGTTACTATCTTTCTTATTCTATGTTTGTATGATTAGTATTATACATAATATTATTATTTTACATTTTATAACCCAATGGCCATCTCCATCCATCGCTTAAGTAGGATGGAGTCTGGCCCAGTTATAAACCCAATTTGATTAAATTTAGTTCAAACTAAAACTGTGAATGTAAAGGCTACTTCTTGTTTTGAAACCAATTTGTTCCGAACAAAAAATCATGTAAAAATTGTTGTAAATGTAAAAGATTTAAAAAAATATTTTATATCAATGATATACGAGTATCTATATTTGTAACGAAATAATTAAATTAAAAAAAATATTAACTCTACATTACTCAACTTTGAAATGATTGCTTTGGTTACTGTAAAAAGTCGAGTTAGTTCCACTGTAGTTTGTTATCCAGTATGTAAATGGAGTTGGTAAAATTGCGTTTCGATGCTGCAGTCCGAGTTGAACTAATTAATGGATGGAAACGTTTCGTTAACGTCAGAGACAGTTACATTGAAATGAAATAGATTTTACATTTAAGAATGCTTTTCTGATAAAATACATCAATTTATGTTGTCGTCTCCCATAACTGACTATTTTATTGTATGACAGCATAGATGTGCCTGTTTTAGCTTGGCGGGAAGCTTGACGCCATTCTTCCCAAGTCTTTGTAATTTAAGATGTCTTGTCGCTCTTTGTTGTGTTCGCTAAACTTACATTTCGATGGGTTGAGGATACGAATCTTAGTAAGACATGTTTATATATTTTTATAAATAGTATACATAAAACTTTTTAGAAGCGAGCGTTTTATACCCACCCTATAGCCACTAAACACACTCGCGTGTCTATGGGCGCTCCGTAATACTTTAAAATCGTACTACATAGGCATCCTAATTGTTTGTATTTTAGTGTGAAGATCCAGACCATCAATGGCTAATCTGCGACGGCCCGGTGGATGCGGTGTGGATAGAGAATATGAATACAGTGCTCGATGATAACAAGATGCTTTGTCTCTCCAATTCCGAAAGAATTAAGCTCACCCCTTATGTACATATGGTATTTGAGGTATGCGCTCTTTAGTACGAGTCGGACTCGCGCACTGAGAGTTCCGTACAAACTTTTAGTTAAGTAAAGATTTTCTCAATAAAAAATAAATCTACAAATTTACGGATTTCGCATATTTTCCTCTACTTGTGCTACATGACATTGCTTCGTGCCTTTCATGATTCTAGGGCAACAGGAAGTACCTTATAGGTTTTGATACCCGTGCAAGTGTCAAATTATGCATAAATGGAGCATAAAAGGCCATATTATCCTTTAATAGGGATGTTGACCTACGCCCGAAATTAATAATGTAACTCCCATCTTAGATTAAAACCAATCTCGGATGAATGCGTATCGCTCGATCGATCTCTAATCCACATGCCAATAATATAACTATGCAATCTAAAATTTTTTTTGACGCCGGATCGCTAGCGATCTTGGCCCTCTTTACCGTTCCGTTCTTAGCATAATGTTTTATTATGCAATACTTTTGACTCAATGTTTTATAAAAACAAACGAGTCTCAACATTATAAAATAATATATATAAGGTGACGCTTATGCGTCCCTAAGGTGGAGATGGTAAAAGGTCGTGGGTGACAAGGAAACTACGAATTTTGTACGTAACGCGCATACGCGGCTCGGCGCACGGGGAAGACAACGACGCGTCTAACCACTTGGATGCCTCTCGGCCGACTGTTTTATAGTAACTCGCGCCGCGCAGGCGGCGCCGGCATAACGGAAAATTCCAGGCCTGGCGGGGTGTACGGGTGACCGAAAGTGCGCGCTACATCCTCCCCCTCTAACCCTCAAAAGCGCCCCGCACGAGGGTTAGGACTTTTTAGGTCTACCTCTTCCTCGTTTACCCCTAATTGGCGGTTGCAACTCACCTACGAATGGGGTCAGTTGGGACGAGTGATAACGGGCCACTTGCCCTTCCTCAATCCTCACTTCGTAACTTGTAGGACTAATAATTGCGTGTATCGGGTAAGGCCCATCTCTTCGGGGTATAAACTTTACTGTTTGACCCCGCCCTACATCGTTCAGCCCTTGAGTTTTAACCAACACGAGGTCTCCTACCTTGTAGCTTGGTGCCGGGCGTCGGCCTTCATCTGCGTATTTCTTTTGCACTAACTGAGCGTGCTCATGCACGTCTCGAGCGTCTGCAAGCGCTGATGCTAACTTACGAAGGTAAGGTGTGATATTAGCCACGAAATTATCGTTATCCACGATTTTCTTCATATCTCCTACAACGTCTGAAGGTGCGCGGAGCTCTCGACCGAAAGTGAGATACGCTGGCGAAAAACCTGTACCTACCGTTACGGCGGAATTCATTGCAAACCTTATAGCTGCGAGATGTATATCCCAGGATGCGTGATCTTTACCTACAAGTATCGACAGTTGTGGCTTTAAGTCTCGATTCTTCCGTTCAACGGGGTTCGCCTCTGGATGGTACAATGGGGTCAGTGACTGTTTGATACCCATGACGTGACAGACTTGTTGCATAATTTCAGCGACAAATTGCACGCCGTTATCACTGATCATTCTGCGCGGGACTCCGAACCTCAAGAATACCTCGCTAATCAATACTTCGGCACATTCCTTGCTGGTAGCGGCTTCTAGGGCGAAGAGTTCTATCCACTGTGAACATACATCCTCGGCTATAAGAATCCATTTCTTACCTCCTGGTGTTTTTGGCAGGGGTCCGAACAGATCTACGGATAACACTTCAAACCTCCTTGTCGTTGCTGGCGTCTGTAATAATCCTGCAGGTTTCCTGTTATCTACCTTAAATCTCTGGCAAGCTACGCAATTTTTAATATATTCCGTAACGAATGATCTCATACCAGGCCAAAAGTACCTTGACCTGATACGGCTTAGAGTACGTTCTACTCCGAGATGTCCGGCTGTTGGGGCGTCATGTAGCTCTTCTAGGATGCTCTTCCTCTCATGCGCTGGTACCACGAGACATGCGGAGTCTTCATCCGACTCGGGCATGCATCTATATAAAATTCCATCACAGATCAAATATCCGCGGTCTGACCAACCTCTCCCCCTGAACGAATCGTCGGCTGACTCCAAACCCTCGACGATGTTCTTTAGTTCGGGGTCCTTGAGTTGGTTCTCGCGTATATCGACGGGCGTTCTCTGTGGTATGTCGACAGAGATCAGACATACCTCGCAGCTGCCTACATCGCCTTCGCAGCAAGCGGGACGACTTAGCGAGTCTGCAATGACGTTCACCTTACCTGGTGTCATCCTATAGGGTGGTGAAGCAGTTGGTTCCTGCCTTTCGCCAACCTTGATATAATGTTTAACATAAGTCGTAGCTGGACCTTCAGTGGCGAGGCGCTCAGTTCTATCAACTATGAACTGGTTTAACTGTATTCGCTGAGCCGGAGTAAGTTTCGATCCTTCGTCTCCTCTGAGTGAGAGGCTGGTAACGTCCATCTGCATCAGCTCTGTATCGTCTGTTTGTGTCAGGCTGTAGGGGCGTACAAAAGAAAACTTCTGCTCAGGTAAGTCAGAAAAATACCAACACCCATGTTGGAGATCGAGCAATATACCTGCTCGTGCTATGAAGTCTTGTCCAAGAAGCGTCTGGCTGTCAGCATTGGGAAACACTAAGAAGGAAACAGGTGAGTGACGTCCATTCAAGTTAACAGCTGTAGTACACGATAGTGCGGTCCTTACCTTTTGCGAACCGTCAGCGAGGGATACGGCGCGCTGTGTTGTCGTGAACTCAACGCCTATGTCCACTAGAAGCTTATATAGATCTCTGCTCGCTATAGAATGGGTTGAACCTGTATCTAGAATCGCTGTTCTATGTTGACCCTCAATCATAATTCGCACTATTGGGCGGGTTTCCGTATCACCTATACGCACGCTGTGTAACTCTGAGGAAGTTGACGTCTCCCTGCAGTTTAGACATTTAGCCCTAATCACCCCCAACTGACCACATCCGTAGCAACGGAGCTCAGACGTCTCCTTTTTACTTTCATTATTCTTTAGTTTACGACAATCATTCGCGGTGTGACCGAACATTTTACAAAAAGAGCATTTAGGACGGGTGCGCTTAGAATACGAACTTGGCTGTGAAGCTAGTGTATGCGATGGTGCAACTTGCCCCCCTTCAGTAATAGACATAGTCCCAACTTGCCCCGTCGCGGGACGCTGAGTGTTACTCTGACCCCATACGGCATTTGAAGGGTTAACATTTTTATGAGTTAAAGGAAAGGATGTATCAACGCGGTTACTTAAGTTGGAAGTGTTGTTATTATTAAAACTACTCACCTCCGCCAGCGCCTCTTCCACTAACCTTACTTTTAGAAGTAGTTGTTCTAACCCGTGTACCGTGTCGCGACATATGCGCTTTTTTATTTTTCTATGCAATAAACCATACACTATGTCGAGTTTCATACATTCTTCTATCACATACGGTAACTTCGCGAAACGCGCACAAATTTTATTAACGAAAACGTCCGCACGGTCGGTCTCACTTTGTTCGCACGAAAAAATGTCTCTCCATATTTTATATGGTGGGCGTGGCACTCCGTACATGCCACGTAAGCGTTGTATGGCCTCGTTCCACGTCGCAACGCTGTGCTTTACGCTGCGCCACCACACGCCAGCGTCGTCCACTAGCAGCATCGGCAAACCTCGCAGTGCGTGTGCATCGGTCACGTTCGCACATTCCTTGTAGGTTTGAATTTCATCGATGAAAGCCTCTAGTCGGTCTGCATCTCGGGTTAAGCCGTCGAAGCGTGCAGTACACTTAGAAAAGTTTCCAGATCTGGGTTCACAGTAACTTCCCGGTGTAATCCTGTTGGTCTCATCACTACTCGCCGGCGAGGTTGGTGCAGGCTGGTTCCTGCTCATCAGGCCCTCGATCAGGAGACGGTTACTTTCTGCCTGTGTCCTGGTTATAGTAGCGATAACGTTTTCGAGTTGATCTTGCGTCATAGTGATGTAAGAAGTCGCGGGGGTTGATGAAGGAGCTGGTCTTTTTTCTGTGACGTCATCTTCGCTGTCAACGGTGTCTACGTCGCTATTCTCGACGTTCTCCATGTCGTCAACGGTCTTCGCGTCCTTGCGTAACCGTCTCGGCATACTCGATACGTACGTGATTGAACTGTGATTTCCTGGCCACTAAGCTGGGCGCCAATATAAGGTGACGCTTATGCGTCCCTAAGGTGGAGATGGTAAAAGGTCGTGGGTGACAAGGAAACTACGAATTTTGTACGTAACGCGCATACGCGGCTCGGCGCACGGGGAAGACAACGACGCGTCTAACCACTTGGATGCCTCTCGGCCGACTGTTTTATAGTAACTCGCGCCGCGCAGGCGGCGCCGGCATAACGGAAAATTCCAGGCCTGGCGGGGTGTACGGGTGACCGAAAGTGCGCGCTACATATATTTATAAAATATTTTCCAACTAAAAACGAGTGATTTTAGGTCTAAAAACATGTAAAAATTACATTTGCAATCATATTTTATTAGTTACTTTACAATATTATATCAAGTACATAAATTAGCAAAAATGGAACGTGCATTGGGTCTGTGCCCTTTTTTTTTTTTTTTTTTTTTTATAGAGGGGGAAGTTTCACAAAACCGAGGGCGAGACGATCTTTTAAGAGCATTGCTCTTCTCGCCCTCCCTCACCGGCGGGGCTCTTTTACATTTGCCGGGAGAGTGTGGGGTTGGGTCACTCGCGACTGTCTGCTAGCCAGACAGCCTGGTGCCCCGACCCACTAAACCCCCTCTGGCCCCACTTTTCGCCATGTTGAGACCGCGGGATAACACAGTAAGCAACCGCGGCCTCGGCGATTTGCCACAGAGCGGCACGACAAATTACACAAAACAAAACAACAAAACAACAACAAACAAACACAACTTAATATTTACGGGAGCACCAGGAGATGAGCATATCTTCTCCTGCGCGCCCCCCCCTCCTAGCCCTAATCGTGCCCGCCAGCGCAGCACGCTCTCTCTCTTTCTCCGCAGTCTCCTTCTGTAGCATAACTTGTTCGCAGAAGGAGACTACGGCAGCCCAACATAATTTGTCCCGCACCATGGCGCGGACAACACTCGGCAGGGACAAGTCCCCGCCGACGACAGATGATAGGTCGTGGCGTTGCCGCGCCCACCTCGAACACTCGGCCAGGGTGTGCTGCGCCGTATCTTCAGCCGCGCCGCACTCGTGGCACTCTGGCGTTGGCTCGCGCCGGGCCACCTTGTGCAGGTACCGACCGAAGCAACCATGTCCGGTCAGCACCTGCACCACTCTATACGTAAGAGCCCCCCTCTTTCTCCTCCCCCAGTCCTCGAGGACCGGTAGGACCGCCTCAATAGTCCGAGGACCCGCCACCTGAGGATTGGCCAGGTCGTCCCTCCACCGTTCCCACACCGCAAATTGCTCCCGACGCCTGAAATCTGCCAGATCTTCAACCGCCGGGAAAACACCTTCTACTCTTGCCTCCGCCCTGAAACGGTAAATTGAGGCAAGAGCCTCCGCCTCCAGCTCCCAGGGCGGGGTGCCCGCCAGAGCACAGGCCGCCGCGAAGGAGACATTCCTGTAGCAACGGACTGCCCTCGCCGCGACGATCCTTTGCGGCCTCCTCAGCGCCCTCCTATTTTCCGCGCTGAGCGCATCCGCCCAGATTGGGGCCCCGTATAGGGCCATACTGCGGATCACTCCACAGTACAGCCTCCGGACACTCTGGTCGGGGCCACCTAAATTGGGCAGCAGACGGCTCAGAGCCCCAGCGACCCTCACCAACTTCGGGTCCAGCGACGAGAAGTGGGCATCGAATTTCCACCTCCCGTCCAAGACGAGGCCCAGGTATCTCATCCTGGACCCCAACACCACCCTGCTTCCCGCCACAACGATTGACGCCCCCGACGGTGGACCCCTCCTTGGGCCATGAAAGAGCAGCGCCTCCGTCTTACCCAGCGCCACCCTCAGCCCGAGCGCCTCGATCCGCTCGACCACGAGCGAGGCTCCAACCGACGCCAGCCCAGCAGCTTCGGCGAACGTCCCCCCCCTGGCCACGACTAGGGTATCGTCTGCGTAGCACAGGACGCGCATCCCGCGAAGGAGCGCGCCTCTGAGCACCCAGTCGTAGCCGATATTCCACAAGAGGGGACCGAGGACCGACCCTTGTGGGACCCCACACTCCACGCGACGCCGGACCAGGGAACCCCCTCCGTCCACGTAGCAGATGTGCCTACCTGTAAGATAGTCCCCAATGAGGCGCCTGAGATAAGGAGGCACCCCATGGGAACGTACCGCCTCCACGATTACCCCTAGGGGATGGGTCTGTGCCCTATGGTAACCGACCGCGACGTGCGTTAGTTTGAATGATGGAGGGTAGAGCTACGGAGGAATCTCTCATATGGGGCTTTACTTTCAAAAGTGTCCATGATAAGCTGTTAGATTATAGTTCCAAAACCAACTAAAAACTTAAGAAGGTGCTGATGACCACTGATGGTTCGATGTGAATTTGGCGATTATTAATGAAGTGAAGTATGCCAAACGGAAACAGTAAAGTACAGAAGTAGTTGTACTGAATACAGTAGTTTATAAAAATAAAGTAAATGAGTATGCAATTGAAAACGTCATTATTCAAAAGAATTCTGAATTTTTTAAAAATATTTATATTTAATCAATGAAAAAATTACTTTACAACTAAATTTTTGAAAGTCGTTACGGACCAGTATCCGTTAACTGAGCAAGAAACTCCAAATCACTATCGTCACTGTCACTAAATAATAATGCCATGGCCATTTCTTCTTTCTACAAACTTGTAATCCAAGCACCAAACTAAGGAATTTCTCAGATTGCAATCTACGATTGTTTACACGGATTGAAGCAAACGTCAAAATAGACGGATTGGTTATTGACATGCACAAACTGTCATTTTCGAACAGAGGTCAATCTTTAATCTGTAATCCGCACTCCCAAAGATGGATTGCTATTTAAGATACCAAACTCAATCCGAAGATAGTTTATTGGCATGCTTAATTCAAAAAACGGATTGTAATACCAATCTTAGATGGAAAAATTTGGATTAGGATTGATTATTAATTTCGGGCGTTAGATGTTTGATTTTTGCTGCAAAGGATTGCAGACCTGAGTATATCAATAGCATTTCAACTTGATACCTCCACGCGTTCCTGAGAAATAGGGTCTTGAAAGACGGACAACGAAGTGATCCTATAAGGGTTCCGTTTTGGTACAGAGTACGGAACCCTAAAAAGAAAAATGCCTGGCTTTCTATTATGAAATAATTTTCAAATTTGTCATTACCATCTACAAACTTTACCTATACATATAAGATGTATTGAGTGATGAAAGCTATTTATGTTTAGGTTGCTGACTTAGCCCAAGCGTCACCTGCGACGGTATCTCGCTGCGGCATGGTCTACATCGACCCTGGAGAACTTGGCTATTTGCCATACGTAAGGTCCTGGCTGGATGATGGCATTGAAAAAAATCTCTTCACTCAAGAGAACTCTGATTTTCTATACGAACTGTATAAGATGTTGGAGGTCGGCCTGAATCACGTGAATTCTAAATGCAGTGTTGGCATTAAACAGGTTGGAATATATCTTATTAAGACTCTAGAG
The DNA here is from genome assembly GCA_905404175.1 of Anthocharis cardamines. Taxonomy (NCBI): domain Eukaryota; kingdom Metazoa; phylum Arthropoda; class Insecta; order Lepidoptera; family Pieridae; genus Anthocharis; species Anthocharis cardamines. The sequence goes on from FR989951.1 coordinate 15,235,813, forward strand.
ATTTTTTACGTTTTGCTACTTTGCACGACAATCGCACAATCCAAAATGGGACATTTTACATGAGAGAAACAGGAAATACAGTACAATAGGCCGACAGCGTATGAGGCGGCGCGATGGACACTTTGGAACACTTGATTTATAGATAAGTGAATAAACTTATAATGTATATAATACTAGCTGTCCCGGCAATCGTTGTTTTGCCATGTAAATAATTTCTAAAAATCAGGGGTTGGTGATAAAAAAGTAAAAATTTAGGGTTGTATGTATTTTTTAATGCCAAATTATAAAAAAATAAAAACTAAAAATTTCTTCCAAAAATTAAAAAAAAAAATTAGGGGTGGATTACCCTTAACATTTAGGGAGATGAAAAATAGATGTTGGCCGATTCTCATAGATACTGGATAAGCACAAAAAATTTCATCAAAATCGGTCAAGCCGTTTCGGAGGAGTATGGCAACGAAAACTGTGACACGAGAATTTTATATATTAGATTTATGGGTCCTACGAATAAGGTTCAAAATGCAAAATCACAACTTTACAAAGAGTGGCTCTGAAAGTTAAAATTAACAGAAATATAAAAAATCATTCTATATACGACGTTAAACACTTTTAAAATATGTATAATGTTTCTAAGCTGAAATTACATTTTTAATAGCTTACATGATTAATTATATCACTAAGATGCGTTAACAATAAAAAAGTCAAATTGTTAGATTGACCCATATATATAGGACCAATCGATATATCGTATTATTCCAGCAGTAAATTTTCCACTTAGTTATTGCTTTGAATAAAAATAGGTGGATATAAGTAAGATATCAGCGCTATGTTACCTAATGGGAACGTTGCTGTCGGAGCCCGGGGAGAGATTCCCGGATAAGGCAGCCGTTAAAACCTACATTGCGTATTGCTTCATATTCTGCTACGTGTGGTGCATCGGCGGTAATATCTTGGAAATGAACAGGAAGGCTTTTGAAGAGATTGTCAAGAGACAGTTCGAGGCATTTGAGGAGGCTGAGTAGTATGTTTTGGAATAAAACAATTTTTATTCGTTGTTAAAAAAATATGAAGCTGATTAGCTAAATTCTTGATATTTTTAATTAGAGTCTACTGTGACACATTTCAAAATTATTTCCAAATATATAAATCAAATAAACTACTAAGGTAACGTTCGATGAGACAGAGTCTTATTTGTGGAAATGTACACTACATCCGCCAGTCTAATAAGGCTGTTGGTGGTCACTTCGCTTAGCTTAGGTTCAACTTTGACCAAGCCATGTATGTTATATAAAACAGATATATATGCAAATCTATAGACAGATAAGTGGTCACCGACGTCTTTATCCATGAGTATCTGCAGAACAAGAGTGATTTGCATACGTTACCAGTCTTTAATAGAAGTCTTTCTCTTGAGGCACTCAAGATGGAATTAGATTTGTAATACTAAAAAGTGAATTCTCGAGTACCCTAATCATGGGAGCAGCCTTTTCTCACGTGTCCGTTTCACTCATAATTATTTCTTTACATGCATATAGTCGATCAGCCTTCTGTAACCTGCCCGATTGAACGAGGCGAATTGGTAGTACTAAAGATTTCTTTAATTCTACAGTTTTCCACAAGGATTCAATTTTTTCGACATGTATATGGACACCAAACATCGCAAACTCAAAGTATGGGCGGAAATAATTCCAGAATTTCTATACGACTGCAATAAGCCCTTTTTTGAAACCCTTGTGCCCACTATCGACACGGTACGATACGGATACTTGTTCGAGAAACTTCTCAGCGCTGGGAAGCCTGTTATGTTTACTGGGAATACAGGTGAGTCCTTTAATTTACCTTATTACTAGCGTTTCTATTTACGAATTCGTTTTTCGGTACTGTATAAAAATTACTAAATAACTCGGCGGAAAAACAGTAAAAGTTCAAGATCATTGGCGTTTTGAAGGGGTTTGAGATGCTGTTATTCAAGTTTAATTTTACGTTGCATTGTTTCACTTTTCCTTTAATAAAAAACATGCTTTAAACCGATTAACGTCCTACCACTCAATAACACAGCCCACAGTGTATTTTAGACATAATATTCAAAAAACAATATTCAAATCGGAACCTAGATTACAACTAAATTATAACTTTGTTATTAATATCGGCATTCTGCGATAGAGAACTCCGTTTCATAAAAGTCATGAAAATGGGATTGTTTTTACTGTCTCGTAGGCGGCAGTATAAATTAAGAACTAAGAACATGCCTGCCAGAATCTATGAAGACGCCCTTCATTTTAATTCTTATACGTGTTAATCGTAACAATTATCCAAAGTCTTTACTCGTCAAATGTATCTCATGTTTCTGTGAAAAAAATACAAAAAAAATATTTGTCAAAAAATACAACAAAAAGTTATGGTTAGGGACACTAATCACCTAGCGGTATGATATATGTATGTTCTATTCTAATACTTATCAAATATACATAAAATACCATAAAAATCGGACACGCTGTTTCGGAGGAGTTTCGAACACCGTGATACGAGATTTTTATATATGTATGTATAGATATTGTTTCAGATATTTATTTTGTAATAAAATTAAACATAAGTCATTTGTATAGTAATTGTACTAATCTTAGATTTGCGTGCTAAAAAGGTAACTTAATATCGTAATACAATTACCTTTTATCTCTATAAATCTGGGGGCACGGTAGTGCCCCCGCCAAGTCGAGCAAAAAGTGGCACGGCCGTACTATCCTTTTCTCGAAGTAGTTCGGGCCATTTTCGACCCCCTATAACTTCGTTGTGGATAAAACTAGAATCCTGAATTTTCAGTCACTAAGCAGACATTGTATAAACTCGGTATATTTCAAATATCATTCTGTTTGAACCAGTAGTTTAAGAATTATAACTAGTCAAAGTTTGATAATTTGTCACTCACTCACTGACTGACCGATCATCAAAACTCTAAGGCACTTCTAGCAGACATAGAAACTTGAAATTTAGAATACAATTAGTGTTTAGTCTATAAATCAAGGAAAAACTACAATATTTTGAAATTTCGGTCCAGTTTTCTAGATATACAATTTTTTTTTGTATTTCTGTATGTAATGAATAACTTAAAAACTACTGGACCGATTGTAAAAATTCTTTTACCATTAGAAAGCTACATTATCACTGAGTAACATAGGGTATTTATGACTAGAAAAAATAGAGATCCTTAGAAATCCCTACTAAAAACAACCCAAGGTGTAAAAAAAATTGCCATAAAATGTCTTTCACCGCATGTGCTGCGGAAAGTTTTGATGATAGAACAAAAAAACGTTCTACAATATTATAGAACATCAAAATCTACAAAAAACTTCGCGAGACCATATATCCAACTATTGTAGTTATGTCACTATAACTACTTTTTTACATTAAAAAGTTGATAAAAATGCCGATCAAAATCAGACTGTTATCCATACCTTCGTATTAATTCTTATCCAAATAAACTAAGAAAAGGACTATCTACAAAAAGAAATGAGATGCCATCAAAAACATAAATTGTAAAAAAAGCCAAGTCTTGCAACTCAGTTCTTCTATCGTAAAAAGTTGTGAGATCCATATAATACCAAGTCGGTCAATTTATTCAGTCTCTACTGAAGGATCCTTCTGTCTTAAGTAATTACATGATAAGCTAACCTAACAATATCTTATAGTGATCGTATCAATACCAATATTAAAAATCTTTGATGTTTAAAATAAATAGATTGACTTGGCAATCGCACTAAACAATCTAATTTAATATAATATGTATTACTTGTGAGATACATTATGTTTTTAATAAAATAAAAAAAGATACATTGTGATTTCATGCGATAGCCGAGCCAATCTATTTATTTAAACATCAAAGATTTTTAATATTGGTATTGATACGATCACTATAAGATATTGTTAGGTTAGCTTATCATGTAATTACTTAAGACAGAAGGATCCTTCAGTAGAGACTGAATAAATTGACCGACTTGGTATTATATGGATCTCACAACTTTTTACGATAGAAGAACTGAGTTGCAAGACTTGGCTTTTTTTACAATTTATGTTTTTGATGGCATAAACAATATTCTTAAAAATAACATATACAGTCCTATAAGACCGACAAGGTTCTGGTTAGGTTGATATAGAAAATGATAATAATCTATTTTGTATCTAACCAAGCTTCCAAAAGCGACTAATTAGTGCAGTTGACCTTTGTTTTCATATTAGTGCGAGAGTGATGCTTGCATGCATTAACAGAAGCTAATTCTGTAAACCCTAATACAATTAGGCTACCTGTGCTACCCTCACATACAATAGTGCTTTAACACAATATATCCACAATAAGCAAGAGTACTCTGCGGGGTAACCTCGTTAGTAGCCTCATAGAAAGATTCATTTTTGGTTTAGTCTATTTGTAATTAGAAAAAAAAAATCACTTAGCCCCGATCACCGCTGTAGCTCAGTGAAATATGCGTTGCATTTAGCAGGGTTTAGCTGGTTTGAATCCCGGGAAAACGGATAAAAACCTTTTCGATGGGGCAGGGCATGGGCAAGGCATAGAAATCTGATCACCTTCTTTCATGTTCTATAAAATGTGTATGCCCCACTTTGAAAAGTGTTTTTTTTTAATCTATCAGTTACAGGTTATATTCCACTAGTTAGTTCAGAAAGTCAAACGATTATTTACTTTAAGCCGCGTTATTTTAATTTATTTCATAACTCAGTCGAATTCCTCAGACTCTGACGCAGAGGGGATGGCTAAATATAAGTTAAAAAAGGCTATTATAACTCTCAGAGATTTTCGAATCGGTTTTATTCCATCTGCTTGATGTATCCTACGTCCCGCAAAAAGTTCATCGAATTCAAATGTATGGTCAATTTTACAGGTGTTGGTAAAACGGTTATAGCAGCTGAGATACTCAACAAAATGGCTAACAGCGGAACGTATATCCCGGTTATATTGAATTTCTCAGCTCAAACAAGCAGTGCCCGAACCCAGGTTAGAATAACGTGATTTTCCTAATGCATCGAAGTATTACATCTTTTCCCGGATTACAAAATATACTAGATAGCTCTTCAGAGATCCATCTTAGTCTGTGAAATGCCTGCGTGAATTGAGGTGGATAACTGTATACTAAATGAGAGTGTCAAAATCTATTTATCGCTCGGAGGAGCATCGAATGACGCTTTAGTTTGTTTGGCTAAGAATTTGCGTTTGAATTTATATACTTATCCTATGATGCTTTTTATATTATATATTAAGGTTAACGGAGCTATTACCGACCCCCTTAAGGCAAATTTGAAATGGATGTGATTTTTAAGGTCAGCGAAAAATTCTTAACCAAAAATATAAATTACTTACCAGATGGAATAAGGTAAAGTATGATAAGATCTGCGCACTCGCTATCATTAGAGAAACTAATGTATTTTCTCCCTTTCCCGAGCCATCACGTACACAAACATATCTTCAAATTAAAGACAATAACTGAAACATGCATAATTTCTTCACAATGTATAATTTATCATTTATATAGACGAAATAAATACGAAATAGGTTAATGAGTCGGTGATACCTGCTTTTCGATGGGTCGTTAATAGCTGCATTTACCTTATTCATAAAAAAAAACTTTTGGTTATATTTTTTTACAATCACTGTTTTTGGCATGTTGAGTTTTGTTAACGCGAGTATCACTTTTGAGATTGAATAAAAATTTATCGTATTAGTCATTGACGCAGTAATCAATAATGGCATTGGTTCACTATTTATATTATTTATACTAACGTATCGTCTAGGCCTTGCTTGCTATAAGCAACAATAATAATATCCGCCGACATTAATTATTACATATAATTATGTATTTGTTGGCACTTTTTAATGAAGCAATTTGTTTTATAAGCATAATGTTTTCTCTAATAGGAGGTGATAGAACTTCGTCTAGAAAAGCGACCGCGTAAAGCTATCGGTGCACCTCTCGGGAAGAAAGTTATCATTTTCATTGATGATGTCAATATGCCGCGTCTAGATGTGTATGGAGCACAGCCGACAATCGAATTGCTAAGGTAAAATACAAGTGTGTTGGTTCAAAGATAAATCTCACTAAGTATAGTTTTGTTTCAAAATGAAATTTCGTTAATAATCTAAATGTATTAGTACTTTTAACAATAATATTCATGTTTTAAACTGGTGTGAGTGGTAGAGTCGGGAGTGGTCGACATAGGCGAACGTACCTCGATCAGATCGGGAACGTTCTTCAAAAGGGCCAGGTCAAAAGTACTTGAAACCAACGAGCGTGTATGAAAGCATTGATGAAAGTGGAAGAAGCGTAAGTGGTATGTATGCAAGGATCGGAGCATATGGAATTACGTAATCTTTGCCTACTCCAATGGAAAAGAGGCGTGATGTATATTTATATATACCTACACTAGTGGACCCCGCAGACGTTGTTCTGCCACAATTTTGGCTTCGAAATTATATAATTATTCTTAAATTTAATATGCCTATTTACCCACTATAATTGTCTTATATGTCACTGATTTGCAGTGGACATCTGTTATTCCAAAAAAGCTAAGAATGCATGACGTGAGCTGTCAAGATGGCGGAGTTCCGAATCTAATAATTTATTTTATAATTTATTTTATGCATATATTTTTTTCCTGATTTTTTCCAATATTTTAATAGCTTTTGTCTTATTCCGGACATAGAGGAATCCAACAAATAAGATATCGTTAAAATCGGTACAGCCGTTCTTGAGTTATAAACGGTGTAACTAACACAACTTTCTTTTATATATATAGATATATGTATGTACTGTCTCTTTTTTTAAGTTTTAAGGTACCACCTAGCCATTTTTAAATTAACTTATACTCTTGATATATTTAATTATCAGGCAATATCTAGACTTCGGTGGCGTATACGACCGTGACAAATTATATTGGAAGGACATTTTAGACGTAGTACTATCGTGTGCCTGCGCCCCACCGGGTGGGGGGCGGAACCCCCTAACAGGGAGATTCGTTCGACATTTCGCTATGTTCTACATATCCGCACCTAATTCGGAAGCTATGAAGACTATTTTCAAAGTAAGTATTTATAGAGGAATATGGATAGCCTTAGCCATAATATAGATTAATACTCAAAAGCTTATCAAAATTGAGTTTAATTTAAGTATAGCTGTCCCTTTCATTTACATTCTTTAATAGATAGATACATTTTTTACGGGTGGGTCGTGGATATGCATCCCGCCGAGGCATGTTTATAATTTTCGGTATACATGTTTCTCCACGTGTGCTCACTTCGGGCATTAAATGAGTAGGACGAATATCTAAATTACAACCGGGCTATCTAATAGATAGAACAACCGTGAATTACATGTTGCGCTTTTTAGTTTAATTTCCGAATGCTCGAAGAAAAAAATAGATGGACATCAAGTAAGCTTCTCTAGTTAGCTTCAATTAATTATAAGCTAGATATTAAAAAATGAAAATAACCAACATTGATTCTGTTCTAACAAACTAAACAATTTTGTTCGTGTTTCGAACACTATAATAGTTTTGCTATGAACAGAGATTGTTACGAGAATTCAATTTCTAATTATTGGCCATACTCTGATCGATAATGGAATGGTTATGATATCGTCATACTTGATTGTATTACCAATCAAACGCTGCCAATTTGCGTGTGTAATACAACTCCCGGTTTGTAATTAAAAGCGCTTTGAAACATAATGGTATTTGGTAGCTCTTATTTAACTTTACCTGTTTCGATGTCCATAATCAAATCTTACAAGTTAAAATGTACCTTCTTTCTGCTATTTAATTGAACTTTAATTTTGGTAGACGGTCTTTCGGTTCATTCTTTCCTAGATCAAAGGCCGACAACACATCCTCTGATGTGATCAATAAGCGGCGATGTTCGCTGCATGCTTATTTGCCCTTCCTTCTGTATAAAATATTAGAAGAACTAGTTAATTGCATGAGCATGTAATTTAGACTGGTTATTGTATCATTAATGACATTATGATGATGCTCCCCAGTGCTTAAAAATCTCATTTGGTTTGTTTTGATAAAAAGTTACAGGATGGCATGTAATAAAGCATTTTGGTATAAGTACTAGTTTTTCTTATGTGTAAGAAGGATGTAAAATAGTGGATCCGTGACGTACATATAAGATGCTTTAAAACTAATAATAATAAGAACTTATTAGTTTTAAAGCAACAAAAAAGCATATGTCTCGTGTTGTTTTTATGAAAATATTTTTTCCAAATTCAGGCAATTCTCAAAGGACACATGGAAGATTTTGTTTCGGAAGTATCCGTATTAGGAGAACCTATTGTCAATGCAGCCGTAGAGGTCTACTTGAAGATCTGCGCGGAACTTTTACCAACTCCGGCAAAATCCCATTATGTGTTCAACTTGAGAGACCTATCCAAATGTATGCAGGGAGTTCTGCAGGCGAACGCTGCCTACATGAGATCACCGCAGGCTATGCTGCGGTTTGTATACGATACATTCTTTGTATAGTTGACTCGTTCGGGTCAGCAACGTCTCCAGACGCAAAATTGACACAACGTTGTTAAGTGTACTTTGAATGTGCATTTATAAGCACTACGTAATACGTTTCATAACGATATTCTACTATTTTCAATATAGAGATGACAGTTGGCGCAACGATATCTTTTTTAGATTTTATTAGATTCTCATCAGGGATGATAATGTCAAAAAGTCGTGTCGCTTGACGTTCGACTACTTATTACCTAAATCTTAATAAATAACATATCGATTGCTAACAGATAATGTTGGCAGAATATACTTATGAACTTATTTTTTTTTACTTTCTTTCTTATTATTTGGCTTTTTTCTGCGTCAGTTGTTCGTCTATAGTTATCAATGACAAACTTTTTGTCTATACTCTTATATAAAGAGGAAAGTTTGTTATGATTTAACTCAAAAACTACTGGACTGATTATAAAAAGCAGATTAGATTTTAAGAAGCAAAACGCAGCGGGCCAGATCGCTAATCGCTCATATATTTCCATACATTTTTCGTTTATTCCGAACTTTAAATTACTTTCCTGTACAGTTATGGCGGTTACCCCTTTTTGGCAGTTAGACTTTGATGTGTATCATTATTTAGTCTAGGCTTTTATGTATAGCGATCCGGATTAATCTAGTTTATTAAAGATTATATGTTTTACATTAGACTTTTCTACCACGAATGCCTACGAGTCTTCCACGACCGTCTCATCAATATAGAAGATAAGAGTTACTTCTATCATCTAATGTGCAACGTTTGCAACAAGAACTTCCAGCAACCGATTCTCGAGATACCCGAAGATCCGATCATTGAGTCCCCACCTGTGCTTCTGCTTGGAGACTTTCTGAACTCGGCTGTTCCTAAAGAGAATAGAATTTACCAGGAGATACCAGATATACAGAAACTTATGATTGTTTTAAAGGTAAGGTAATTGTATATTTTGAGATATTATTTTAACAACAACAAACTCCTAGTAAGACAATGTAAATATATTTTTAAACTTCAGGTTGATTGTCCCTTCAAATGTAAAAATTAGATTCGTGCTCTCAGATTACGTTATTTTCTGACTTACTTGACAGTCTTGACACTCATCGTTATAGTTAGGCCAATTAACTCAATATCGCTATAAATTATAGCCTATGTTATTCTGATGTATAAATAATAATACCTCACAAACTTTCACATTTATAATATTAGTAAGATTGAAAAAAGTATTGATTTAAGTTCACTTAAAGTTATATGAACCTAGTTATAATGTTTAAAAATGGTGAATGATTTATAATATCGTGATGATTACTATGATTCCAAACTATTGAAATTTAATATTTATAGTAATATACTCACGTTCGGCTGAGTGATCTCTATACTCAAAAATGATAATGTGTCGGCACTGTACTAATCATCTATTTTTATTTATTATTTTTTCTGATCAAAATACCATTTTATACAGGAATATTTAGACGAATACAACTCTACAGCTCGCGCGGAAATGAACCTAGTACTTTTCCGGGATGCGGTGGAGCACGTAGCTCGTGTAGCCCGAGTGCTACGAGCTGAGAGGGGTCACAGCCTGATGGTGGGTCCCGGAGGCTCTGGGAGACGCTCTGTAGCAACACTGGCTGCCCACGTCAATGAATGCAAGTAAGATATTTAACTACACTATTTTTATTTGCTTAACCATAGCGCGCGTAGCTCTTTGCTACGAGCGTAGTTGTTCTTTTCGATTAGCAAGAGCAAATTGATACTACGCCAACAATTCATTACTTAATAGTAATCATATCAATATATGGATATTGCTTTCTGCTTCGCGTTCAATGGGATTTAAACTTGGGATGAATTTACTGAATCACGTAGCCCTATGCTACGAGACGAGAGGACTATGCCGAGATAATAAATATATCGGGTTGGCAACAAGTCATTACGGAATTTAAATAAGAAAGAAAATTCGTTCGTTTTTGTCGATGAATTTTTGCAATTTTTCAGGCAGTGTAATAATTCCATATTCATAAGACTGCCGATTTTTACCAGGAATTTTTTTAACATCGTCAAATTTACCATTTAAGGAGTTCTGCATGGAACGAAATAAATGGTAATGTGAAGGCGCAAGATCAGGGCTATATGATGTATGTGACAACACAACCTAGCTCCAATAGTTTTTGACAAGTCATCAAAGATGGTTGAGCTTTGCTTTATCATGAAGGAAGACAATACCCTTTCGATTTGTTAATTCTGGTCACTTTTCTTGAACTACATCGCTCAGTTGAGCGATTTGTTGAATGTACTGGTCTGAATTAATTTTTCAGACCAGTACATTCAACAAATTTTTCATGGTAAAAGATAAAATTGTAGAATTGCTTTATAATCCCACCAAACTGACAGAATAGTAAACGTTTTTTGGAGAATATCAGCATTTGTTGACATCATTCACCCACGATCTTTTGCAGTTAACGTTATTATAAACTGTCCATTTTTCATTCCCAGCAATTAGTCGCTTCAGAAATGGATCAATTTCATTTCTTTTCAGAAGAGAATAGATGCTAATGTGAAAAATTAATTTCCTTAAGCTGGTCCTCATCCATAAATTGAGTTTTTTGACATAGCCTAGTTATTTTGTTTATTTTTGACATATAGTGTAATTTGTATGATTTTACTACTAAATTAAGGGTCCATTCAATATATGTACGTAAGATGCTTTGAATACGTTGACAAGCAAAAAAATTTAGAGCATCTATTGACAAAATCCGTAATCACTTAGTTGCCAACCTATATTGCGATGCACCTGAATATTGTCAAAGACTCGACAAAATCACATATTTTCACGTCTGCTTTCAAACCGTCTTACTAGGAATATCCCACGTAGAATTTTCTATATTCATCCGAATTAAAATTATTTTTGATGTTTCTCCAATTCATAAACCGCATGCAGTAGACATATTTCTATGTATGTTATATACTGATCGATTTTCTTAACTAGCAAGTAGACGAACATCTACTATGCTCACTGCCCATTCGACCTAAAACTGAACTAATGTCCCATTGATGCTTGATCAAACAACATGTTATTGATATTAGATGCATGGGTATGGAGTTAAAACGGAATTACGATACTCCGGAGTTCCACGATGACCTTCGTAAGATGTATATGAGAGCTGGAGTGAATAGTGAAGACACAGTCTTCCTCTTTACGGACACTCAGATCACGAAGGAGGAATTCTTGGAAGATATCAATAATATGCTCAATTCGGGTACGTTTTCAAGTCAGTCCTAGTCATCTAGACAATAACTTAAATTGTAATAGCTTTTTATCAGTAAGTGCCAATTTAAAATTGCATGTAAACCTCGACACCTGTGTTCCGGTACATCTTTCAATCATTTTTCAATCAATAATTAGATGTTGCTCTTACTTGCCCGCTAATTACAGTCTACGCAAATTCTTTTCGTATCAAAAGATGTAAAAGATTTAAGTTTACTATTTTAAATCAGACCAGGTTTTTGTACAGGACGCTTTGCCTCCTCTATGTATAGGATTGGAATTCCCTAGCGTCACGTGTTTTTCGAGTAAGACATGTAATATTGGGCTCTTCAAGTCAATTTATAGTCTTCTCATAGGCAAGCTTGATTCATCCTTAGATTACATATTGATGTAAGTATTGACTTAAGATTGTGTGATGGCAAACAAACGCTAGACTAAAGGTCCCCCACTTTTAAGTAACCCACTGGTTACCTTATACAAAATTTTAGACAATTCATCAACATAAAATGTGTATTAGACAGCTAGTATAGTGCTCATCACTTAGGAATATATAAATTGAAAACTGTAGTTTATCGTTGTATATCGATATATGTAGACAATTGTGGGTATCAGAAGAGAATTCCCGAGTCCCCTAGTGGGACTTGGGGCAGACCCATTCTGTGTCTGCTTAACTAATAATTTTTCTTTACAGGCAAGTAGGTGATCCTTCTGTGCCCTGTATGACCGAAATATAATATATTTTTTAATTTTGTTTGCCCGGGATTCGAACCCAGGACCTACGGTGCTAAACGCATCACGCTTACCACGGAGGTGGTCCAATATGAGTATCATAGAGCTAGACTATTACAATATTTAAGAAAAATGAATGCTCATATTCTTTAAATTCTCGAAGTGGCTGCACGTAGGGTTAAACATTTTAATAAATAGAAAATTTAAATAAAAATCCTACATAGTGAGCGCGAGAACAAAAGTGCTAATTAGCTCGTCAGATGATTCGTTAGTGATGTCCGCTATAACGTTCTCTATTTTTTTTCAAGGTCCTATTTTTAATTAATATATTTCATGATAATTTTATTTCTAACTAAATTATTAAAAACATAAACCATGATAATATGACATGATAATATATTCGTACATGATGTATTTTAATACAAATCATTTTTTATACAAGCGTTTTACATATGTCTGTATGTTTGTACAATTTATTTTAAAACAGGAGAAGTTCCGAACTTATTCGAGGGCGATACATACGAGCAAGTTCAAACCGGATGTCGAAATGATGCAGCTAAAACGGGAATAAACCCAGCGGACCGGGATGCAGTGTATTACTACTTCATCAACCGAGTGCGAGCCAAACTACATTTGTGCGTTTGTATGAGCCCCGTTGGTGAAGCTTTCCGGTAAGATTCAGGGTCCATTAAATACTAGCCGGGTGGCAAACATTTCGTACATAGGAGTTTCGTGTACTCGATTCTTGGTGAAAAAGTAAAGCTTATTGATTTGTGACTTGCTCTGTGTAAATAAAAACTAAGGGAAAACTGTGATTTGAACGACCACCCAGTGCTAGGTTAACATACATTAGATATCATAAACTCAAAAACTTCTGGAACGATTTTAATTAATTATTGATTAAATTTTTACTTCTGGCAATAAAGGATAATAAATAATTTCAGTCTATAAATTGAAAAAAATAAGATTCAAGCTCTTTACAGTAAAAACTGTTATTATACTAATAGTTTATTTATACTACCGAGTACAAGAGTCATCTCTAAAGTTCTACACTTATAATGCCTTGTCAACCACATTTATTTAATTATTTGACTATTATACATATAATACTAGTGGACCCCGCAGACGTTGTTCTGCCACAATTTTGGCTTCGAAGTTATATAATTATTCTTAAATTTGAATATGCCCATTTACCCACTATAATTGTCTAATATGTCACTGATTTGCAGTGGACATCTGTTATTCCAAAAAAGCTAAGAATGCATGACGTGAGCTGTCAAGTCATGTCAATCTAATAAATTTTATAATTAATTTTATGCATATATTTTTTTCCTGATTTTTTCCAATACTTTAATAGCTTATATCTTATTCCGGACATAGAGGAATCCAACAAATAAGATATCGTTAAAATCGGTACAGCCGTTCTTGAGTTATAAACGGTGTAACTAACACAACTTTCTTTTATATATATATAGATATAAAATGTAACAAAAACATTGTAATTAGTCTTTGCTTTAAATAGAAAAATAATTCAATTAATCATTTTAATTTTAGTGTGTTAAACTATGATTTTATCGAATACCAATTGTAAAAACTTTATCGGGTGATATTTTGGCAGATAATAATAAAAACACAATAATTGACACAAATATATTTCACAAATAATTATTATAAATGCAGTGGCGGGACCAACATACAAGCCCAAAAGCTCGGATTGTCGGCTTTCACGTAATACGTTATATATAACTAGCGGACCCAACAGATGATGTCCTGATAGATGGTGGTCCCGTCACTGGATAATTACATACAGAAACTTAATACATTCAAGGGCGGGGTTTTAAATTCTTGGGTTCACAATAATAAACATAATATATCTAGACACATATTATTTAACTGGAAGTTCCAGTTAGTATGGAATGACCAAAGGAATTATCCAGCGGGGCATGCTTCCAGATAGTCGTCGTCGTAGTACTCCAGCTGTGTTCTGATGGTGTACGGCTGCCCGCAGTTGGGGCACACAGTGCTCAGCACCAGATCATCCAGATCCGTATCAAAGTCATTTATCAATGTCAGCAGCGACTTGAGCAAATTATTCTTCCTGACTGTCAGATTTTGAATCATTTTCTCCGATTCGTTGCGCTCATTTTCTTCGTATAAATTCAACTTTATTAAAAGTTTATTCATCATCTTCAGATTCTGCAGCTCAACATCAATGTCGACTCCGTCGTAAAAGAGCGACATCTTCGGTGTATTGCCTTCGTTAGGCAACACGATAAACACCATGTCTTTGAAGTCGAATGCGTAGCACTCCTCTTTGGTATTAGCCGACGGCATTGTTTGCAGCGCAACAAGTGAACCGGTTTCTTCTGCAGCAGCTAGCACGTGTATTGGCTGCGGTGTTACCAGAAGCTTTTATAATACTTTACCACCACATGCGCAGTGCACCACCTAAGTAGTACGCCTGCGTGTCGGTAACTAAGAGCATTTTAGTACACATCGATCGGTGCTCAAAAGTCTTTTTCTAGATTCCATACAGGCCTTTGTTTTGGTTTCATGTTATTTGAAATACATTATTTCTACATGACTAAATTAAATACTTTTGTTTTTTACATTTTAGATTAATGTTTTGAGTATATTGCAGATTCAATGAAATATTTTTGAATAATTTGACTCACATTCAATATTTTTAACACTTGCGCGATGTTAACAATTTCTTTCTTTTATTTTTCTTTTCTCGCATTTTTTTTGTTTGGAGAATAACAATGGCTTATTATTGTAACGTCTTATGTTCTTGGTGAACCAACTCATAGTACTATCGACACTTACTCAGCTTTCATCGCCATATCGTCGGATTGTTGTCGGTAACCTTTCGGTTTAGTTCGTCCATTCAGTAAGAACAACGACTTTAAAATGTTACTAGTTATCAAAACCATTTCCTAAATGATATGAATGATATAATATTTTTTATTATTGAAGATCGCCTTTAACGTATTTAGAAATGGAAAAAAAATATCGAATGTGCTGACGATAAAAATTATTTTTTTCGATTCGATTTGATTCTCGTCAAGTCGTACGTCAAACGTAAGCAAAAAGTGAGTTTTTAATGTCAGAAAGTCATATTTATCAAGTGTTTCATTATCTTCGGTCAAAACTTTTATGTTCATATAAATTTTAATTTTATACACGAAATATATTTTTTTATTATTATCTTTAATTAATATCATCGTCTGCCATATTTTTCACGTTTATACGCACTCAGAAAATACAAATCTAAATAAAATTAAACCTATATAAAAAAAATAATGTAGATAGTCGACTATGAGCTTTTTTGTATCAGATCTGTATCTAAATAAATAGTTGACAGTTGACACAAGTTCTTAGACTACATAATTAAACCTTCCCAAATATTATAACTCAAACTCTTAATTCCAAATAAAACTACATTAAAAATAATTATTATATAGGAAATTACACGAAAGGAATCAGTCGGCGTATGCGTCGTCAATATTTAAAAAAAGTATATATATAATATATGCTAACTACCTCAGAAAAATAAACAAATAAATTTAGATGATTATAAAAAAATACATAAAAATTACTACATGTATTTTTTTATATAAAAATTATACATATATTTCTATTATCTACATATATCCATCTCCGACTGAGAAACTAAAAACCTTTGAAAAATAATTTAGGTCGAGAGCACATCATTGATTACGTTTCTGTGGTTGGTATTATCGACCATTATGTACATATCATACTCCTCTGTAAACCATTAAAAAAACGACTAGAACCATAAAGAGCGTATATTAATTATACAGACGCCGCGCCGTTGCCGAATGTTCCCCTCACTAGTTCATTTTTGTACTAAGTCTGTAGTACGTAAAATGGCCGCCAAAAGCCCTCTTTTCTGACGCACAACAGTGTCTATGAAACAAAATTTTTAAATAACAATCGTTTTAAAATGATTGTTATAAAAATATACACCAGGTTTATGAAGAGCTTAAGTCGTTATGAATAAGTGGGAAATAATATTTCTGCGATAATGTTTTTAATATAGATATATAAAACAAAGATTTTTTTATCTACCCTTCTGCTAATATAAACCAATTCACCTCCGACTGAAAAACTTAAAACCTTTGTAAGAATAAATAGGTCGAGCGCAAATTATTAATTGAATATAGTATTGACATTTTTATGGTACTCACTGTTGTTGTGTCATAAAAAATACGACACCTAACGAAAGTACCAGGCGTTGAGAACTATATAGATTATTTTTTTAATTTTACAGACGTCGTTGCCGAATGTTCCCCTCGCTAGTTAACTGTTGTACCATAGACTGGTTCACAAAATGGCCGCCAGAAGCCCTCCTTTCTGTCGCACAACAGTGCCTACAACCACTTGGGGACCAGGAGATCATCAAAAAAATCTCTATGCTATGTGTTACAATGCATCAGGTTTGCTGAATGCCTTTACATTAACACCAAACCACTTTAATATGACGAACTGCAGCTTTATAATATAATCTCTTGAAGTGCCTCTATGAGGCAGGTATGGCACGAACCACGACCACTATATCAAAAGTGTAGCGACATACAAGAGATAATTACTTATTTCAGACCTTATAAGCTGGCCTACCATGACAACCACGACAAAATTTTATCAACCCGTTTTCTCGTGTTTTAATCGATTATCTCTTTTTGTCTTCCGCGTCTAATATATAACATGCGCACCGATCGACAATTTTCTCGTAGAAGACATAAAATTTTTCGAGAAGACAAAGAGACGAAGACGAATATTGTGCCCAAGTTGTTTTTTATTATTTTTTAATGGGACAACATATATTTCGACATCGACAACTTTTCCTTCACTCGCCCGCGAGTTATTTCTTGGTGGTCATGCTAGGCGGGCTGGCCACAGCTTAGCGAAAAATAGATTTTTATGTATGATTGCCAAATAGTTTTTTAGAAAAGTGATTATTTGAATGTTTTTTTACTTTTAAACATCGCTCGAATTACGAATTTCACCACATTTTTGAGAGATAATTTGAATTAGTCTGCATCGAGAACATTTTCAGCGATGATTTTTTACGAAATATTGAATCAATAATTGACATGCTCGTACTAAAAATGAATAGATAGACAGTACATGATTGACACACTGCCCTATGGCCGCAATATTGCTTTCCATCAAGTCACGCTTATCAACTGTATAAAGAAAATACCCCGAAGCGGAACCTTAAGTTTCGATTTGATTCCCGGGGAAACAATACTTAAAAAATGTTTCAGTCGGTAAATTCAAAAATGATCAGCAAAATGGACATATAAATGTGTTTTCCCCATGCCCTACTAGGGGACTCTGTCTATTATGGTATAGTCTATAAGATAATATTACGTTATACTGTAGCTAATTTTCAATAAATTAAAACATATGTCAATTCTATGAAAAGTCTATTCTATATATTTAACATTACTGAAATATTTTAAAATAGCTATTTTAATTTTTCTGTTACCTTTAACTGAAACTCTCAATTTATTACGTCGCTTTCCTAGTCCAGGCTTGGAAGGTGGAAGATCGATTACAAAAGCGTCAGTTATTTTTTTCAAATGGAAACATTTAAAAATAGAGTATTTTAAAAGTTGCAATCTACTCGTAATTCTTACGATGAACGCCTATTATGATTGACACAGGACGTCGACGTAATGACAGATCGACTATACGAGGAAATGCGTCGCCACTTCTATACAACACCGAGCAGTTACCTGGACTTACTGAAGCTCTACCTCGGTCTCTTGGACAAGAAACAACAGGATATAATACGTGGCAGAGATAGAATCTCTTGTGGATTGCACGTATGTCTTATACTAAACAGTACAATGATAATACCTCATTTACTTTGAGCTGCAGTGGGTAGAAAGGTGTATTAAATAAAAAACTAAAATTCACCAAGAGCATATTTTTGGGCAATAGTTAGTAGTAAATTACTTACCAGAAAGTATTCGCATCGTCAGTTTTTCATTTGTATGCTATTTCAACTACTTTCTCATACATTACTTGTGTCGAAAAAGACATCAATATAAGATCGGTCGGTTCAATGTCGGTTCGATTCCTGCAGAGTATTACATGTATTACATGTTAGACGGGCTAGTTGGCGCGTTCGGCAGAACACCTGCCGTGCTCATCGATGGGTCGTGGGATCGAATCCCACCGTGACGACATGTTTATAATTTTCTGTAAGCATGTTTTCCCCACGTCTGGTAACTTCGGGCATTGATCGGGTGGGAGGAATATCGAAATTCCGACCGGGTAACGAAAACCCGTGAAGTGCACATTGCGCGTTTCGGTTTCAGTCTATGGATTTCCGAATTCTCGAAGTTAAAAGTAGGTCAACAGCGCATCATTGACTGATGTTCTGTGACTGAGGTATCACCTTACATCAAGTGAACCTCATGCTCGTTTGTCGATATCTACCATTTAAAAAAAATAATAATTCTAACTAACAAGACCTACCTGGCTTCATTTATTGAACGACTGGGCGGAATTTTGAAATTCCTTACAGCTAACGAACACACATCCAAAAGAATAGTCACCATAAAGTACAGATATAAGGCATTTAGGTTTCGGTCTATGGATTGACGTAGTCTAGTAAAGTGAAACTCAATATTCCGCATACTTCAATAATGCAATATCTAAAACATTGTTCAGGTACTGTGACCTCATTATCTTCATCGAATGACCGAAACATACGTCAATCAATAAATCCTTATATATACATACATAGGTATATACCTACAGCCTGTATATGTACATTATACAATATTTTTAGAAATTGTACGAGACTTATGAGGTAGTTGGAGTAATGGAACAACAAGTACGTGAAATGGAACCAGTTCTCGCTAAGAAAGCTGAGGAGGTAAACTTTATGTAGGATTTCCTACGACAACTAGTTTTATCGGCTTATTATAGGCTTTTAATTTTTTTATATGTTTTCATAACAAAAAATTACATACTTTTCAAGAAATAATATAAACACTTTTTTAGGGTTCATGTTTTAGGCTTTGAATGGTAATGGTAATGACAAAAAATATTTGTTTTTGAAGTTCTGTTTTATTTTACCGTAGTAAGGAGGTAGTCTATTGAAAGAGAATACATTATTATATCAGATAAGTTATCAAGCATAAATAAGAAGTGTAATCATACAAGAAGTTTTTCGTGTTTCTAAACGGTTACTCGCCCACAAGGAAGGTCTCATTAGACAGGTTTTGATGGAGAAAATGGGCGATTATTAATACGATCATGCACGTTGGTAACGCTATATTCCTTCTTAAGACAGAAACACGCGACAGTGACGCATTAAAAGATAGAGGCTACACTAAAAATAAAGTGAACTACGAAAAGTGTAGCGGTCATAAAGTGTCGCAGCGGCTACGCGTCCTCAAGACCACTGGTGTTGCAAATGTCTATAGACTGCGATAGTCATTTACCATCAGGTGACACGTCTGTCTGTTTGCCTCGTCTATATATAACAGTATATATATATTATTATAGGGCATGGCTCTAGTAGCACGCTTAAAGATTGTAATCGCGTTCTTAAACTAAAAACACATTAAAAATATACAGTCAAGTTCAACAGAGACACGTCTCACATATGGTTGTTCAACCAACAACAATTTCGTGTTTTTAATGAAAATGTTTGAGTTTGAAATACTTGTAGCTGAATAACATATCACTGTGTTTATATACCTGTAGGTTATGCATGCGCTTACGTCAAAAACATTGAAATATCCGGTAGAAATATTGCTAACTAAATTAGTTTTACCAGTTCCGATATTCATCCAGTTTCGTAATTAATAGTACGTCCACGTATTTCATACACAGACTCACTTGCACGTACTATACAATTTCATTTACGGCTGAGCTTTTATTTTGCTCGGCATTCGATGTTAAGCTGTCAATAGCTAACAGATAGTCGACTTGATTGGAGAATTGTGAAATTAATACCTCTAAAAGCAAGACCTTTATGGTATTTATTTTGTAATATTAATTTGATGATAGGATCCAGGATGATGGACGTAAAATCACGTTACAAAAGAATAAGCCTTTGTAATTGGCTTTTAAAATGGATTTTACTGGTCGTCTTCAAATCGCTTCAATTTTACTATAATAATTATGTATATATAAACCTTAATCTTTATTTGTATAGGCGTAAGTTTTCCTAATATTTGTAAAATAAAGTGTAATATCATGTGAGGTAACAGACAGATAAAATATACTGAAGGAACTGGAAACTGAAGAGCACGATTAACGAATTCGATATTATTATAGGGCATGGCTCTAGTAGCACGCTTAAAGATTGAACAAAAGGCGGCTGACGAAGTCAAGCAAGCAGTTATGAAAGATGAAGCTGAAGCCAAGGTTCGATTTATTCTCTGTTCTATTACATATTAATAAATTATTTTAAAAATCCATTTGAGGATGCGATTTACTATATAGGTACATAACTTGAAACGACAGGCTGAACTGTTCGAACGGACCAATTATGAAATTGAGCCACTCAAAAATATAGAAAAAATCACTTAAATTCTTCCATCAATTTATGAAGAGTTAATTTGTCGTTTAAAAAGGTGTGATGTCGAGTGTTAGTCTTCTTACCTTGTCACATCAGCAATATGTAAAGTTACAAATACGTTGCCAGCTTTTTCCATACATTCCAATTGCCAACGACCTTTTTATCTCTTCTCACCACATTTCCGTTCTATTTCTTTACTCTAGATAAAAGCAGAAGAAGTAAAACAGATAGCAGACGAGGCCAAGGCTGACCTGGCCCTCGCGATGCCGGCCATGGAAGCCGCTCAGAATGCTCTCAAGGCTTTGAATAAGGCTGACATTAATGAATTAAAGGCCTTTCAAAAACCACCAGCTCTTGTACGATTCGTTATGGAGCCTGTGTGTATACTGCTTGGTGCTAAGTAAGTACTAATATAGTAACTATACAGGGTAAACCAATGAAATCAACAGATATCCTAGCATGAACGTAACACAAATGACTTGCGAGAAAGTATTCGTAATGTCAACCTGCCAGTTGAATTAAATATAATTCATAACTTTTTTACTTATAATTGAGTCAGAATCCTATTTTTGTGTCTGCTTTACTAATTATTATTCTTTACAAGCAAGTAGATGATCAGCCTTCTGTGGCCTGCCTGACCGAAACATATTTTTTTTTTCAAATCTTATTTCCCCGGGATTCGAACCCAGGTGGTAATAGCGCTTACCACTGAGCCACGGAGGCGGTCATCAAAAGTAGTAATGATATTATAAATACTATGAATTTCAGACCAGATTGGGACTCCACGAAAAAGTTACTTGCAGATGTGAATTTCATACGAAATTTAGAAGAGTATGACAAAGATCACATTCCTGATGTTTTGCTCAAAAAGATCAAAGTTTATCTAACACATAAAGATTTCAATCCAGACACCGTGGTCAAAGTTTCTAAGGTAATAAATAGTATATAACATCTCTTCAAGGTGAGAGTAAACAATCACATTCTAGACTGCTGTGATTTACCGCCCTGACCGCATCACCACCACTTACCATCAGGGATAGTGGTCAAACAAGTGTCTATAATCACCATATATAGATAGAATAAAGATAGAAAAAGTAAAGTGTATATAATATTATGACTTCAATATAAATTAATTAAATATAGCGTAATGTAGTTATGAATAGATTCACTAAGAGTAATATGCAGCTCTATCATTTTCATATTAACTCAACGCTTGAGTTCAGTATAAATTCCAAACAGCGCATTTACTTCCAACTTTGTTTACAAATATTTATTCAAATTAGCTTTAATTAACTGTAAAATTCCAAAATATATTACATATTTTGAAATAAGTATAACTAATACGAGTATAAAATATAAATAGCGAAGTGACTATATATTTTTTTAAATCTAAGTGATATTATGCTTCTGTATCAAAAAAATATTAATTTACTTAAAATATTATTCAGTATGATGTGTGCGTATCGTATATACGATTAATTACTCTTTTTGCTCAATTGTTCCTCTTTCGGTTGGAACACGTTTGGGCGCCATTTTGTATATTATGTGAAAGTATTGAACAAATGAAACTGCATCATATAAATTAATAATAATATTTATTATTAGACTAGGGTTTACCTATGACACTTTTATGAAATTATTAGAATATTATCCCTCATAAAAGTTAGTCTAACTTCAGTGATCATTACATTAGATTCAGTGGCGGCGTAAGGCGTGGGTGACATGGGCCACCGCCTACGGCCTCGCGATCCAGAGGACCTCGCGCCCCGAAAATATATGCATTACATAAGAGCCGCGAACGCGCCAAAAAAAAATTTGCCAAAAAAAAAAACATTTTTTGAGCTGGCAGAGGGCCCCGCAAAATGAATCTTGCCCACATTGGGTCTTACGCCGCCACTGATTAGATTCATGCTTTTTCGTACAAAATATCATCAAAATCGGAATAATGGTTTAGCTGTTAAAAATAATGGACAAAGTTAATTACTCATTTACTATGTTAATTATTAATAAAACACTACATCATATTTGCCAATACCAAATGAAGCATGAGTGCATCACGAATAATGAATCGCGCTGATATATTGCTCGGTACTTCGCTCAAAGTGAATTAAAATTCAATGGCCAGTTACGTCAATTCTAGTATTCGATTATATGTATTGATAAATTCTACTTCTCGACTTCAACATTAAGGGCTTTATGACCTGTCAGTACTGGGGCCCAAGCAAAAATGACTTGCGAGAAAGTATTCGTATCTTTTAATCAACAGTTGGGTTAATTCAGCTGAGTTTGTATATTAAAAATGTCTTACGATTCCAATACTTTCTATCAAGTTATTCCTGCTCTCAAGCAGGAAAGTAAAAAATAATTCCGCTTTTGCAACAAACTTTTGAACAGTACGGAGCGGCATGGGTTGGGTGGCACCGACTTCAAAATAACTGTTAATAAATAATGCTCTGAAGTAATTAAAATATTATTTTTTACTTTTTAGTGTAAGCTTGAACATACTATATGTAGTTGTAGTTTTGAAGTCGGTTTTTGTTTTTTATTTAAAATATATTTTTTTTAATTGTTTGTACAAATGCCGATTTAAGATCTTTCATAACTGTTCAAATATAAACATTAGCATGTAATTATTCCTGTTTCTTATTGTTCCTAACTGTATGTAAATAAATAAACGTAATTCTACTTCATGAGTTGCACTTACTTATTTTCTCATACAGAAAATTCTCATCTCTTTACTTTTTATCACAACTTCGGGAGCGACACTATTTTAATCTCGATCTCCTCACTCCAGTCTGGATTCAATAAACTCTCCTGCCTTGAAAATAGTGGATTGTTCATTTGGTAAATATCTATAATTTGATAAATTCAATTGTTATATAGGTGTGTCGTTCGATGGTGTTGTGGGTGCAGGCAATCGATATGTACGCGAAAGTCTTCCGTGTCGTCGAGCCCAAAATCTTAAAGTAAGACTCTTACTTACTATTTACAAAATTGCCTGAAATCGATTGATGTTAAGGCCGCCTGTTGGAATGTTTAAGGCCCATTTACATGTAGACATTTTCTTGTACATGCAAGATCAATAATTGACATCCTAGAATTGTAAGAAACTTTTTACTCGTAGGTACTATCTGCTGTGTTTACCAAGAAAAGTGTTGAAACAAAACTTGTGTAACAGATCAAAAATGTTACGTGTTGTTTAGACGATACAAGTCATTTATAGCTTCAATTTAATTGCATACAACATGCAAGTACTTGCATCGTATAAATGGGCCTTTACTCTTTGATGATTAAGTTTTTATGCTTATCATATTTGCGCAATAAATAGTATTAAATGAAATACATAGAAATTGGTAGAACGAGGTTGACTCACATGTTGAATTGCCCACCTGACTCATGTTTGCATTATAGCTAGTATCAAAGTTTCCGGGTTTGAGTCCCGCAGAAAAATAGATAAAAATTATTGTACCTTGGAAAGCGTTTGTCTGTAAGCGTTTCTATAAATTCTATCGTATATTATTACGCAACTGTCTGAAGACTCCTTAGTCTCCTTAAAATCTTTTATTTGTATAATATTTATACTTAAGTATTGATTTAATACTATATATTTAGACATAAGGAGGCGGCGGCCATATTAAAGAGTGTAATGGCGGTGCTACGAGCTAAGCAAAAGGAAGTGGAGGTGATCGAAGCTCAACTCGCTAAGATGTTGGATGAGCTCAAGGTTTGTACAATACTTTGTGTTCAGAGCAGGGACTGAATACCGGTTAATTAACTATGGGATTTATACCGGTATAATAAAGGTTTTTGTTAATATTCTTTAGTTTTTATTCATATTAACTAAAAAAATTACTGTGGTAAGTTTAATGTGTATTACTCTTTAAAACTAATATCATGATATTGTCTTTTATTAACGCGAGTATCACACATTTAAATAAAATATTGTATACCGGATTAAAACGCGATTTATTATTTATAGGGAGACACGTCTCCCCGCGATCACGGTTGCTGTAAAGCATCCGAAACGTCGGGATAAATAATTTAAACAATATAAATAATAAATCGCGTTTTAATCCGGTATACAGTATTTTATTTAAACTAATATCATGGTATCTCAGTCAGACACGTATTTTGGAGAATAAAAATTTACCGGTTTCAGTCCCTGGTTCAGAGGCCCAGACGAGAACCACGTTCGAGATTGTAGTCTCGGTTCATTCTATGGATTTTAAAATTAAATAAATATCGACAGTGCATCATTGATAAATGTACTAACAAGTCACCTAATCACCTATCAACCAAGTAATCAGGCCCGGATTTAGAACTGTGGAGGCATTAGGCCAACTAACGAGTGGAGGCCCCGTGGCCCCAAATTATTTAATTTAACAACAATAATATAACTATGTTTATACAACGTATAATGTAGTAGGTAAAGATAAAAAAAAATCAAAAGAAAAGTTGTTTACTAGTGTTTACTCGGCGTCTTTATTTTTCGAAGGCTCTATTGTGGGGCCTCTCTTTTGTGGAGGCCCGAGCAGTAGCCCCAAATGTCCTTAGAGTCCATCACGCTCGATTATTGTTAGTACAGTGCAGAAAACCGAGCAGGATACCTGATGGTATGTAATCACCACCGCATATGGACATTTGCGACTCAAATGTCTCAGGTGCGTTGTCGGCCTTTTTTTCATTTAGATAAGATTTTTAGATTCATTTTTTAATATCTACTCTAATATTTTAAAGAGGAAAGACTTTTGTATGTTTGTAACGAACAAACTCAAAAACTACTGGATCGAATTCATTCACTAATAGAAAGCTACATTATCAGCGAGTATTATTATATGAAAACATTAGGTGGTAGAAGACGAGCGTTTGAAACTGCAAGCGGACGTAGACTTGGCTGCCGCTAGACTGTCGCGCGCGGGAAAGTTGACGCAAGCGTTGGCCGATGAGAAGACTCGTTGGGAGGAGAGTGTGCAGGTGTGTCCAACCTCTTATCACGATCAATCGAGGGATTAGCACGAACAACTTATATTAAAGTATTTGAACCGCCGCGGCCGGTCTATAATTTGTACGCATATCAAAAAATCTCAAACAACTAACGGATAGCAAGTTATTTGTGATTCAGTTAAAGAACTCAGGAGATACTATGTATATGTGCTTGCGTTATGATATACAGATTTACTATTGGAAATTAAGTTTTTTTTAAAGTTTATTTAAGTTAGTTAAGTTGGTTTTAGTTTTTTTTAATTTATTGAGGATAGTCGATTTCAAGGCTCACTCGTTTTTAAGTAAAACCATATCCAGCGATGCTGAAATACGTAAATAATATTAATGAACGGATTTAGAAGTAATTTTGATATTCCTCCCAACTAAGGATAAACAAAGTCAAAGCTTTAAATTTTCTGACAGCATTCGAAACTCTAACCCATAGGCACGCAAGGTAAGTAATAAGTACATCGCCAACAGGTCGACAAATGCTTAGGTAGGTAGTAGATTGTATCTATACATACATATTATGTCTGTTAATGAAAGGTGCACTTACGGCAACCTGGATGTTATTTGGTGTCTTCGGCCATAAGTGTTCATAATTAATTTACAGATCCTGTGCAATAAGATATATAAATGAAAATATATCTCGATACACACTATGGTCAGACGTTAATAAAAAGTGTAAAAAGCGTATTCAAATAGGTTTCTAGTGAATCTCGTTCATTATTAAAACCACGAACACTACCGGTTTACAATTTTATTATTTAGTACCTCAATAGTTTAGTTAGCAAGGGCTCCCAAAATGTACCACGGTGCCCTGATATGCATGCCGTAGAGAGGAAAGAGTACACCGTAGGTATTGTATTTTCAATTTTTTCTCCTCTCTCTAATAATAAAATTTTATAACAAATATGAAAACTCAGCTTCATACGGTGAATGAAGGCGAATAGTACTGAATCTACTTAACATTATAATACCCTATTCGACTAGTTGTTGCGCCGGCCGAGACAAAATACTAAACCCGTTAGTGTGCCGTGCACTGAAGAAGTTTACGAACCCCTTGTTATTTTACAGTTCACATAAATACACTATTTATCCTGATAAATTACTTTGTTCACTTTCTTAAACTTAGTATTTTTTTAGGCTTTACTACATACCTGTTATTTCGTAGCAGCTGTTTAAAAATATACATATATTTTACACTATCAGAAAGTAGAGATTTCAACGAACAAAAAGCCCACCGACTTTTTTTAAGAAAATGCTATTTTTGAGCACGATTGGCTAATCTTTAATGAAAGTATGCGTGTTGGAGTAGCCAGTCTTATTCACCCCGTAAAGAAAAGAAATGTATTTCCGTGAATCGATGAATGAAACTGGTAAAAATTAATCTCATACCCATCTTTTTTTAAACTTCCAAATGAAATCGAATGATTAAAGGGTATTTTATCGTGTATTATCTAATATATAAAATTCTCGTGTCACAATGTTCGTTCCCATACTCCTCCGAAACGGCTCGACCGATTCCTATGAATTTTTTTATGCATATTCAGTAAGTCTGAGAATCGGCTACTATCTATCTTTCAAACCCCTAAGTGATAAGGGGTGTACATCCCAAAAAAAAAATTGTGGATGTTTTTTTTTATTTTTATTAGGTTCATTAAAATACATACAATACTATATTTTCACTCTTCTATTACCTACCCCTGCTTTTTTTTGTCAAAATATCTAGACCCGTGCGAAGCCGGGGCGGGTCGCTAGTTTAATTATAATATGAATGAATATTTTTTTTAATGTAAGTAAAATTAATTAAACCTTTGTGTTTTTGGATTTTCAAGAGATCCTGTTTTACGTTTATGACAGATGACCTACTTGACCATTGCTCAAGTTTGCTCTGCTAAATATTAATTACAGGTCGCTACGTATAAACTGAAATGTACGACAGGTGACATCATAATCGCTTCCGGTTGTATTGCATATTTCGGCGCATTTCCTTCCCATTATAGAAGAGAACTGGAGACGAAGTGGGTGGAACATTGCCATTCTCTGGAGATCCCCTCCTCGGATACATTCGAGTGAGTTGTAATGCTGTTGGCTTCGTTCGTGCCAATCACAATTATTGCAGTTTCTGGGTGTCTATTATACAAATCGAACTTCGACATGTCGGCTGATACATTGCTCGCTTTCCTACAAAGAAAGTTGGAAGTTTGCGTTTTAACATTATTTCTATCGTTGAATTATATTTTTGTCGCAATTTGATTTATGAATATTTTTCAAAATTGTAAATTTTTATGTTACACCTATTTGAATCCAAAGTATTCCGGTAACAAGAAGTCATTGGTTCGATTCGCTTCGAAATTCATTCGATTTTCATAATAGACAACCTGTTTCATTCTTTTTAAAGTCAGTCTTTTTTTATGTTAGCTATATACAGACTGCTCGTCTGTTGGTTCACTTAATGGTAGATGATACCTCAGCCATAGAAGTCAATGATGCGCTGCCGACCTGCTTTTTACTTCGGGTATTCGGAAATCTATTGATTAAGACCGAGACACGCAATGTGCACTTCACGGTACTAAAATATCAAAAGATTTACGTTAAGTAGGTATTACAAAAATTATAATATTAAATAGATGCACAATATCTGCCATGCAAACTGAATTTCAACCTCAAATGTAATAGATTGCCATGTTAATAAGCCTGAGATGATGAAATCCTTTGATGCTCAGTACAGACCGATATATGTAGTTATGTTCGGAATGTTAACCTACCTAGTTACCTTGTGAAAGTGCATTTAGATGAAGTTTCATTTCAGAAGTTCGCTCATGCGGAATAATGAATTATGCACGTCAAATAAGTATCTTTCCAAATGTTTTCGAAGCGTTAGTAACCCTGTTACTTTGTAATTTTGAGCAATAATAATATCATTATATGTTTAAGTCGCGAAAATCGATATGATATGGAATATGGATTCGAATGCAAAGTATAGGTTCGCATACTCACTATTCAGACGAAACATGAAATCGTATTCGTTGTTAATTTTAGTAATTTAAATTACATTACAATACAAACAAGGGAGAATTATTTCATATACTTATTATACATACGTATATTTTAATAAAACATACGATAAACTTATTTTTACAGATTTTGTTTATAAGTTAAATATTTAAAAGCTCCCAGACAATTCTTAGAAATGTTTAAAATATCCAAGACATTTTAAAGCTCGCAACCTGTTTCTGCTGTACCATTAGGATGTTTTCAGCTTGATATTGGTAATGGCGGACTCATACACGGTACGGACTTGGAACGCTCAAGGTCTACCTCGCGACGCAGTTTCAACTGAGAATGGGATTCTGGTGACGAGGGCTGGGCGGTGGCCTTTGACGGTCGATCCTCAGGAACAGGTCTAATATACATGATTGAAATTGTTTTATTATATTTTAAAGGATTCGGTTATAATGTAGACATAGACATAACATTTATAACTACCGAAACGTTTTAGCAGTGGCGTAGCATAGGTAACTAACACCCGGTGCGGCTCCCAAAGCCGCCCCCTCCTTTTTGCAATTTATTATTAAAAAATGGGGCTCTTATTGAGTAACACTAACCTAAAAAGAAACTCTGTTATTACGGCGATGTAGTAACAAAAAATAAAAAAGAAAACGTGGAAGGAGGTCATTTTTGTACCGTTACCTGTGAAATGCCGCCCCCGTCAAAGTGCCGCCCGGCGGACCACACGGGGGTGCATGGGGGGGGGGGGGCATGCTACGCCACTGCGTTTAAGGTCCTTTTATGTAAATGTAACTAATTATTATTGACACCCAGTCATGAGAAAAACCTTCCATTTGACTGATTACATCTTCAACTGTTTAGTCGACAATCATCAAACATTGAACTCTGCATAGGCTAACAGATGGATAAAAAGCATGGAGAAAGACAATGGCCTTCAGATCACGAAGCTCGCGGACACTGGGTACCTCCGCATCCTGGAGAACTGCATCAGGCTGGGGTGGCCGATGTTGATCGAAGATCTTGGTGAACAGCTGGAGGCGACTTTGTCACCTGTACTGCTCAAACAAACATTTCTTCAGGTGATCATTGTCTACTTGAGATGCTTCCCAATTTCAGATTGAAGATGATTTACGATAAATCGGAAATATGCATTATATATTCTCTTGTTTATATTATTACGTACCTTTGAACTGGTATGTCTAAGGTTATGTTGCCCTTTTGGGCATAATGCCAGTAATTACTTAGGAACTTATCATATAGACAATCAATCAAATTATCATTTATTATATATAACAATGTTATGATGTCTCACTGCTTCCCTGTTGCTACCTGTTATGATGATATGATGTCTCACTGCTTCCCTGTTGCATAGGCCGGTCGACTGCTCATCCATCTTGGCGACAGCGATATAGAATACGACACGAACTTCCGGTTGTATCTCACGACGAAACTCGCTAACCCGCACTATCTGCCTGAGATCTGTATCCAGGTGACATTAGTCAACTTCACGGTCACGCTATCCGGCCTTGAGGAACAGCTGCTAGCGTGAGTCCTCCACTATATTTGAAGAAATATAATTAAAAAAGCTTATAATAAAAAATATAATATGTAGAAACAGAAATAAATATAGTTATTTTAACTGATTACTATAATATGTATGTGCATATATGTATATCAGGGACTGAATACCGGGACTATGGGAGTTATAACGGAATAATAAAGTTTTTTGGAACGAAGTTCCTTATCGCGCGTTGTGAAAGGGGGCTAGACGGAAAAAATTCTTACGAAAAGTTGTCACGACACTTTTTGCTATAGTCCCGCGCATCTATGACGTGTATGAAAGAATAGACAGACAGAGTACATACATATATATATATATATATATAACTTCGTTCCATCCGGGTGTCCCTTGACACCTCTCAACTTTTTGTTAATATTCTTTCGTTTTTATTCAAATTTACTGAAAAATATTACTGTGGTAAGTTGAGTGTGTATTACTCTTTAAAACCAATATCATGGTATCTCAGTTAGACACGTATTTTGGAAAATAAAAATTAACCGGTTTCAGTCCCTGATATATATTGAAATATTAGTATAATACCTAGGCTAATTAATAGTAAAATATTGTTACAATAGGTACTTTTATTTACATTTATTTATACTATCGCAAGCATGCGTAATATTGTACTTTAAGCCACGCACACGGGCCACCGGCCACAACCACAAAACGTCGCAACCGTCATATTTTCTGTAGTTTCCATACATTTTATATGGACTCGCCGAATACGGTTGCCGCCGGTCGCCGCCACACGCTACAAATCGTCGAAAATTACAGGAAATATGGCGGTGGCGGTGTTTGTGGTTGTGGCCGAAAGCCCGTGTGTTTAAAGTACAATATTAATATTACGCATAAATAAGTGCATGGCATGGCAATGTAACCCATCGTAATAATATTTTACTGTTCATTAGCCTAGGTATTATACTAATATTTCAATATAAATGTACATATACTATATTACAGTAGTCAGTTAATATAGCTTTATATATTTCTGTAACTGAATATTATACGTGTTTTATTTTATAGGCTATTAAAATACTCTAGCCTCAAATAATTTTTCTTCATTTCTTGCACCGTACATTTTAAACTTTCAGTTTCATGAAAAATCTAAGAGATAAGTCTAAGCAATAAGATACGTGGTCTTCTTATTATTATTTTTATGATAACTTCAAAAATTGTTAGATTATGTTAGCAAAAAAGTTAAATAAACAAGTTAAGAATAGAATTCTTTACTTTCCTCTGCCTTCTCTACAGGATAAGCTGGGTGAATCACTACTAATATTATAAATGTGAATGTAAGTTTGTTACGCTTTCACGTCAAAACTACTCAACCGATTATCATGATACTTGGTAAAAATACTCTTATTGGTATTAGAAAGGACATAAGATACTTTTTATTTTAAATATTTTTACAACAATAAACCCGTGCGAAGCCGTTTTGCTAGTTTTGCTAGTTTAAGATAAAAGTGAGTAAGCTCTTAGACCACGGTGTCCCTTAAGACCAGCCAGCCTAGCATGACCGCCACGAGATATTATGTCGCGGACGAGAGAAGACAAACTAAGATGTAAGATATCTCGTTATATTATATCTCGACATCAACAATTTTGATAGAAAAGATATCTCGATCGACAAATATATTTTTGTAATTGTAATTGTCATGTTAGACCCGGAAGAAATAAAGATCGAATCGATTAAAACACGAGAAAACGGTTGACTAAATTTTGTCGCGGTTGTCATGCTAGGCCGGCAGGTGAAACAATGGTCAAACGGTGTCAATTCTAAGGTAAAAAATTAGTTTATTATATCTATATTGTGACCCATTATTGTATTACAACCCAGTGACGTTGTACGACTCGAGCGACCGGACCTTGAAATTCTCCGTACTGAGTTGATTGTTCGCATCAACGCGGACAAAGCTACGCTTCTTGAGATTGAGGATAAGATCCTTAGACTGTTGTACGCGTCCTCGGGAAATATCCTGGATGATGAAGAGCTGATAGAGACCCTTAATGAGAGCAAGGTACCGATGTAATAGTTTGAATCTTCCTTTAATTAATGTCGAGTGGAATTGTAATTTAGTGGTCCAAGACAATGAATTTAGTGGTCAAAGACAATGAATTTAGTGGTCAAAGAAGTTGTAGGACCTGGTTATGGTTTCTGTCAAACGAAAGAGTACCTGAGTAATACGCGTAAGTTCGCCTATGGTAAGTGTCACAGGAGGACTTATTACCAAAACAAAATATGAAGTTTCGGCTGACGGATCGTATTTGCCTATTACGAATCCGTTGATCGATCCGTCGTTCGCAATAAGACATTGTCTTTCGTTTAACATTACTATAATCGTAAATAGAATTAAAAATGTTTTCTTAATAAGTTAAAATCGGAAGTTGTTTATTCTTTCGTTTCGTTCCGTTCGTTGCGTTCGATTTTCGTAATAAACCTACAGAACATAAATGTGCTGACGACCTATTTACTTCAAACCGTCCAATTCACAGCTTTAAAAAATATTATTAATGTAATAACATTAATGATTTTTTTTAACACTTCTCTCATCTGTTATATATGCTCGGAAGAATAGTTAAAAACATGACAGTTATTTTTAATTATCGATATTTCTCATTTTGACGAACTCGTTGGCGCGTTCGGTAGAAAACCTGCCGTTCGCATCGATGGGTCGTGTAATCCCATCGGGACCACATGTTTATAATTTTCTGTAAGCATAGTTTCCCCACGTCTGGTAACTTCGGGCATTGATCGGGTGGGAAAAATATAAAATTCCGAATCACCGTTCGAATCACCGTTCATAAATAGAAAAACCGTGAAATGTACATTGCGCGTTTCGGTTTCAATCTATGGATTTCCGAATACTCGAAGTAAAAAATAGGTCGACAGCGCATTGACTGATGTTCTGTGGCTGAGGTATCACCTACCATCAAGTGAACCTCATGCTCGTCTGTCGATATCTAACATAAAAAAAAATATTGAAAAAAATCGAACCCGTTGGAGTTTCTACTACTTTATCTATATAAGGTTCTTGGAATGATTTTTTTTAAGTTAATACAAACTTAAAAAAAAACCATTGCAGGAAACTTCAGAGATCATAAACGCTCGTCTCGCGGAGACCGAGGCGACCGAAGTGAACATATCGGCCGCTCGCGAGAAGTACCGCACCGTGGCGACCCGGGGCGCCGTGCTATACTTCGCGGTGGCGCAGTTGGCCGATATAGATCCCATGTACCAGTTCTCTTTGAAGTATTTCACACAGGTATTGTATTTAACTTAAAATATAGACACAAACGGTAATGTTAGGGTTCTTTATTACAATACTAATTTAAGACTATTGAGCAGTGGCGTAGCTATCATAGGGCAAAGTGGTGCAGTGCACCAGGGCCCTGAAGCTGAGAGGGCCCCCTGAGCTTTGGAAAGTGGGGGAGGCAGGTCTTGTAGCAAGAAAAATTCTCGCAAGAATTTTATTTTTTCAAGATTTTAAATGAGCATTTATATCGCCGATAACACCGGTCAACACGATTTTTGGGTCTAACTTCTACATGTTAAATTTTGGTTTCTCCATCGACAAAAATAAGGAAAAATTTTTTTTTTTTCGATTAATGTTTGCTTCTGTAGAAACTAGAACAATTTTTCGGAAAAAATTATTGATTTTTATATTTTTTCTACACTTCCACTGTAAATTATAATTAGAAAACATTTTTTATATACAAACATTTGTGATAAACAATAACATAATATAGATGTAAAATAAAAAGATATTAATGTCTAACAATGAATATTTTTGGCATTTCTTTTATGCTTGTATGAGCTCTCTCGTATTAAACCCCAAATGTAATCTCCCATCATATTCTCGTTATACTGCCCTTGATATCGCTGTTCAAAGTCCATCACACCTTGGTGAAAACGTTCTCCTTGTTCCTCGAAGTAGTCCCCCATGTAATAAACAAGTTAACACTCACTACTGTGCCTCTTACAAATAACAATATAGTTTACTTTCGGGTTAATCAAAGTGTTGCCATCTTCTGTTTATGAAATAAATTAAATTATACTTATCGTCGTAAATCGGACCAAAGCAAACTTTATGAACTTAAATATAAATATTTAAGTGTTTTTCAATGTCTAGAATCAGAATTTAACCAAGAGAACAGAAACCCAAAAAAAATATTTTTTTTGTTGACCTGTGTAATCGAAGCGTCGAGCGTCCTCGGTAATAATTTGCAAATAATTAATTTTGTGCTGTGGCTGGAAAAATGTAGCTGGAGGGGTATAATTCTTTTCCCTGCACCGGGGTCCTCGTCCACCTAACTACGCCACTGCTATTGATGCTCACAATAACAGCGAGCAATTTTAATCGTAGAGGTAATATCCGATATAACTTCATGCTTTGCCTAGAGAAAGCAGGTTCCTCAATAATTATTATTATTATCAAATCGGTTCTTACGCTATTTCAAATCATCCTAAAACCTATATCCAGCTCTAAGTCAATCCACCACAAGACACCTAGAAAATATTATACACATCAATACAAATATTAATAATACATTATGTTTTATTAAATACTCAGTTTCAAATTTAGTTCAATTTAATGATATATTTTTTACAAAACAAAGACTAAGAGATTGTATTTTTCCTTTTTGATATTCACCACCCATTATCACTTATCTACTGCTTCCTACGATTAGATCATATAACAACAAATAAAACAGAAAACCGTCGATATATCGTATACCGATAGTCGTAATTTTTTAAAGTTACCACAGGTATGGAATTTTGTTTTTATCGAGAAGAGGTGGCAGTTTCTTACTTTTTTTTAAATCCATATTTCACAATAATTGTATAATACAAAAATCAAAATTTATAACTATTGTTTATAATTTGAAAGTATAATATAAATAATTAAATATTTATTAATTTTAATCAATTAATTAATTATCAATAATGAAAGTTTTAAAACATCTAATACATAAAATTCTCGTGTCACAATGTTCGTTCCCATACTCCTCCGAAACGGCTCGACCGATCCTTATGAAATTTTTTATGCATATTTAGTAAGTCTGAGAATCGGCTACTATCTTTCAAACCCCTAAGTGATAAGGGTTTTTTATTTTTATTTTTTATTATGTGGCATTAAAAATACATATATTTTCACTCTTCTATTACCAACCCCTGCTTTTTTTGTCAAAAAATCTAGACCCGTGCGAAGCCGGGGCGGGTCGCTAGTATATTATAAAAACGTACACTTTACACTATAAATTACTTTTGAACTTTTTTACGAACAGAGGTAAAAGACCTAAAGGTAAGGACCTAAATCCAATTAATAACATAATTCGTATTTAACAATTCAGTAACTAAACAAAACGACAGGAAAGGATTCGTAACATAAAAGTTGTTACTCTCGTATTGGTTTTTAACAATAAATTATTTCTTAGGTATTCAACTTGGTAATAGAGAAAAGCGAAAAATCAGATATACTTGAGAAACGCTTGGAAATTCTTCACGACGAGATCACTCTATCGGTATATAGGAACGTCTCCCGCGGTCTCTTCGAAAGACACAAGCTTGTGTTCAGCTTCCTACTGAATATGGCTATATATCTGCACTCCGGAAAGGTCACTCCGGAGCAATGGAACTTTGTATTGAGGGGACCTGCTGGTACTAAAGTGGTAAGAAATAAAAAAAACATCTTACTGCTTAATTATTCTTAAAACTTACTGCTTACATGTACAGGGCCGGATTCGGGGCAATTACCCAGAGCCTCGACAAAAAAAGGGCAAAAAAATCTTTGTTTTTTTTCGCTTTTTTTTGTTTATAACTGTATTTTGTACAAATGTGATTATGTCGTTGTTGTTGTTGTAATTTGGGGGCAGGGGGCCTCCACTCCTTTGTTGCCCCAAGGCCTCCACACCTCTAAAGCCAGCCCTGTAGACGTAGGTATTTCTTTTCAAATATTATACACAAGCTGATGCCAATGTTCGTGTGGGCTTCATCTTAAGCTGAGCTTTTGAGCAAGGATTCTTCACTATTCCACGAATACATATTGAAAGTCGCGAAATAATCAAACTACTTCATTTCCATATCAAACAGTTATTGACATCTGACAATTCGACAAAGTTCAACGCGAGTCCACCATGCATTATAATCTTTAAATGAAAATTTTCTTTCCGACAACCGATTTCGATGACACAAAGATTATATATTGCCCCGGGCTTTGCTTAATATATATTTGTAAATTGCATAAAATCGGTTCGGTATCTTCGGAGATTAGCCCGTACAAACAGACAAA
Source organism: Anthocharis cardamines (assembly GCA_905404175.1). Taxonomy (NCBI): domain Eukaryota; kingdom Metazoa; phylum Arthropoda; class Insecta; order Lepidoptera; family Pieridae; genus Anthocharis; species Anthocharis cardamines. The sequence continues at coordinate 15,272,755 of FR989951.1, forward strand.
CTGTTTGGGTTTGTTCTATTTCTCTCCTTACATCCCCCTGACTTGCTTTTTAGCAATTTTTTTTCTATGTACAGGCATTCGACCTCTACAGTTTTATTGTATGTATAGTTTAATCATATTTTAAATGCCTCTTAGAAGAATTTTCCTGATTCGAGGCGAATAACATATCGCGGTATAAGAACCAGAATCCCAAAATAGTTTTTCTTCATACACATTACACACCTAAATAATTTTTAACTTTTTTAAATATCTAATATTATCCCACTATAAATATTTTATTCGTCAATTGTATAGTATCTATATTAAAAAATTGGAAAATTTTAAGTGGCGGATTGTCATAGTATTTCTAAGTCTCCTGTAAAATTGAGACAATGTAGACGTCTGGCTCTTATACCGCAATATGAGAAAGTAAAATATTATATTTATTCGTGCGTGTGAAATAATTGAAGGTCCCTGGGAAAAAGCCGAGCGTAGAGACTTTATCAGACCAACAGTGGTTGGCCGCAAACCATTTAAATGAAATGGATCCCAGTTTTGCTGGTCTTCTTGATGACTGTTTGCGGAAAATTGATATTACTATAGGAACATTCAGTGTGGTGGGTAACGTCTTAACTATAGGTTTTAGAATATTTAAATTTTTAATATTATATCTATTGACCAGGCTTAAAACAAGAGCCCACACCCCACCCGTCGTAGGACCCACACCCGTTTAAGCGCCTCGATGGCGTGTTCGGTCGAACACTTGCCGTTCGCATCGATGGGTCGTGGGTTCGAATCCCACGGGGACCGCATGTTTAAAATTTTCTGTAATAATTGTCTTCCCCACGTCTGATAATTTCGGGTAGTGAACGGGTGGGAGGAATATCGAAATTCCGACCGGGTAACGAAAAACCGTGAAGTGCACATTGCGCGTTTCGGTTTCAGTCTATGGATTTCCGAATGCTCGAAGTAAAAAGTAGGTCGACAGCGCATCATTGACTGATGTTCTGTGGCTGGGGTATCACCTACCATCAAGTGAACCTCATGCTCGTCTGTCGATATCTACCTAGGTATCAATAAAAACTGAACTTGGACCAATTTCTCACTTAATGAACCATTGTGCAACATTCACACTGTCTTAATGTAGTTACTTTTCACGGTGTTTGGCTGTATATTATTTTTTAGGATTCACGCTTTAGTTATTCTTTATGTATATTTACTAAGGATTTTAATCGACGATTCGCTGGTTTGTAAATAATAACAAATAACCCACACTTTCTCTATTAAACATAATATATTTATATTTCAATTAAACTAAACTGTAATACAGGAAATTCACGTAAATAAAAAGGAGAAGACTCCAGCTAAAAAGAACTGGAACGAGACTCTCAGCACATTTGAGAAGCTGATGATTATCAAGAGTTTAAGGGAGGAGAAATTAGTTTTCGCTATGGCTCAGTACGTTAGCACCTGTTTGGGTAACGTCTTCATAGAAAGCCCTACTGTTCAACTAAGCACCTTGTGAGTATCCAATTTTGTATATTTGAGCAACTTATAAGTAATTAGTAAGATATATAAAAAAAAGTCGTGTTAGTGGTTATTTTATAAAAATTGTACCCCCAAATTACCTGGTTTTGCGCACAAGTTACATTAAAAAAATAGAAATATCGCAATGGATTCATCAATAGAAGGTATTTTGAGATAAAACTATGATGGAAATAATTTTTATTCAACGGGAATTAAGTCTCGGTCTAAGAGGGTTAAGTATACTTTAGTAAAAAATAAAACTCAGATTAATTTCATATCACATTTATTAATGGATTAAATATATATTTAAAGAAAATTTGTTTACATCAAGGTAAACTATAAAAACCTTAAACATAATATACAGGTAACAAGAATAATACACAAGATACTATTTCATCATTATTAACCTAAACCTTATATTAACTACAAGGTTAGTTATAATGATTCTAATAAAATAATTTATGTCGAAATTTTACGCAATTTACGTAAAAAAAATATTGTTATTTTTCGTTGTTAGCTACGGCCAGCTAGAGATTTTCAACCAACTTTGGTTTCACATCTTTTTAACGAGAGCCTAGTTGACCCTAATATTCGATGGTTGTTATGTTATAACCTTGGGCTCCTCTACCAACCCCAACAAAAACCATTGAAATCCTCGACCCACACGTCTGAGGGTCTCCTTAAGCGGAGGTGTAATTCATACAGTATACTTTAAATAAATAATATAATCTGAAATATTCATAAAAAAGGTATGTGTGTACTTATGTACACGCGTTAGAAGTTATACTTCTTTGGCGTCTGAAGAAAAATTTTAAAAAACAAAACTGCATTAAATATCTAAGAAAAATGTTAAAATCAATCAAATTCTATTCTGTAGCCAACTTCACATCGCGCGCGCGCACTTCATGAATTCACTCTCATCCAAACGCGCCAAAAAGAATAACTTCAAAAAAATAATACCCTCTACAGATTTTAATTTTACATACTAAACGAGAATATTACATTTAAAATATAACACTTTTTAAAATAAATAATTAGTAACTTTTATATAACTGTAACACATATATCTTACTCTTAATATATTATAATTTATAATTATATGAACTATTAATCATAGTATTATTAACCGCAGTTAAATAAAATACTTTGATCCATACGTGACTAAAATATCGTAAAATTAGCCCGAGCAGGGATTAGAGGAATATATACCTAAAAAATCATACAATTGCAGGATTTACATGACTCCTGATGGATCCCATGTGTATTTCTTGGTTATATTGAAACTGTTGAGCGCTCGCAGGTTTCCTGGAGTTAGGCGGAAATTCAGTTTAAAATTATCACGTATGTGAATGGGAGAGGTTGATTTTGGGATGACAGCCGCTCCCTGTTGAAGTGCCCATAGTAGCAGCACCTGAGCTGGTGTGGCCTCGTGCTCAGCAGCCACCGCCTTCACGACTGGATTTTCCATCAGCTCGTTACAGCCGGATGAAGAGCCTCCGAACGAGCAGTAAGCTTGTAAGCTGATGAATTGGGAATTGCAGTAGCTCAACAAATCCCTCTGTGGATAGAAGGGGTGGAACTCAACCTGCGTTGGAGGAAATATATATCAGTAAAGTGCAGGCAGTAATTTTATTAGTGTCGAATCAAGATTTTATACAGCATAACTTTCAGAAAAGAAGAGTGCAAAGACAATTTTACCTCCCCAGATACCTGATTGCTCAAGTAAAAAATCTGATAGATTGATAGCGCATATGATGCACTGACTTCGAATGACAATTTACAAAATAACTAAGGCATACGACACACTGGACCTTAAGGAAATCAGTGAAAAATACCCTATAGTTTTACATCTACCAAAATTATGTCGTGCTTGTTGATTTATTATCTTCGTAATAGAAAATCTTTTTATTTAGGCAAATCAATAGCAAAGGAATATCTATAAAATGTTAGTTCGTATTGAAAAGGTACGGATATTTTCTAGTCTGTTATATTTTATAAATCAGCGGTAACGTCACTATCGTATAAACAACATCCGCAAGGAATTTACGTTGACAATACACCCTGAGTATAGAATAGCAGTGTTTTCAGACTCACCTGGTTTACAACCGGTACGTTAGTATGATTTGAAAGGATACCCTTCAAGTGAGCCTCCGTAAAGTTGCAAACTCCGATAGAGTGTGTCTTGCCTTCTTCATACAAAGTCTCCATGGCCTTCCAGGACTCAACACGCAGTGACTTGTTTTTAGGGCTTGAACTTGGTATCTTAGGGATTCCTGGGAAATGGATCATGTACATGTCGACATAATCCATGCCAAGTAGCTCTAAAGATTTATTCAACGCTCTTGGCACATACTGCAAACCGTGTTCTGCTGGTGCTGCACAATTGATAGCTATGAGTAAAAAATAAAAACAACTGACACATTTGCGAAGCAATTTGTTAATGCAGTGCGGTTGGTTAGTGTTAGAGGCAACGGCAGGCTAAGCATCAATGTCTCCATCGACATACAATGAACACGAAACACCACACTCTGGATCTGAAAGACGCTGATATTGCTGCTAGATCTTTATGACTTCTATGGTTAATACTTATAATATTTAGCTGAGTGTATTAATTATTATTATGGATTTCCAAGACCACCAGGTGTATGTTAGTAAATTAATAAGTTTACAATATAAAAAAGTACAGTGTGCAACCTCAGTGCGAGAGTATGTATATTAGTATATGAGCCATATTTATTCACTACTATAATATATACAAAATACAAATGCAAGTGTGAGTGTAAAACTGTGCGCAGAGCAGGAATGACGCATTTGTATAGAGGCTTGCATTGTCACTCCACAATAGTGTTAATTTGCTAACAGAACATGAAGAAACCGTACTCACTAAAGGGCAATATGTGGATAGGCCAAAATGTTAAAAAAAAAATAAAGTTATTACTTACATAATTTTGTGGTCACAAATATATCTTCACGATCCATATCATACTTCGGAAGCAGTTCTCGGAGCGCCTGGCCCAAATATGCCTCGTTTCTGTATACAGATGCAGTATCTGAAAAAAACAAATGGTCAAGAGTGAGTTGGATGAAATTGTTTTCATATCCAAATTAGAGCCTCATTTCAACCTTAAAGATAGTATATAAACATTTAGTAAAGAAGTAGACAGATGCAGTATATATTGTGAAATGACACTATTGAAAATTAATCAATGTTTCATCACTGTCTTTCTATTATGAATAAGATTAATAAATGGCAGATGTTTCAAATTCACACACTATATACTCACCAAATAATTTATATCCATATAATAGGGCATTGTCCACTAAGACATACATATCCTCATAGGTTTGCACTCTGTAGGTTCCGACTGAAACAAAACTATTATATTACCACCAATCCATATGTAAATCTAATCTAAAATAATACTTCAAATATATATTCAAATGACTTAGATATTTAAAGATGCCCATATGAGGCCTCACTGTTAGTTATCACTGCTGTACAAAGCTAGACTAGACTTGCATATTTAAGTAGAAGAAAAGATGTAAAAGTCATTTTTGATGGTAACTACTCAAGAACTTGAATTGACCAAATGATTGACTGAGTATTGTTACTGGGTGATATTTATTAAAAGGTATATAAAAAAAATACTTACTCCCAACTGCTGGCATTTTTAGACCATTGTTCAGTTCCAAATTCAATTTTCCGTAATTGGGAACCTCAGCCATGTTTAATCTTTCCTTGTAATGAAACATTTTTTTAAGTTTTTAAACTCTATTTAAATAAATAAAGCCCTTACGTGTGGCTCGGATGCAAGAACGGTGCAAACTGGCGGGTTTCACCCCGCAAAAGAAATATTGATTAATATCAGGCTATCGTATTATTTATTAAACACCGTGCTTACAGTTTCAGCGATGATTTAAAATCTACAGTCTTGTTGTTTAATGTTTATAACTATTTTCCTTTAGAAACTTGACGAACATAATTAATTATAAGGATATACATAATCGTGTACGTAAAAGGGCATTTCCACTAGAATAAAGATAAATATAACAAATTATTCATTAGTTCAAGTAAAAATTATATGAATTACTTACAAAATTGTGGTAGAAATCACGAAAAAGCGAACGCCAAACAGATTAAATTGTTGAAGTTTTATATATGTAGGCAGATACTTATAGACAACTTTCTTTATTGTTCAAGTTGAACTTTTGAAGCAATGACTTTATACTATGACAATGACTTTGACAAATGACAAATCATCATTGATGTTATTCTTAAAAACCATAAACAAGATGCCTATCTCAGATTAAGTACCTATAGATGTAACACTAAAATATTAAAGCGCGATAGCAAATTACAATGTGTATGTAAAAAAGAAGGACAAAACACAGATGTTTTGTCCCCGTCGGCGTGGCCACTTTTTCTTGTCAATTGTGACAAATTTCTTCGGCGCCATTTCATCATGTGCGATTTTTGGTGTTTGTAGTGATTTCAAGTGAATGTTGATTATTTTTGAGACATATACTCTGTTAATTAAGGTTTCTTAAATGTGATAACAATAGTAGGTTGTTGTGTTAAAGGCTGCAAAAGCCAAAGTGAACGAAATATAAAGGGAATAACAATTCATTCGTAAGTATATGATTATCTCTTTAATTTGGCAAAATATTACAATGTAATGGTTTATTATGTTTTTCTATAGTCGTGTTTAATTCTTTTTGGGTAACTTATGCTTATTTTTCAATATTTAAAATAATTTAAGAAAATATAACCTAAATGTTTGACAGATTCTGTGTTGCCAATTTACACTTTTTATTTTCCCAAATTTTCTTAGGTAACTAATTAATTAAATTCAAAATAAAAAAAATAGATAAATAATAATTTCATAGATCTTAAGCTTTAAATATCAAGTTAACAAAGATTTTTTACTTTCAGGTGGTTTTCAGTAACATTCAAAATATTACACTACTAGAACAGTCTGAATCTTCCAAAATAATATGTAATGAAACCAATATAAAACATGGGTGAAGAACAAATAAAAGCAGTATTAAATCAGAAAAGATCAAATCGACTCGAAGAATGACAAATATACAATGCGTGAATCTAAACGCATATTATTTAAATAATTTGTTTCTTAAAAATATCATATCAGAGCTGAAGTTAATAATGTAAATAAAATTCTAGAACATTGATTAACAATAAAACACAGAACCGGATAATTCTAGTTTTTTTTAAACATGTCTTAACAAATAAATCACTTAGAAAGTTTGCATTATATAAGTCTATAGTTTGTGAGGAAGCAATTTGTTAAGTATGAATATACTTACCTCATACTAAAAGACTGGAGGTAATATAGAAGTAGAGTACCGAAATAAATATGCACTATGATGAGTATCTATATAGGTGGGAATCTCTTTTATATATATAGACAAGCAATTGCCCACGCAACCCCCTTTGTGGGTTGAATTTCGTAAAATCCGTTCTTAGCTGACCTCTACTCGGCGAAAGGAATATTCCTACCATATTTCAAGTTGCTACGCCTTATGGTTCCAGAGATATCGTGATGAGTATCTATATAGGTGGGAATCTCTTTTTTATATTATATAAATAAATAAAACACACATCAACTTATCACGCACTTAATTTGTTATTACAAAGTGTTTTGGTGCAATGTTAATTTATTATGTAAAAAATTTCCGCAAATGGATTCATAATAATTATTTAAGCATTACACCAAATCACACGACAATTTTACCCAGATATGGGTAATTCTTTCTAATATGACAACACGGTCTACAACTATGTCTGTCTCATGTGCGGCCACGCCAATGTTCCAGGCTTGATGCCTATATAATAATATGTAATATTTTTATTATAATCATAATAATAACAGCGCTGCAGCGGTCAACACGTAGTCATATACAATATACGTCTATAAATAAATAAAAAAGAATGATACCTACTACTTATTTAAATAAAAAGAAATTCATAAAATAAAATAAAAAAATGCTTTATTTCCTTGACATATTTTATAAATAATAAATCTTAATATAATCTTACAAACACTCTAAGAAAAAAACTAATTTATGTACCTATGGCTTTTTCATTTAATCCGAAACTTGTTTTTTAAGGAGAATAAGGAATTACGATAATAATATATATTTCATGCTATCCTTTTCTTACAACAGTTAAAGTGTATCATCTCTTTCATGTTGTTTCCCTTTATTCGCGTATGACGTCATAACGTTATTCGTTTTGCTGATTTTATAAAGCGACTGTAAATAAAAAATATGGTAAACTACTCTTATAAGGCTACGAAGCCTTCCAGCGACTTTATATTTATAAACTAATTATTAACATATTTTATATTGTATTATCAATATTCATGTATAATATTATGATAGTTGATTGATGCTTTAGTTGTTTTTCTTTGCCTCTCTGGATCGAAAAGAAATAGAAACAAATCAACTCACTAAAATATTGTCAACTAAATAATTCAGACTCATTATAATTTTTTTTATACATATTATATTAAAATTATATGTATCTATATTACAGTTCGAAAGAAATTATGGTAACCATTTAATTGTAAATCGTAGATACGCTGATACCGCGGCACCGATCCCTCTGGTATTTGTCCTGAGTACTGGTTCCGATCCATTCGCAGCGTTTCTCAAGTTCGCCACGGAGATGGGGATGCGCGAACGTTTGCATTCCATATCCCTTGGTCAGGGGCAGGGGCCGGTCGCTGAAAAGATGATCAACGCTGCCAAGCCAAAAGGCGATTGGGTTTTCTTACAGGTATATCTCGGTACAGATTACACTTCTTATAATAAATACAAATAAAATAATTATAAAATGGAGGTCACCATCGGTAGCAAGGCTATAATCAGGCCCGGCTGCTAGGGGAGGCAGAGAGTTGAACCTTATCACTATACGCGCTGTGTCCAGTAAAACCACCTACTACATAGGGGCAGCCCTTGACCCGGCGATTGGAGTGGAGTTAACATTACGAAAGTACAGGCATTTAAAAATATTCAGTGGGCTAGAAAATAAAATTCGGTCTTCGAAAAATTCATATAGGCCAAACGGTTGCTGAGATCTACTATCAACCACAAATGTCATTTGAATCGCTCCATGGGAGTTTCGCTCACTCCGCTCCAATAGTGCATCATTCTGATATAATGTAAATTAGGTCACGATGAGAGAAGTATTATGATCCATTGCATTGATCTCGAGTTTGCGCACAACAAATGAAAGGACGACACGATCGGTCCGTTCCACGCGTTAGGTATACCTACACCCTAACCTTACCTTTGTAGGGAAACGAAGGACGGATCGATGTTATTAGATATTGTAGTCCTTATCTACTAATTAAGTATATTATGCAAACATTACTAAGATTTCATTAGTATTTTCTGATACCCATGGCTACATTTTAATTATTCCTAATATTCATAAGTCTAACGGTTAAGCTATGATAACTTTACAGATACATAATATTTTAATTAGTTTCGTCTTTATTAGTATTCGATAGAAATTTCATACTTTTCCTCAATACACAGAATTGCCACTTAGCAGCGTCATGGATGTTGAGTCTCGAAGTTATTGTGGCACAAATGGGCGGCGAGGCGAGTGGCCTTCATCCAGACTTCAGACTATACCTCAGTTCTATGCCCACACCGAAGTTCCCTGTGTCCGTCCTTCAAAACTCAGTGAAGGTCACCAATGAACCGCCGAAAGGCTTAAAAGCGAATGTTAAAAGGGCGATGATAGAAATGGACGAAGACTTCTTTGAAAATCATAGTAAATACTATTGCCTTTTAGTTTATTTTCTCCTTAATTATTATTACTTATTGGTTTTTAACTGCCTTTTTGATACTTGGTACATATGTATATTGTATAGTCACAATAATGGTCATACTGAATACTGATCAAACTACCTGCTGTTAAAACCGTCGAGAATTAATGATACTTATCTTCTTCTTCCTGCCCTGTTTCCTTTTTTTTTATTTGGGGTCGGCGCAGTATGTTCTCTTTTCCATTCTCTCCTTTCACTCGCCATATATCAGTTACACCTCTCAAACACATATAATTCTTCACACAGTCAATCCATGTTTTTTTTGGCCTCCCTCTTCCCCTATACCCATCCACTTTCATGTATAATAATAATGATACTTATATGTATATTTATTTCACTCAAGTCATAGATGTCTTGTATCAAAGAATAGATAATTAATTTAATCAATTAACAACAGTTCTAGGACAAGATTGGCGCACAATGTTATTCGGAATATGTATGTTTCACGCTATAATACAAGAGCGCAAGAAGTTCGGTCCACTTGGCTGGAACATTACTTACGAATTCAATAACAGTGATCGAGAATGCGCCATGCTTAACCTGCAGATGTTCTGTGAAGATGGGCATATTCCTTGGGATGCGTTGGAATATATTACTAGTAAGAACGCGAACTATTTTTATATTTGCAAGGATATATAGTAGAATGTATATATATTCAAATAACCATTGATATGCAAACATACAAATACGAATTTAGCTAATGTTCAGTAGTGCTGGGAGTCAGGGGCGTAGCTACTGCAGGGGCTAATTTTTGAACTCGTGTAGCAAAAATTTACCATCCATTAGACTCGCCGGAAGGCACCAAATGTAGATACAAGGCCCACGAAATATAAGCTACGCCCCTGCTGAGAGGCTTATGAATGTTATAGAATCACTGTGTAAATTATTGAAAAGATAGTTTACTAACCTTGGGTCAAAAAACGACCTTCAAAACAAATATGCAATAAAAAAGCAATATAAATCGACGCAAATAACAGAGTTGATATGTAGTCTGTTTTTTAAGTCTATTATACCGAATTATATACAAAATATATAGACTATGTTACTCGCTCATAATTAAATATGACTTTCTATTGGTGAAAGAATTTTTAAAATTGTTTCAGTAGATCGAAAGATTACTCCTATACCGATTTAGTAGGGATCCCTAATCCCGAAAGAATCTTTGAAATCGGCCGAGCAGTTTTTGAGTTAAATCGTATCTAACAAACAAACATATAAATATTTCCTCTTTATAATATTAGTAAGGTTATAATTATGTTTAGGTCAAATAACATATGGCGGCCGAGTTACGGATATGTGGGATCAACGATGTTTGACCACAATTCTAACTCGTTTCTTCTCTGCTCCGACTTTAGAAGATAATTACTTATATTCATCTTCGGGAACTTATTACTGTCCCAGAACGGAGAAGCTGGAGCAAGTTAGGGAGTATATCGAAACACTTCCGAGTATCGAAGATCCTGAGATATTCGGAATGCACGATAATGCTAATATTGCTTTTGAGGTAAAGTATATTACATCACATCAGAGGGCTTAGCACGAACAAGTTGCGAAAAAGTATTCGTATCGTGCATCTGTCAGTTGTATGAGAATACATTTGAAATTTCATACAAATGACAGCTCGGCGATATGAATATTTTTTCGCAAGTTGTCCGTGCTAGGACCTCAGGGATGTTACGGAGCTTCGATTCTGATTCCGAAAGGTCGGAACTTTCGATTGTTTTTGCACATCCAGTTCCGATAAATTTGAATCGGAGGTTATAATCGGAGGTCGAATAACAGCGGCGGCGACGGCCGCAGTCAGAGCCATTTGATTTAATTTACTACTGTATAAAATTTGAGTAAATTCGTTTATTTTTATTTTCAACACCTAGGAAGGCGTTTCATTCTTTGAACTGATACGAATGAAACTGATTTATTTTATAACACATCTCTTGCTTCTGCCTCCGGTTGCGTTTCCGAAAAACCAAATTTAGAAACCCCGATTCCGAATTCAGTTCCGATAAAACCACCTCCGTTCATCCCTACTTCACACATTCACATTTTACATTATATACAACGCACATTTGGCCGAATTGTGCATTCTATTTTTTTTTCAGAACAAAGAAACAAATACCCTAATTCAGACTATAGTCGATGTCCAGCCTCGTTCAGGCGGAGGTGGGGGAGGCGAGACTCCCGATCAAACTGTGTGGCGAATTTGTGAATCTACCCGCGCTGTTGTTGCCACCAAGATAGATACATCTCTGGTGCACCCAGACTTAATGATACCAGACGATATGGGCCAGCTACATTCATTAACTACTGTGCTTTTGCACGAAACCGACCGCTTTAATAAACTCCTAGTACTAATACACGCCTCGCTAAATGAACTGCAAAAAGCCATAAAGGTCAGTCTTAAATATCTCAGCAATATTATATGTCTGTGTTCTGAAGACACTAATAATGCGTTATCGACTCGAGCGGATTGGAAAATCGATAATCTGAATCGGGATATCTAGTATTTTACAAACTCACCTTTGAATGATGGTTTGTCATCCGAAATTAACTCTTTTAATTGTTGAAAGTATAATTTCAGATCAAACATGTTTTATATATAGGCAAAGATGAAATATCCTACAACAGATCTGGCGGGATTCAAGATGGACAAAGGCTTTGTCCGTTGAATGCAATGTGTGTATTAACCATTGTTCCTGTGAACTTGTGAAAAACCTAACTTTTAAAAATAATTGCCGCTTAACTTACAATAAGCTACCTATTAAAAATAATATTCTATTACCCCTCATAAATACATTGTCAAAGCCACCATAACGTTGTTACATTCGTATTTTCAAAGAATTTTCAAAGCTTGCAAAATATGGTGAAATTTTAATAGAACGGATCTAATTTGCTACAAAAACTGAAGACCACAATATTTTCGTGTTGGTTCCATAAGCAAAAACAATGAAGCTCCGTTATGTTTGTTTTTTAATTTCATTTGAAAACGTAGAGAATATTGCACAAAGAAAACCACAGGCTATATTTAGCTGCAGCTCGCCCGGGAGTCTGGGATTCCCAGGTAGCGAGCCTGGATCAATAAGTAATGCGCATGTCATCTCTACCTGACCTCAACGTACGTCACGACCCCGTTGCACTAGAACCTGGATGTATTATTGAATTCATCGGCTTATTTAAAATACTATACTTATGTTCCATAAACATTCTAGATGTTTCAAATTACGTTACAATATGAATTTTAACGTCAACCAACTTATAATAAAATCGCCTTGTAACTTTGACAATAGAGAGCTCACTATTTTGGTACCATTAATGTTTGGAGTGATTGAGATATTTTGATGTTTACTTATTTAAAATCACCGGTACCTTTTTTTTTTTAATGTTAGATATCGACAGACGAGCATGAGGTTCACTTGATGGTAGGTGATACTTCGAGCATTCGGAAATCCATAGCCTGAAACCGAAACGTGCAATGTGCACTTCACGGTTTTTCCATCTATGAACGGTGGTTCGTTACCCGGTCGGAATTTCGATATTCCTCCCACCCGATCAATGCTCGAAGTTACCAGACGTGGGGAAAACATGCTTACAGAAAACTATAAATATGTTGTCTCGGTGGGATCCGAATCCACGACCCATCGATGCGCACGGCAGGTGTTCTACCGAACGCGCCAACGGGCCCGTCAATTAAAAAAAAATATTAATTTTTAATTTCCCTTACTGCAATGTTCTTAAGTCTAGAACAAGCTTTTTATTAAATTAATTATTATCAAATGAAAATATCGGTCCTTTAAGGAAATTTAATTATCGATTGCCTTCAGGGTGTAGTGGTTATGTCGGAAGCCTACGAGGAGGTGTTCAACTCCTTCCTAAACAACAGAGTTCCAGGCATGTGGCACAAGTCTGGATACAACTCTCTCAAGTCGCTTGGCAGTTGGATACACGATCTTACACTTAGAGTAGACTTTATAGAGGTAAGATTACACACACGATAATCACTATACCGCTACAACACTAGTTCAATTATTTAATACTTAACTTACCAGAGCGGCAAATGACCACTTTTGAGACTTTTCTGCTCTGGTAGGTTTAGTATTAAATATACATATTATACAATAGACGTAGGCATACGAAAAATCAGATAATGCAGGTTTGACAAACCAACCCTAAATACAAGCCGAGTATCTATGCAAAAGTGATAAAATAGGTTTTAAGTCTAACAAAGCATAAGCTGCACCTAAAAATGTGTTCCTTATCAGGAAGTATTTTATTAAATCGCATTATTGGATATATCATTCGCAGCAGTGCTACAACTATCAATACCAAATTAGCACGCAATACGGATGTAGAAGCGCCTTTGATTTTTACATTACATAATTTTTTCAAGTGCTGTAATAGAAGCTCTTGAAAGGCTAGTTGGACGCTTTTAAACAATACAGTGTCAACCCACACGGTTGTCATTTTGAGCAAATTGAGTTTGAGGTTTTATAAAAGTTCTTTTATAAAATAACTGAAATAATATATTTTATTGTAATTATTATTATTAATTTAAATGTATATCGTTTTCTTTGTAGCAATCAAAGTAATTGAATTTAGTGCATTATTGTTAAATATTTTAGGTTTTCGTGCCCGTTAATTTTTTTAATATTTTTGCTATTAAAACAATTTAAATGATATGTATCTCTTTTGAAATACGAGTATGTAGTCCGGCTCATAAGGAAGCGATTGTTATCAAAATTTATTTTTTTGTCATTTTGTGGGTTGACACTGTATTGATTAACAGGGTCCAGTTAAGGCATGGACACCAAACTCAAGTAACATGTTAAAGTTTTAAATCAAGTGGCGTCATTTCTTAAATTACTCCATAGAAATGGTTGGTCGACGGCGCTCAAGTGAGCAGTTGGGTATCCGGCCTATTCTTCCCGCAAGGCATGTTAACTGGCGCTCTCCAGGCGTACGCTAGACGCTACCGGGTGCCCATCGACGCACTCATGTTCGACTTCGAACCTGTGCCCTTTTTCCTGTCCCAAGAGGATGTGTATAAGTTCAATAAAAGGAAGAATAAGGTAAATATGGCGGTTTATATCGGTACACGATACACCAAATATGGTATTATCTATACCAATATTATAAAGAGGAAAGATTTGTATTTTTGTATGTTATGAATAAACTCAAAAACTACTGGACCGATTTTGAAAATTCTTTCATCAATAGAAAACTACAATATCAGCGAGTAACATAGGCTACGTTTTGTGTATAGTACATCTACATTGCACCCGTGTGAAGCCGGGGTGCGTTGCTAATACTGGATACAATAAAATTTCAATTAGCAGCTCGTCAGACTTCATATAAAAAAATTGCAAAGCGCTGAGCAAAAAACTTTAATCGCCTATATAAAGTTCATATTATCTCACTAATCCGGCACTATTAAAAACCAGAGGGTGCCGGATTATTGTATTATAAAGAGTTTAATTGTATGTATGTAACGAAAAACCTCAAAATATCTACTAGACTGATTCACCAAAAGCTACAATATCAGCGAGTAACAGGCTATTTTTTGTGTACAGTACATCTACATTGCACCCGTGTGAAGCCGGGGGTGTTGCTAGTATAATATTATAAGCACCGAATTTTCAGGAAGATGACGGTAGCAGTGTATTCGGTTCCCTCGAGCGTCCCGAAGACGGTATCAACATCCACGGTCTCTTCATAGACGCAGGCCGGTGGGACACCAACAAAAACTGTCTCACAGACGCTCTACCAGGTATTTTTAATACATTATTAAAATATTGGCTCTTCTTGCCGTAATCGGATTCGAATACTTGAGGTTATATTATATATAATTATATTTAACTATTTTAATGTAAGTTGCAATTGTCATTGAAGTATGAATAGCGTTTACACATTAACAGATGCATAGCAATACGTCGAAGGCATGGCCTAATATATATCTAAAAGTACCAAAGGATACAGCGTTATTTCAAAAACAAATCGCAAGCTTGAGCTCATATTTAGACAAAAAAATCGCATAGGCATCGCTAAGCATATTCAAATTATAGATATTATTTAAAGACAGGGGCTCCTTGAGTGAAAGTCAGGACTCATATTTAATATTGGAATCTTTGGTTATAGTTTTTTAATGCAATAGTGTATAAACTGAAAATTACTGTGATTACGTGTCAACATTCCCGACCAAACTAAGTTTAATCAAAATCAGTTCAGCCATAGTTATAGATTATTAGCCGAAACGCACAATTCACAGCTTTTCAATGTATGCACAGTGGTTTCCGGGCAGAATTTCAATATTCCACCCATTCAATGATCAAAATTGTTGAAGGCAATAATATATTTATAAAAATCCAGTCAGACATCTAATGTGAATCAACCCCATGCCATAATATTAACTATAGAACTAACGACTCCGTCAAACGTATGTCTAAGATACAAAAAAAAATATACTCGGAATTTATCTGAACACTTAAGATCATAGATACTAGAAAACCTTTATGATTTACTAATATTCTTACGGCCTTATAAACGTATAACCTTATATAATTAAAATATGTTTTGTTTCTTTCATTCTGTGGTCTTTTTATATTCGATAGAGCGAGACAAAACATATTTTCAACTAAGCTTATAATTCGTTTATGAATGCCATTACTATATTTAGGTCAAATGAACCCACCCTTACCCGTGGTGTGGTTCAAACCTGTGCTGTCTCTACCGAAGCCAGACCCACGGTACGAAGCGCCTTTATACAAGACCTCAGAGAGGGCCGGCACTCTGTCCACAACAGGACACAGTACCAACTTCGTGCTGCCAGTGCTACTGCCAGCAAACATGCCCTCAGAGTTCTGGATCATACGCGGAACGGCGCTACTTACGCAGATTACTGATTAAGTGTAGATAGCTTTGCAGATAGGCGCCTTATCGCTTCTAGGGCACAATTCCCTATTCCGTACAAGACATGTTATTTTGACACTTCCCCATAATTCCGTGTATACCGTCGACATAAGGAAAAAGGGCGACTACGAAAAATTTGAAATGGATCAAAAATACAGGTAGTTTCGACTTTTTTACTAATGCTGAATATATAATGCAATTTGGAAAATAAATGTCAGTTTAATATTTTCCTATGACGGGTGTAACCCATGAAGTCACCAGTAGTACGGTCATTGGGCATCACGCTCTGGAAAGTGTGGATGCGATCTAAGAAGAGAACGTCTGCCTAAAGTCTATTCGTTATTAATTTTATTGTAATAAATAATAAATTATTAACTATAAACATGCTTTCATTTCATCTAGAATTCTAATGCATCGATCCTAATCTTTAACGTGCAAAAAATAATCTAGCCGGCCTAGCATGACAACCACGACAAATGTTTATCGACCGTTTTCTCGTGTTTTAATCAATTATCTCTCGTCTTTCGGTTTTAACAACTTGACTAATGTCAAAAGTAGAGATTTGTCGATCGAGATATTTTGTCTATCAAAGTCGAAATATAATATATCGAGATATCTTATATCTTAGTTTGTCTTCACTCGACCGCCAGATTTCTTGATGGTCATGCTAGGCGGGAAGAGGTTCTATTTACCTGCGTCAAAGTGACCTCGATACGAATACTTTCTAGAAAGTTGATCGTGCTAGGATCTCTGATAACTCCCTTAGGCCCTTTAGGATGGACTCCAACCGACGCGGCTTCAGTCGGCGTACATTTTCGTACTCATACACAGTAGCGGGACTACAGTTAATAACGTATTACGATAAAGTCGACAAGCCGGCCTTTTTGGGCTTTTAAATCCCGCCACTGCTTATATTCTTACATATACTATCCTATGGCGTGGTGTAAATAAATTCTAAACAAATCATATTTAACTTCATTTAAGTAATACACTATATACACTTTAAAATACACTATAAATACCAATGTAGATGTCGACACCTTAATGCACATTAAAAGTATTATTCAACTTAGTGTCACACATCTACGCCGGCCTTATTTGCGTTCGTACTTAAGAGAAATAAGTGAAAAGTCCACAATAAGTTCACTATTTTACATATTTTATTGTGATTACAAAACAAGACAATCATTCAACGTAACACTCAGTTTGGTAAACAATTAATACAAGCACATGTTTTAACTGATTTATTTAAACTCGTTAAAACTTTGTATCTCGAACAATTATTGAAAACAGATAGATTACGATAAAACATGGAAAAGGAAAAACGGGATATGTGTTTTTGCATTGGGGCAGTATCGGTGCGAACCTCGCCGTTAACCTAACACTAGGCCCATCCAAATGAAGATGTAACAATGAAACACCACATTCGAACCGTTAGAGAATTTACTTTGTGATGTTAATAACATGGACTAATCGATCTGAAACTCCCAGCTGATTACTCAAAACTTAAATCAATAAGAAACTTCATATCGTTCCTTTCATTCAACACAATTCTCTCCCTTCTCAGAAGCCGATATCTTTGATTTAAGTTCGAGTATTCCGCTACAACTCGAAAGTTACGAGAACATTACTGGTGTAAACACAAGTTGACACATTCAATAAAAGCTCACGAGAATTTGCAGAAAGACTAACCAACCTAATATTTTCAAAGGGTTGCTTTACGGTTATATGAAAATAAATTGTGGATGTAGAAAAATGATTTACGAACTGCACTTTGCGAGCAACACTGAAAGCTTTGCCGCAATAATTAATTGGCTACTCAGCAACTACTGTTAAGATAAGCTATGAAGCACTGTGGGATCCCGTATCCACCACGGCACGGCTTTAGCAAACATTTGGTCTCAGTTTATATTACATAGAAAGTAATCACTTTTAGATAACGTTTACCGAATAAAGACGCGATTTTATTCATTATATAATTTATCCCGACGACGTTTCGAATGCTTTTCAGCAAGTATGGTCACGGGGAGACTGAAAGGTGTCAGCTCTTCACAATGTTGCCTTACCATCTATTTGAATAGCCTCGCTAGTATGGGAAATAACCTACTTTCTCTTGCGAGGATTTTGGGTTGACTTGGTCACAAGCTAAGGTTGGCAAGTTAAGGTCACACAGACAAGTCAAATCACTATATACGTTAAATTATTATTTTTGTCAGATATCGACAGACGAGCATGAGGTTCACTTGATGGTAGGTGATACCTCAGCCACAGAACATCAGTCAATGATGCGCTGTCAACCTGAACCGAACAACTTCACGGATTTTCCATCTATGAACGGAGGTTCGTTCGGTCGGAATAATATAACAGTGAATAAATCGCGTTTTCATCCGGTAATTTATTTTATTTAAATGTGACACTCGTGTTAATAAAAAACAATAATAATTAATCACTTATACGAAACACTTATTCGCTCAACTGGCTCGGTTCAATATGAAGGTCGATCTAGGTTAGTCGCGATACACCGGAATTCCCCCGCCTATACCAAGAATTGACCACTAAATGGGACTAAGATTGGGATTTGGTGACTAATCTCGCTATTTAAACCCCGACCCGCCGTCTTAACACATTTCACTAAAAAAACATTCAGAACACCCTGGGTTTATAAATTTAGTTACATAATGTATACGATATCTTAATAACAATGAACAATAGCGAAGCGGAGACTGAATTAACTACAGATAGCTTCAGAAATAAACTCATAGTGTGATGTCAGATTAATATTATATTTAATTCAATTAAAATTCTGAGATAGAGCGAGACAGAGTGATACATGATGAATCGCGCTTTCACGCTCTCTCGCATAAAGACGGCAATAATACTGTCCAGATCGCTGTTACAAGTGTTAAAATTGGGCAATAATAACTTTTATAATATTATTAAAATCAATATTTCATATAAAAAGGATCATTTTGTTATCGACTAATAAAAAATATATATTAAAAGCAAAACTCCGCTTCGCTTGTGTAATGACCCTTAATGAATAAAAATACAATCCGCGGTCGCCCGACTTCGCCCGGGGTAGCACACTAATAGCGATAGAGGCCCGATCGCGAACAATTTCTATGTAATCTATAATTAATATTTTAAAGAGAAGTATTTGTTTGTTTGTTACGATTTAACACAAAACTACTCGACCGATTTTAAAAGTTCTTTCACCAATAGAAAACTACCTTATCAGCGAGTAACAGACTGTGTAGTAAGTAACATTCTTGTGTATAGTACATTTACATTGCACCCGTGCGAAGCCGGGGCGGATCGCTAGTATAACCTAATTTTCAATGTACAGATGGAAGATATGAATACTCTCCCGCAAATTGTTCGCGCTCGGGCCTATGTAGAGCTGGCAACCCCGTGCGACCCCGCCACATTATCCCAACAATAATTATCCCTAGAATTAAGTGTGAAGTGAATGAATATCACAGTACGTCTGTTAATTTCACCTATATAACATTAAATTGGTGTCGTCGTATCTGTAATACAAATAGCCCTAGATTAGAAAAATAAAAAGACCTAGAACGTTTCACCTATAGTGCAGACGCCGATCGCGCTTGGCCGCTACTTACAATTAAACTACGACTCATACAAAATACTCGTTTTTACAATTTTATACATAGATCTGGGGCCGTTCATTAAACACGCACTTACGGCGTTTTGCAGCTTGTGCCCCACAATAATATTTTGTTATTAAAATATTTAATCAATGACAACTGTCTGATTCAATTACGACGAGCGATTATAACTCACATACATACATACATACATACGTGGCTAACGGACAACCCCGCAGCGAGCGAGCGCGCTACGATGCCAGAACTAAAGCTATAAAAGCCTATTAAATAATTTAAACTCATTACAGAACACAATACCCTCTGGGCGAAATTTACATACAGAAGGTTGACTTCCACCTGTTAGCCTAAAATCCAAATGGCTCCTAAGTACACCCGCTAATATCGAATGAAAACATTTTTTAATTATATCAATGCACTACATACCAAACGTTCAAGTCGAATAACTACAGTTAAAACCGTTTATAACCCCATCGTTTAGAACAACATACCAGTTATATCGAGCAATATCAAAGGTACCTGACCACCCGACTGTACTTTGTACCTCGAAGACATCACCGGTTGTTACGATTATCGGTTTTTACGACCAAATATGAGTCACTTCGATGTCGTTATAACAGATTTTGACTGTATATATCGTTGGTTCAAAAGTAAAACTCACTAAGTGACATTTTGAATAAAAATATTTTTTAAACCTACGGATATAATAAAGGTCTAATTGCGTATTCCGGTCCATAAGTAAACTATGAAGCGCAATACACACTTATTTATTTGTCCTTATCGCAAATGTCCGCTTAAAATAATCAATAGTACCAACATTTATTTTTATTCAAAATTACACTTAGTGAGTTTTACCTTTCAACAAACGATATTTTCTCGGTTATAGTCCAGCGAAGTCAAGCCGAAGTAATACAAATTTCACCCTCACAGACGATTTAAAAGCTGGGACAAGGAATAAAGACTACACTATAATAAAATACGGCACGTCTCTAATATACCATACAACACACGAGATAAACTTCTGCACATAAACTACAACCAGTATTAATGATTTTCCAAATTTATAGTCAGAAACTAAACAAGGCTTTAAGACCAACACATCTTTGGCTTTGAAATAGCTATACCTATAATTAATTATTAACACTCGACCTACATATACATACAGCTTGGAAATACCTCGTGACAGTAAAACTACGGGCAATGTAACGCGAAACTTATTGATAAACATTTTACAAGAAAGAAGAAATTTAAGTTTCAATCTAAAACTCAATTACTTCTTCATTCTCGTAATATACATAACAATTAAACAAAATACATAAAAAACAGAGCCCTTTAAAAATGTATATATATTCCTATTGTACATACATAACAGATTGTAATTCAGTATATACATTATCTAATAAAAGAATAAATCGAGGTTTCTAACAATCGTATCCAGATTGAATGCATAGCTAATGAAATAGAGAATTACTTTTATCCTAATACTACGATTTTTACTTTATTCCTTGCCCAGTGGTCTAAAAGATAGAGAAATTAAGCGAAAAATTTTTTATCCATTAAAATACCGAACAAAACGCACATCTACATATCGCCGCTACACTATACTGTTTAATTATTAATTACAACGTTCGCAAAAATAGATCTTTCAATAAATAGATCGTCTCGCCTAGACTCATATATAAATTGACCATTTCCCCAAACACGACTCAGGAAGAGCGGAATGAAAGTTTTCTCACAAAATACATGAGGCGTCACCTGTTCGGCGAGTTTACACAGTGTGGTGTCACATACGCATAGAATTGCAATAATTCTATTTGTCCTAACATACGCTATTGAAGAATTTTAATGGGAAACAAAGAGTTGAGATTGAAATATGCACGAGAATTGTTTGAAAGTATATGGATAAAGATGAACGAATCCGAATAGAATATTCGCCATATTCGACTCAACTAACTGTAAATTGGACGCTGTTAAGCAATACAATGTCAATCCACGAAATGATAAAAATGTAAATACTGATACCAATCGCTTTCTTATGAGCTGGAATACATTTTTAAAAAGAGTTATAAATCATTTAAATCGTTTTAATAGCAAAACTATTGAAAAACCTAGTGGGCACGAAACCCTAACATGCCTAGAATATTTAACAATAATGCACTTCATTCTATTATTTTGATTGCAACAAAGAAAAATAAGATATACATTCAGTGTAATAATAATAATTACAACAAAATCTATTGTTTTGTTATTTTGAAAAGAACTTTAATAAAACCTAATTAAAACTTCAAACTCAATTTTCTCAAAATGACAACCGTGTGGGTTGACTCTGTATTGCTTAACAGCGTCCAATTGTACTTTCATTATCGACAGGGATATTTAATACCAGAATCTCGCTCTCGGAAAGTAGCTATCTTGCACTTGTACCAGTACCTATACGTAGAACACGTAGTTATGATCCTCATTTCCAATAGAAAACATACATAAAAAAGTTCAAATTTATAATAATAATAATATTTATTTATTCAGGTATAAACCCATAGTTATACAATAGTGAATAGTGAAACAAACAAAAAATATGATAGTTTGACGGAGACAATACAATAAAACTGAATTAATTTATTTTACGTTCCGAGACCGATGCACCCCCATCCAGTGCTTAAAGAACATGTTGTCGGGACAGATCTGAGCAACGACTCGGACCAATTCGTTCTCTGATTTCCATACAGTTTCCCGAAAACTGGCGATTCTACAACGAAGCGCCGCGTAACAGCGAACAGCGACCTCCGCAAACATCGCTGATGCGCTGCAGTATCGTGGCTTTCTTAGGATAATACGTAACGCATCGTTATATTGTACTCTGAGAATGTTAGAGGACCGTTTGGTGTAATTAATCCACAGCTGCCCTGTGTAAAAGTTGATGCAATAAGCTGTAAAGAGTGTCCTCTTAACATCCTCAGAGCATCTACCGAAGCGACGTGCATGCCAAGGCTCTACGCTCGCGTTCTAGATCCAAGTCGTCTCTCAGATGTTCCGACAAAATGTGTCCCAAATACTTGAAAGACTTGACTTTTATCGACAAAGTTCATCCATTTTACCCTTAACTGTAAAACACTTTAGATACATCATAGTTGAATCTTATTATTGCTATTTTACGTAGTTCACAAAAACTAATTTACAACTTGCACTTGTAACTCGATTCTAGATTTTCTGGTGAATTGGCAGAATAGCGAAATGTTCAATCAAAATTGAGCGCTGGCAATACCGCTTAAAACTTTCCGAAAGTGCTATTGTGTTTTATATATCGGTACTTCAGTTCCAAACCGACGAAAATTGCAAAAAATTCACTTCGAATTCGTAAAAACGTCCGTTACGGGTCGAAAAATATCAGAAAAGATATTTAAATAAAGCAAATCGAAGCCTGATCTATCTTTTTTTAAGCCCCGCTTTGTAAATTCGAATATCTTTTTATTTGCCAGAGTTATCCATCTTTAAGTGCGACAAAAAATATCGATTGGTGTATCCAAACTTTTGAGCGGTAGTGTATATTGTTTTTATGAAAAAAAAACATGAACAGCATATTTTATTACAAAATCTAGAACATGCTGTGACAGACAGCATGGGGGGTGTTAATATAGGGTTCTCATTCAATATACGCAATAGAAAGTCTAATAGCAGTTTAATATTTCCTGTAACATATTTAAATGCCGAAATTACTTTCGGTAACGAAATTTTGTCTTTGAAACTGTTTGAATTCTTATTATAAAATGTTTCACTAAATAAAGGGTGTAGAAGAATAAATATTAACTAGCAATATTGAAAAAGCTGTCGTCTTTAGACTTTACAGGCGTTTTTTAAAAACTACTTTTTTTAAATATACACAGTATGTTCCGACCTTACCAAATTGAAATCTAAGCATGCATTTCTAAGTTTCGGAACTGAAGAACCGATATTTCATAGAATTTTCAACATTACAATATTCGGCTACGATATGTTGAAGCCGATCACAAATTATTGCTATACACATTGGAAAATCAAGTCTTACAGCTTCTTACCACCATCCAAACCGCTGACTGAGAATCCATCATAACACACAATCACTGTTTTATATATCTATTTCAACACTTATATTCCGCACTGCTACGTACCTTCAGTAGAAGACAGACCGTTCACAGTAAGTTCTTTATATCATTAGGGGGTTAGGGCTAGCGGGGGAGGGGGGCACCACAGGGGCCCCCCATCTTAACCCCTAGTCTTCCGACATGAACGAGTTTTGCGACTTTAGCTCCTCCAGCCGGGTTATCTGCTGTCGTAGGTACATTATTCTGAAACGTGAAACAATTACTATTACTGCCAAATTATATGATAGGCGGTGGCGTAGTAAGGTGCAGAGAAAAAAATCTAAATCCCTCCGACTAAATTTCAGCAACTGCACAAAATTAATTAATAAACTAATCAATAGCGCTCGGCGCGTCCATTATCGGCGTTATAAATGCTTGAAAAAAAAAGAAAAAAAATCTTGCGAGAATTATTCTAGCTTCAAGATCCGCGTCCCCGTTTTTCCAAAGCCCAGGGGGTCCTCTCAGCTTCAAGGCTCTGGTGCACTGTACCACTATGTCCTATGATAGCTAAGCGACTGACTTTGAGATCTCATGAAGACGACTAACAAGTCATCGATAGACTTACGATATACAGAAGACTCTCACTAATCCGGCACTATTAAAAACGGTACCCGTGTTCTACACATTTTTTTGTAACATATGTCGACAAATAACTAATTACAGTTTTAAAATAATCCTTAATTGAGGTCTGTGCTTGTGCAATTTATATGATCGAGGCGCAGGCGGAAGGTGCCGGATTATTGGACGTGACGGTCTACTGTAATGACTTCTGTCAATCAACTATTTCCAATACTTCTTCATTGCACCACATAATTCAATTTTAAAGAACATTAGTAAAATCAGCTTTAAAGACAATCAACTAAAGAAAAATGAGCCAATTCATTTCTTAAAGATTAGCAACATACCTTCAGAGCTTTTGGTGTTGAAGATGTTCATGGGAGAGGGAGACTTACCATCAAGTGACCCACCTGCTCGTTTTCCCCCTATTCAATAACAAGCGGAAACTTGTTGAGTCTCCACCTCTTTGTTTGTGGTCAGTATTTATGTCAAAAAGTAGACTATTCTCTATGGCCTTCATAAGGAACTTATCGGTTCGGATAAACTTAAATGATCTGTATCGTAGTTTTGTCCAGATGAAATAGCGTCCTTTGTGGGCATTCAGGGTTCAGTTAAAGGCCTGGAGAAAAATTCAGCCATCGAAGTGATACCTCAGCCACAGAACATCAGTCAATGATGCGCTATCGACCTACTTTTCACTTCGAGCATTCCGAAATCCATATAGACTGAAACTTCACGGTTTATCCATCTATGCACGTTACCGGATCGGAATTTCGATATCACCCACCCGATCAATGCCCGAAGTTACCAGACGTGGGGAGATCGTCCCGGGGGGGTTCGAACCCGACCCATCGCGCCAACGTACGTCGTGTATTGCGATTGACTCACTTCTGTTCCTGTAGCGTGGCCTGTATCTCCGTGTGCCTCACCAAGGAGCGGGAACACTTCAGCTCGGCCGACACCCGCGTGCACTGAAGACAACCGAGCTGGTACGCTTCCTCCATATACTTGTTGGCCTGCACGATCAAATAACGACATAAATAACACATAATAAAATTAAAATAAATAAAATACTTTATAACGGATTAAAACGCGATTTATTATTTATGTCGACATTTCGGAAGCTTTCCAGCAACCGTGGTCACGGCGGAAATAAAAATCTTTATTTAAATGTGTAATACTCGCGTTAATAAAAGAATCTATTAAAATTAAAATAAGCAATTAAATTCAAATTACAATCAAAATACTTAGACTCATATTATTTTTAATATATTAACGTTTGTAATAACTTGATCTAACCAAATAATAAATAGGCAGGTTTTTGCCCGAGCCACCATTCTCTCAGTTCCCCGTTACTCACTATAGTTATCATTATCCATTTATGAGCACATACAACCGTCTCCACTGAGCACACGGCTCACACGGCGGCGCCATTCAAAATGCACATTTAATAATAATAATAATAATGCACATTTGCCGATACCCAATGGCTTGCGACACGGCCGCCTCGATATGCATGTATTTTTTTAATATTTTTATTCGGTAGCTTACAGCTTTCACGCGGCAAGTGCGCATTCGCAAAGTAAAATTGAACAAGCTCAATTCAAACCGCGGCGAATGAATATATTCGCAACGAATAGCTGGTCACATACTTGCGGCAAGTAGGCATTCGCAGCGATTAGTCGCTTTTCTCTGCCTCTAGTGCAGCCTTTCCCAAAGTGGGCGATAACGCCCCCTTGTGGGCGCTGCAGGTCTAAAAGGGGGCGGTAAGAAACCCAAGTCTGCGTTGTGCAGAGGCTTGGGGGGCAATTTGTAATTTCATCTAGCTAGGAGGAGGACTCTTAGACACCGACTGAGCTCTCGACTCTCGACTACAACTTATGAACATATAATATTAAGAGATTGCTCAAACTCGGTTCGATATTTTTCTCCGCGAAGTTCACATATCTGTCCTGTTATATTCAATAGATAAAAAAAAACATGTCAATCGGTCGGGTTATAGTAAAAGTCTCATTTAGAATGAACGTTTTATCTTTGCTAATATAGCTCACAATATCAATTAATTTAATTTGAAGTTATAGTGATTTTTAAGTAGGAGAAAATAGACATGGGTAACACTGCGCTGCGCCGCTCAGTTGCGCCGGCACGCTTCACTGCGCAGGGTGAGGCAGCTCACACATTCATAATGTGTTGGCGCACGGCGCAGTACCCACTCACTGAGTGAACTATGAGCGTGGCGTTGCGTGCGTTTCGGAGGTTTCACTGCTCGCTTTGCGCGTCCAATTTTGTTGCGCCGTGGCGCAATTTTGAGTTGACTCAAGGAGCCGACGCACTATACTGCGCCTGAGTTGCTGAGTTGGCGCGGGAAATTTTGCTGAGTTACCCATGTCTAGGTGAAAAAATGGGGGCGCTAAAAAATAATTTACTCTCAAAGTGGGCAGTAGACAAAATAAGTTTGGGAACCCCTGCTCTAGTGGATACCCTGTCATCTGATCCAGGTAAGTTGGGTAACCCTAATATTTTTTTATTAGAAAACACTAGTATAGTATACAAAACCAAGGCTATTGACCTGTTTCTCAAGGATGTCTGCTGGCCAGCCGGTCACGTGCGTGGTGAGCTCAGCGCGGACGTGGCTTATCAGCGACGGCGTGAGCATCGGCGTCAACTGCTGCGGGGTGCCGACCACAGACGAGTAACTGCCGAGGCATTCCACTGAAACGAATAGGCTATACGGTAGTTCGGCTCTTACACTACAATACGTTCTTTTTACATAAGAGCACTGATGATGATAATAATAATAATAATAATAAAAGTCTTTATTTCAGACGTAATATGGATAATATTTACAATATATTTTTTTAATTAACGACTCTGCTGAGTCGATGACATCGACAACTTCGTCTGTTTGCCCAACTTTGGCAAAGGCCTCCTCCATTTCTTTCCACTCTACTCGTTTTAGAGCTTTCCTCGTCCATAGTTTTCCCGCTATCGCCTTTATCTCGTCTTCCCACCTTCTGATCTGTCTACCTCGTTTCCTTTTTCTATTTCTAGGGTGCCAAAACACTATGCTTCTGTTCCACTTTTCGGTGCATCTTATTGTATGGCCTGTCCACTGCCATTTAAGTTTTCGTATTCTTGTTGTAACATTTTGTATTTTAGTGCGGTTTCTAATGGTTTTGTTTCGTATTCTGTCTGATTTCCTTAAATTCAACATGCTTCTCTCCATTGATCTCTGGCATGTTTCTAATTTTTTGTTTTGCGCTTTGGTGAGAGCACTGAGACAATATTAAATGGAACATTATCAGTGAAACAGACACAGAAATGGGTCTGCTCCATGTCCCACTAGGGGAATTCACTTTTCCTCTATGTGAGCACACTTTTATTAACCTCTTACTTTTTCTCTCATCTAATTCTCATCTGCAGTATAAAATATACCTATCCATGCATAATTTTTAATTTATATCTTTGGAGGAGTGACCTACCATTACTCGACTGCTATTATCACGCTTTTTTGCCGGGAAGCGATATATATATATATATGTTTTTTTTATGAAGAATAAGTAAGCATTTGACCGCAATCCTGCCTGAGCGTAAGCGCGGATACGATCTAAATGGGAGCAATGAGCATGCTTACTTAGAAGAAGCCTATTCACTCAGGCTTTGAAGACATCAAGATTGTAGGAATCAAAACGAGACGTCACCTTACACATTCTGTCATTTATCGGCAGCGATTTATCAATGGCGTCCATTGACATCGAAGATGGCGTCAAACACTGGTTACCATAGTTACCTCACTCTATCCGTCACTGAGCGTGTAATGTGATATCATTCAAAGCCCGCGAAATATGGCCGCGTTTAAACAGATCAAATTTTATCGATGTTTTCAAAGTAATTTTAAAAAATAATTTGGACATTGCCAAGAGTATTTATATTTTTTATTAGGGTAAAATGATGTAACAAGTCGATAAAAAAATATAAAAAAAATGCATGCATATTCCCTATTCAGCCGCGCACTCACCGAAGTGCAACCTGTAGAACACCGACAGACTAGCGATCATTCGACGATGTTCAAGAGGCAGTAGCCGTTTTTAAGCTAGACTAGAGTCACCAATAAGTCGCCTGGCGCGTTTTTCCATCGAGTCAAGAGCTTCCAGGTGGCAGCAGTACATGTATAGACATGAACATACTTATTATACAACCATTGGGGCTTTTTGTTAGTCCTCTCGTTAGATTGAAGAACCCGCAAATCCTTCTCACTCCATAAACTCATAACTTCCGACTTAACTTTAAAGTACCCTTTTCCGTAATTCAACGTAAAACCGAGGCAAGTACTTACTTTTCCTTGGCTGCAGATTCTCCAAATGCAATGGCGGTGCGTGCGGGTCTATGTTCTCCGAGTGGGTCGGTGTCGGAGGGCCCGGGTCCCGCTGCGGGGTGCCCGAGCCGCTGTCCGGCGAGGCCCCGTTGTTACACAGGGGCCCCGGGTGTCCCGCCGGCGGCCCGGCCACCGGGCACATCCCCGGTGCGGTCACTACCGGCGCTGCCACGATACGCGGTAACGCCGCGGCTAATAACGACCCGCTCTGCAACATACAATTATTTATCGTTATCTTTATAATATTATAAAGAGGAACGATTTGTTTGTTTGTTACGATTTAACTCAAAAAATACTGGACCGATTTTAAATATTCTTTCACCAATAAAAAGCTACATTATCAGCGAGTAACATTTTTGTGTATACGAGTAATTCATCTACATTGCACTAGTGCGAAGCCAGGTTTACTATTACGAGTCCTTGATAATCTTATCACCTTTATCTATATATTATCTTTTTTTAATGTTAGATATCGACAGACGATCATGAGGTTCACTTGATGGTAGGTGATACCTTAGCCACAGAACATCGGTCAATGATGCGCTGTAGAACTACTTTTTACTTCGAGCATTCGGAAATCCATAGACTGAAACCGAAACGTGCAATATGCACTTCATGGTTATTCCATCTATGAGCGGTGGTTCGTTACCCGGTCGGAATTTCGATATCCCTCCCACCCGATCAATGCCCGAAGTTACCAAACGTGGGGAAGACATGCTTACAGAAAATTATAAACATGTCGTCCCGGTGGGATTGGAACCCACGACCCATCGATGCGCACGGCAGGTGCTCCACCGAACGTGCCAACGAGCCCGTCAATACTGAAATGACACATTTGAATATATTTCAATCTAATGGTTCGATGTCTGTTTCAGTATTGAAAGTAGATACAATTGTCTCACTTCTTGTACTTTTTTATTTATTTTGATGTAAAATACACAATATATTGCGTAAGCGTAAGTATTAGGTAATTCTGATAAAATTGGACTATGGATCACCTGAATTCTTTCACGCAACCGATCAGGTTTTAGGGGTCATTTTACATTGTCAGATGCAAAGATTAACGTTACGGATACTTTCTCGAATGTCGTCGTGCTTGCCTCAGAACCTGGTATGAGATGAAGCGAACATACAAACTGAACTGAACTGACCGTTTGGTTGGAATTGTCAAGTACAACGACTGGAGGGACGGCGACAGACTCAGTACGGACTCCGTGCGAGCCTTCTGACAGCGGCGTGCTCCGGTCTGGTGATATATCCATATCTTGTAGCAAGCGGTGCCCATCTGAAATAAATGCAAACGTTCAATATACTGTGATACTGGTAACATTCATATTTGAAATGAAATGAAATACATTTATTCGGGACGGTACAAAAGTAAGTACAACTATCATCAATAATCTACTGAGCCCTCCCAATGAGCGAGTGAGTTTGTCGATACCCAACGTAAAAGAGTTTAAAGATTCCTAATTATTTATGAAAAGATTATTACAAAAGGTGAAAACCAAATAACTTCTTATTATCTCATAATTTTAGTTATTTTAAAAGCTTTTAATAGTAAGTATAGTTGAGAGTAACAGTTCTTAGTTTTATTTATTGCATTTATTTTGTGAAAATTGTTACGGCTAATATCTTCCATTGTCTTCATTTGTATCAAAATTATATTATCCTCAGTAAATAAATACATGGAAAAGCCGTGCTTTCAACCTAAACATTCAAAAATAGGCCAAAACAACATTGATTGTTGTACCATGTTGCTCATCTGATGATATAAGATTAAAATCCTCTTAGAATTTCATCTACTAGGTATTTCAGTAATCTCACACTTCATCTTTGGACAAAGTCCCCTCGTGTCTGCACTCGAATTCAAGTTTGAGAGTTCACTTGAGTGTGAAAGGTTAATGAAGTACACTTAAGATTGTCATTCATTATGGCGACTCTATTTTCTGTGGGATTAAACCTTATGTTGAGAGTAATACGCCACAAGATACTTTGCAATTTATTTGCTGACTGCACAGTAATTCCACATTGGAATATACCTATTACACTGTCTCACAACTACTACAACTCAATCTATAGGCCATTTACTCCAGAAACTTACTTAAATGATCAAGTTTGCAATGCAATAAGTTTGTTATTATTATTGAAAATATTTTCTAGTTTACCAATGAGAATATAAAAACATTTTTAAAATGCTGGTTATAGCCATATTGATAATGACAGTTAAGCGGGCAAGTGAGCCCATGGCATAAATAAAATGAGTTGCCTCTGAAGTGAGACCTGGGCTGAATTGACTATACATATAATAATTAGTATTAGCATGAATAAGAGAAAATGAGAGTTATTACACTATCCTAAACAGTAAACATAATACGTTACATACTTAAACCAAAATTAAAGTAAATAATAACTATTTAATAGTAAAAGGGTGGCAGTGACGGCATTGAACGAAAAAGTAAATTCCCGAATCCCCTAGTGGAGCACGGGAAATGTATCCAAGTTAATTTCACAGATCATGTCTATTTACAACAAGCCTTCCATACCCTAACAGACGTCATTTTCTTTAAATCTTATATCCCCGGAATTCGAAATTTGAACGTCCAGTGACCAATCACAGAGACGGTTTATCTTGATTCGCAGAGGTTCAACACCAAGCTTCAGCTTAATGATAACCCTTGGGCTTGATTGTCACAGGTGTAAATAAAATACTGTATACCGGATTAAAACGCGATTTATTATTTAAATTATTTATCCCGACGTTTCGGATGCTTTTCAGCAACCGTGGTCGCGGGAGACTGAAAGATGACAGTTGTCTTATACTTGAAATGTCACAAAGTTGCCATATTTAATTCAATTAAATTAAAACATTTCAAGTATAAGACAACTGTCATCTTTCAGTCTCCCGCGACCACGGTTGCTGAAAAGCATCCGAAACGTCGGGATAAATAATTTAAATAATAAATCGCGTTTTAATCCGGTATACAGTATTTTATTTAAATGTGTGATACTCGCGTTAATAAAAGACAATATTTTGTCACAGGTGACTAATCGATAGCAGTCACTTTAAAAGGGCGGTTTCACACAGATGTGATTTCACTGTACCTTTCGGGTCGTGCGTGGAATGCGGAGCGTGTTTCGTCCGCGTCCTCTCGACCACATTCTCCCTGGAACCGCTCCAATATCTCTCTGATGTACTGTTCGTCCGTTTACTTGGCTTCTCCGGCTCCCGCCGTCTAGACCGCGATCTCTTCTCGCGATCTGAAAGAATCAAGAGAATACTTAGAAAATTCCATTCCATGGGGCAGCCATATTTGTGTCTGTTTCGGCAAAAAGGTAATGAGTCTTCTGTTATCTCGCACCGTGAAATAAATCCTAAAAGAAATAAATCGGCCATCACACGGTCTTAAATAATCATAGTGATATCCGAAGTAATCCTTACTCTACATAAATTTGCTATAAACAAGTAATAACAACCAAGTTTTCGTTCATAAATCTGTAGTTAATAGTATTAACCTACTTCTCTTGACTTGAACATTTCTCGTTGAAAACGAAGGAAGTCAAATAAGGAGGAAAATACAAATTGAAACAAAAATATAAATTATCCCTGGATTATTATAATGTAATAACTTGTTCAAGGAATCCCTTGAATCACTCTCAATCTCTTTTCAGTTATTAGCATCAGTCCGTTCAAAGGAAATGCAAATTGAAGCCATCAGTACTTTTCAATAGTGTATTAAGTGTGTAGAGATCAGATTATAGAGGTACTCTAACAAAATTGAGGAGTTATTAAAGCACCTCTTTAAGCTCTATTGAAATACATATAAATATTTTCAAAAAACTGAAAGCTT
Source organism: Anthocharis cardamines (assembly GCA_905404175.1). Classification (NCBI taxonomy): domain Eukaryota; kingdom Metazoa; phylum Arthropoda; class Insecta; order Lepidoptera; family Pieridae; genus Anthocharis; species Anthocharis cardamines. The sequence continues at coordinate 15,305,545 of FR989951.1, forward strand.
CATGTAACCTTAGATCATACATACGTTTTCTATTCATATAAAGACTTAGCACTTTTGAATAAATAGAGTGAAACAGTAGTCATATTTCACAATTATAGTACTAACGAAAATTAAAATTATAAAAATCCAAAATTTGCCATTGTGCATATTATTTAAATCATAATTGTTTAAAACATACATAAAAAAACATTTTCATCACGATGAAAGCGTGATGGAGACATTGAAGGAGAAGAAATGTTTATACATATTTAGATAATATATATCCCGAGTGCAAATAACACCCTCGCACTTCAATTCTGTCAAACAATTTAAGGTTGGTACAACAGGGACCGAACCGCCAATTCTTTAGGCAATGTCATTAGGCATCCTCGACGATAAAAAGAGACAAAACTATATACGACGTTTCACGCAGTCACGTTCTATCGCAGAGGAGACAATAATACTGCTTAATTGATAGATATAGAATAGATCATGAAGTGTAGAATGCTCCTAAACACTTATGGGAACTCCTTCCAGAATTTAGTCGCTACATCATTTATACGATGATCTGAAATGGCACAACAAGAAACGATGAAAACGAAGAAATGAGGTCTTGTGCTCGAGTTGCTGGTCAAATTCAAATCATTTATTAATTTAGGTAACATAAGGTACACTGGTGAACATTAAGTCATCACAAGTAGCACCCGCTCACGAGAACGACGCATGGCCAGCCACTGGTACTTCTCTCATCATGATAAACCCTAGAGTTTTTTGTATAGCAGAAACCATTTATAGAAGATATATTTAATACACCGCATATAAGACAAGGAAGGAAAAGTTTTGTAAACAACTGTGCACTTGATCAGCATCTTAATATCTCAATAACAGGTATTGAACGTGTCGTCTGCAAGAGCGCTTAAGGCCCATTTACGCGATGCAATTTTCTTGCCTGTTTCATTCAATTAAACTGACTCAATAAATGACTTACATAGTCTAAGTAACATTCTTAATCTGTCATACAAGTTCTGTTTCAATACTTTTCTTAGTGTAAGCAACACATAATATCTGCGTGTAAACAATTCTTACAATTCTTGGATGTCAATTACTGCATTCAATTATTGCTCTTGTATATAGAAGAAAATGGCATCGTGTAAATAGGCCTTTACAAGGTACATCATTTAATGTCGAGACGAAAATTCTATCTCCACAATTCCATTGACAGGGTTGAAACCTCCAAACCCTTGTACAGCCGCTATAGAAGTGGTCTTGCGAGGAATTCATTGTAACCACACGTACTACACTACGTACTTACAGCGCGTTGATAAAAGTAATATATGAAGTAATATATAAGTACATATATGAAGTAAAATTACCGAAAGAGTTAGTATCTTTCGATGCAGGATCGAACATAGTCAAAATCCCATTTTCGGTATATTTATTCGCGACAAACTCAAGATTAGCGCAGCAATCGTTATCTGAGCCCTTAGCTATAACAAAACGAGCACTGCATACATCCAAGGATGTGCTAGGTTGGACATCAACGAAGTGCAATAAGGTATGGTGCGTCTTGGCTTGACATGAATATACAAATAATAATACAGCTGGCCTTGTTATTACACGCATTAGTTGTATGAAGTGTACATAAGCAATGTTCAGTCCTTTCACTTGTTTATAATAGGGAGTTTCAAAAATTACGTATATTTGTAATATTTGCGATACCACACAAAAGACACTGATAACTGTCATCAGAAGCTAAAAAATATTTAATGTTTTTTTCAGAATCAAATCTAGGTTTGAGCACCAATACCTTTGTCAATAACGGCGAATTCTTGGATAAGTTTGGAATAACTAGTATCACCTGCGCGTTCCAAAATGTTTACTTCTTCCAAGATAAATATGCATATCACAGGGAGCGAACGTCTTGGTATTTTTCTATTAGCGTATTGTACATAAAATCATAGTTATCCCCCGTCGCGTAGGTGTTATATACCCGTGATGCATTCTAACCCCTTTCCCGTAAGCTGACCACACAAATAGAACACCTTTTCATAATTTGATAATTTACCATTGTAATATCGTATTATTATAGTATTCAAACAATCGTGGTAGTTTTATTTAGGGTAAACACAACCTTACTGACGTTGACCTTGGTATTCAGGTTTATAAGAGCTCTTCGCATTAATTAATTTAATTTTACCTTGTATCTTAGTGTATAGCGTTTTAAAATCTAGATCTTTCTGTATTTTAAAAATATTTAAGTGGTGAGTTGAGGTGCGCGAAAAAAATTTTTTGACTAATTTTTATTTTATATTAATTTCGTAACTATCATGTTTCAACTAGATTTTAATAATAATATTAATTTAGTAATAATTTTAATTAAAAAAAAAAAAATTGTCCATCATTGTGGATCCTCTTCGATTCGCGGTGATCATCATAAAATGTTCATCAAGTAGTTCGTTAAGGCAGTAAGAGTGAACGATCTTCACGCCCTAAAAAAGAAGCCACCTCAAAGGCCACACACGATGCAGAGTGAAACTGAATACACTAGATCTGCTGCAAAAAATTATCGGGACTATTACATGGAGTTTCATTCGATCCAAAGTTCTCATACTGTATTTCACAGTTTATTGCTGTTTTTACAGCTATTTCGGAGTGTGTGTTACATGTGCTGGTTATGTGAAATCTTTAAAAGCAAATACACGTGGACACCCGATATTACTATTATTGTCTCGGAGAAAATGCTAAAACGCGCACGAATCAATGCTACCAAACAACAAGATATCAGAACAGCTCGTCGAATGGAAAAAATTAAACTATAACTATTAATTACCGACAAGGAAGGCATACAATACGAAGCCGGAATGGGAGATTAAATTTAAGTATAAAAAACAAATAAAAACATTCATAAAGTTCTTGCTTTAACTGCGCGCGACTTCGAGCAAAACTCACTTAAAACTTTAAACGAATTTTTCTCGAAACTGCTTTATCCGCCACGGTTGGCGTGATAACTTTTTTTTAATATTCGAAATCGTTTTCTCTATAGACTATCTAGCCAATAAACAATGTGTTCTATTTATTTTTAATAAAAAATATAGAAAAATCTTTTAGCACATTTTTGGCACTTCTAGATACATGTAAGGTTGGACTAAAAGATAAAATAACTGTATTTTATAAATACTTATTTTACAAACTTAACTATACCTACAGTACCAGTAAAACACGATGAAGTTATTTAAATGTAGCGCAATATATGAATGCATCAACCCCCAACGTTTCTATTTGATAGGTAACTTATTTCAAACAAATACACAAACTATGATATAAGAGGAAGAATAATACTGTTTAATCACCCAATAAATTCATAAAATCTCAATACGATTATAAGACGTAAGTATTTCGAATTTAACAAACTCGATTAAGAACGGAAATTATCATGATTAGATCGTATTTTGTTATGAAATACAAAAAAAAAATGAACATACAAAGAAAATACTAAAATTTTGGAATTAACTGTTATTAAAAAGGCACTGTTCCAATAATTAATCCGATGAGAAGTGACCAAAATATTTTGGAAAAAATATATGTGAAGTATGAGTTATTAACGTAAAAATAAAACCGGAATTGGAAACGATTATTATTACACCACTCGCTCACCAATTCACAACCCAGACAAAACTAAACAGCACTAGCTGAGTCTGCTGAGATCTCGAAGGGCACAACCAGCACTCTGCACAGTCAACCCAAGATACCCAGGAAGAGCTACAGAATCTCGCGCGGAAGACAAAAATTCAGTGATCACTCATTAACGCGACTGCGTAATAACTGCGAGGCGTGCGCCCGCGCGGGATGAACACTGCGTAGCGTCATACGTTCCTCGCTACGCGACTGTTCGGAAGAGGCTTATAGAGTTATAGTCTATCTAGGAAAGTATAGGCAAGACCCAGCATTATACAGAATATTTATCGGTCAAAGTAGATGCTTAGGTACTTTTACCAAACATCAAGATGCAATAATGAGAGTTACACATTGTTACTAGTTAGTTAATAACGTATTTATTTTACTTTTACTGTTTAATCACTTCCATGCAGAACGGTGGAAGTTTAAGCCTCGGCGCAGACACGAGCCACCGGTGGGAACCACTAGAACCACTGGCTGAAAACCAGTCGCCACTACTAATTCACTACCCGCGATATTTAACAGGAGGAAGACGCGTTTATGTTATCATTATTGTCAGTTTTAAAACTACGCAAGAGAAAAATTCGCCGAATTGAATACATTCATCGTCCATTTACTTTATTTAAATATAAAAAATAAATTAAATAGCTCAAAGTTACAGTACTGTGTAACAAAAATATTTTTTTTAATATAGGTCTGCCCGCGACCTCGTCTGCGTAAAATTATTTTTTATTTGAGCTGTTTTTAGGGTTCCGTACTCTGTACCAAAACCGGTACCCTTATAGGATCACTTTGTTGTCTGTCTGTCTGTCAAGACTCTTTTCTCAGGAACGCGGTGAGGTATCAAATTAATATTAAATACTCAAGTCTGCAATTTCTTGCAGCAGTGAAAAAATCTCATTTCTAAATCGACGCAATACAATGATACGATAAGGATACGGCGTTTTAAGATCCGTCTATGCCGCCTATTTTGACACTCGCAAGGGCATCAAAACCTATCAGAGTACTTCCCGTTGACATGAATAATGAATTAGCATGAAGCAATATCATTTAGCACAAGTAAACAAAAAAAAAACCAAAAAGTATTTTTTTATTAGTTAACAAAAATTTTATACGGAACCCTCTGTGAGCGAGTCCAAGTCGCACTTGACCAGTTTTTAGATCTTATTGCACACAATTTAAAACCTTATTAATTAACGTATATTTTTAAGGTATTATTAAAACTTAACCGGTCAATTACAATCTTTATAATTGAACGCAGTCTATAAACAAGCTTTGCAGTGTCATTTAGTGAGTCGTATTGAATATTTTTGGTATTTATAAGGAAACATGACTATTTAACATCACACTATCAGTATACTCGTAATAAATACATAATAATTTATAGAATACTTTTGATTTGAATTTTTCTTTTTAAAAGCGTCTTGTTATTCTATAACCGTATACGCAGTTGTGGATTTCCAAAAATAGATTTTCTTTTTATTGCGCATTCGGAATAAACATGTACATTAGATTATATCGCTTTATTTTGATTATTTTTGATGGCATGGGTAATCTCTGGATCTTCTGAACCGATTTTAAATAATTCTTTCACCAATAGAAAACTATATTATCAGCGAGTAACATATGCTTTTTTGTGTGTAGTACATCTACATTGCACCCGTACAAAGCATGTTACTAACTAGTTCGGAATATGAAGCGGAGACCTTCCACGGAATCTGGTGGACCCAATACTGGAAATATCCAATTTGACACTAACATAGATATTACTTTTAGACGATATAAATTTAAACTGCTCTTCTGTATTTACTTATTAGGTTTTAGCGCTCAACCCTCAACAAACCATATTTATAGGGTTGCAAATGAAAGACCGTTGTTTGTATATATGTATTTAAGAAAGATGAACGAGGGTAGTTATATATATCTTATCGATAGTAGGACAAATAGAAAGGGAGCATGATTGAAATGCTTTTTAACAGTTAATGAACATTTCAGTTTTGGCCAATTTTACGTATGTTTGAATAATTTTGTTAGCGGTCGATTAAAGTGTCGCAGAAGCTGCTTCTAGACATGGGTAACACTGCGCTGCGCCGCGCAATTGCGCCGGCACGCTTCACTGCGCAGGGTGAGGCAGCTCACACATTCATAATGTGTTGGAGCACGGCGCAGTACCCCACTCACTGAGTGAACTATGAGCGTGGAGTTGAGTGCGTTTCGGAGGTTTCACTGTTCGCTTTGTGCGTCCCATTTTGTTGCGTTGTGGCGCAATTTTGAGTTGACTCAAGGAGCCGACGCACTACACTGCGCTTGAGTTTCTGAGATGGCGCAGGGAATTTCGCTGAGTTACCCATGTCTAGCTGCTTCGCTAATAATTGTTTGGAAGACGTTAAGATCAACTGTATAGTAGAGACGGACAGAATATGTTCATGTCATTTATAATTTAAATTGAGGCCCTTAATAGGAGCCTTGCAGAGTGCCTAATTATAACGTCCGTGGAAATGTAGCGTTTTAGTAGAATGATTTATCGTGAGAGTTATCGAGAATACCGTATGATGCTATTTTCTTCCACATCAACTAGACAGAGATCTGTCTAGTTGATACCAAATTGGAAGAAAAAATGGTATAAAAATGGTAAAACTATGCAAGATAATGCTGGATATGATATCAAATGGTTATATTTTACGATTATTTCATGAATCATAAAATATATTTTTTTTCTTATTTGGGAAACCTACTGTAATTTCTACGAGGCAATATTTTATATTTACACATGATTGTAGATGTTCTAAACATATATTTGCCAATAAATGAACTTTCTCTGATTGAACTCGTCTTTTTTCTAAATTTAAATACAATTTGAAAATATATTTTTATTTCTTACATGTACCTTAGACAGATTCCGTATAAGGTAGAAGTATAACTTATCTAAAAATTTAATTTTTTTAATTTCAACGTTATTTTAATATATAATTAAGTTTATACTGAATAAAAATATTTTTTTGGGCTATATGAAAAATATTTGAAATATCTGTTACGTTGGAAGAATATCCAGACATATTTCATATTTGGTTTAATTCCAGAAATGCACGAATGTGATATGTTGTTGTTGAGAATTTTTTGAATGAAGTATATATAAACTTAATGCTGACGCTCACCATAGAAGACGGCATCGTGTTATCCTCTCCCGATTCAATAAACTTGAGTGTCCCGAACGTGACAGTAAAGAGAACTATGTCTGGAAACTTGTCTCTCGGCGACGGCCGGAGACTTCTTCAGTTGTCTGAAGACAGGAGGATATCGGTCCGTAAAGGGTTGACTATGTTGAAAAATTCAACGCTAAGATATTCGACAGACACTGTTTGGTAGATATCATATAATATGTATCTCGGGGCTTTTATTGATCGATATATTTAAATTTTCTAATAAATTCATAATTGAAATATAGTAACTATTGTTACATACATATAATATTATGTAGTATAGTAAAGCTATTAAGTAAAATAAAAACATCGCACTACATCCTCAAAAGTTTAAATTTCAATTGACTGCCAAGACAGAAAAGAAATAAGTTTCTTGTCGGTAATTAAGAAACTGATTCATAAAAATTAACTAAATTTGAAATCTCTCAAATTTAATAAGAATTATAGACCACTATTTCAGAGTAAATATGAATAATGTATAGGAAATACATATTAATTTAATAAAAACCCGCATAAACAATTTAAATATTACGTTTATCTATTAATTCTACAAAAATAGTTCATAAAATATGTATAAAATATATAATATTACTATAAATTTAATATGTAACAAGTTATCAACATAAAAAATAGAAAGAATAATTTCATAATTAATATAAAATGTAATAAAATAAAAATAAGAATAATAAAACTATATTTAAAATTTTATAATCAATATTACGAGTCTGAATGATTTGCAGCTAGTTTTTAAAGAATATACTGTCTGGAGAAAACTGAGCAGCGACACGGACAAGTTCAATTGTAGACCGCCACAGTATCGATCCTATTACCAATCAAACAAACAATCTGATACATACATATGTCTGAGCAAACATGCTGGATGCACTGCAGTTCCATGGTAACTTTAGAGTAATGCAAAGTACATTATATATACAGTTAGTTAGAATTCCCTTCTTTCAACTTATCTAGTTTAGTAAATGGGTTCATTTTCTCAAGGTTTGATTTAAATAAAAGAACTTTTACCGGATTAAAAGCGATTTATTATTTAAAGTTTTTCGATCCTACTGGATAAATTGACGATTGACTTTTTTTCTATACAAATGTTATAGAATCTAAATTCAAAAGCAATGAACCAGTTTTAACTTAGTATTATATTGAAACGTGATCATTGCAAAACTGTCCCAACTATCACTTTTCCGCGAACTTGGTAGACAGCGATAGTAGAAGTAGCTTGGTAGAAGTCTTATATTATAAGGAGCTAAAATGATCTGAGGCGATATTATTAAATCAGAGGGCCTAGCACGAACGACTATCGAAAACGTATCCGTAGCGTCGAACTGTCATTTGTATGAAATTTCTAATGATTTCTCACACAACTGAAACTTTGTCGATAGTCGTGCTAGGCCTGAAAAGTGACATGGAGTCCGATTAGGTCTCCGCCTTCACTTTGTTTAATCAAATCTATACATATAATAAAAGAGTAGGATCGAAATTACGCTTCACTAAATATTTTTACCAGAAATTAAGAGGGGTGATAAAAGAAGGGTAGCAGAATGCATAAATGCAATTTTTAAGATTCTTGTCTGTCTGTCTGTCTGTCTGTCTGTCTGTTTGTTCACGCTAATCTCCGAAGATACTGAACCGATTTTAATGCAATTTACACAAATATATTAAGGAAAGCCCGGGGCAACATATAGGCTTTGTTTCATCGAAATCGGTTATCGGAAAGAAAAGTTATCATCATTTAAATATTATTTTAAAGGCACCATATCACCAAATTTCAATGCAAACTGACTCGCGTTGAACTTTTTCGAATTGTCAGATGTCAATCACAGTCTGATATGTAAATGAAATAGTTTGATTATTTCGCCATTTTCAATATGTATTCGTAGAATAGTGGATAGAATAGTGGATATGCAGTCCTATAGCGTAGCTTTTGATGCGAGTTCGAATCTGAAAACGTATAATAACAAAAATAGAAAACGTATTATTGAAATATTATATGAAAAAGGATTTCTTATGAGATCATTCATCTTTTCATCAATCCTTTCTCTTAAACAGAATTACGATTATTCGACATTGCTTTTTTGCTTCCGTATCTTAAGAGGTTTCCGCATTTAGCACCGGAAACCCGGGCAGGAATCCCGGGAATTTTAAAAAAATGTCCGAAAATGAAAATGATCAATTAAATGAACGCACGCATCTATTTAAGACAGAAAATGCATTGAATCCAATCTTCGATTGAACTATGATTAGTAGAAAAAAGACACATATCTGGATTTTGGTCTCTCTAAAGTCAGGTTAATTATTTCAACTATTGAATTTCAAATAATCCTTCGAACCCCAATCTCAACCACCATTAAACATGTCGATAACATCATGCAAAAGAAACCGTCAATGGCTAATTTGATAGCTCTTTCCCAAAAGAAATCACCAAGTACAGAGGGTGGAGGAGGATATGTCATTTGAAGAAAGCTTGCTCAAAAGCTCAGCTTAAAGTGAACCCCACGCGAACGAAGTCGCGGGCATCAGCTAGTTGAAGAATAATAAAAAACAGAGGTAGGCCGATACGTTTCCGACAGATATCATCCGCATGTCACATATGACGCAGAAATCGCCTACAGACGCTTAGCACCAAGGACTTTATTATAAAGTCTTTGCTTAGCACTAGCAAAGTATTAGTATTTGCAAAATGTTAGTTGTATGAAAAATTATTTAAAATTGCATATAAATATACGAACGATACGAATACTCTCTCGCAACAGTAGTGGCGGCACAGCGCGTGTACCAAACCGGTTTCGCGGTGTTCCGAGCTCCCTAATGAATCATCGTTAATACCTCAATATTGTGATATTTTGATGTCAACAAGCGCGTCTCAGCGCAGCGTGGGAATATGGACTTTGACGATATAAACATTAGGGACTCAAATGATGATGGATTTACTACCGTAAGGCGTAAGAAAAATATGCGTGGCTCTTCGGAGCTTGTACCAAATTAAAAGTAGTAGAATCAACGTGCGCTATATACCAAGTATACATATATTATGATTACATAAGTCTCTGAGAATTATTTAATGTATATGATAAGGGTGAAGAATGCACTGCCGTAGAATTAGCAATTTCACGAACTTTCTTTTTTTATCTTCTCTATATATATATAAAAGAGATTTCCACCTATATAGTCACTCATCACGATATCTCTGGAACCATAAGGCGTAGCGACTTGAAATATGGTAGGAATATTCCTTTCGCCGAGTAGAGGTCAGCTAAGAACGGATTTTACGAAATTCCACCCACAAGGGGGGTTGGGGGGGCAATTGCTAGTCTGTCTATAGAAGTGTACGGGCTCACTTTAGAAAAAAGACTTAGGGGACTTTGTAAGTTACTACCCTTGTAAGTTAAGGGAAGTAATTGAGGGCAGACTGCCCCACAATATATATAAACATCAGCGGAATCTGTGATTCACAAATTTGATACTCCCCTTGTTAGACTTAGAGCTTTAGAATACTCGTTATAACCGAGAATATCTAAGAGCTTTTTTGTGATGTTAGAGGAGCGTGAAGGTCACTTGATAGGAGGTGAGGAGTGCACATCAATATTGGAAAATTGTAGACTGTTGCCAAAATTTCACGTCTTTTATATTTCAATAAAATTACTTTTACCATATTTATTCCGACGTTTTGAATGATTTTCAACATGTATACATGTCACGTGTATATATGGTTACGGACTGACTGAGTTTTATATTAATGTAAATAAAAACGTTTAGGCCGGCTCCACATGTGGGTCCCAACGCTCGTGTTAGATATATCGACAGACGAGCATGAGGTTCACTTGATGATAGGTATATCCCAGCCACAGAACATCAGTCAATGATACGCTGTCAACCTACTTTTTACTTCGAGCATTCGGAAGTCCATAGACTAAAACCGAAACGCGCAATGTGCACTTCATGGTTTTTCCATCTATGCACGAAGTTACCAGACGTGGGGAAGACATGCTTTACAGAAAATTATAAACATGTCGTCCCGGTAGGAATCGAACCTCTACTTCCTACTAATAAATAATACAATAAATTCAAAAGTTTGTGAGGATGGTTGGATGCTCGTTACTCTTTACGCAGACTATCGAACGGATTTTGATGAAACTTTACAGTAATATATCTTATACATAAGAATAATACATAGATACAATGTTTAAAGATTTTGTGTAATTTTATTACGATAAATATGAAGTAAGTCTGAAAAAAGTCAGCCCTCTGAGAGCTATCTTGGCATGCGCTGCCTAAACCGTTGGAGTTACACGAAGATAATGTATCGTGGGATTGTTTGTCTGAATTAGTTCTAAATAGAGTCCGCAACAGTATAGGTATATGTAAATTTTATGTGGAATCCTAAATTATCAGCCATAAATACGTTGAAATTGGATACATTTTATTTTAGAAGTCGAGTTTTAGACATAAAGAGATGATTGATTAAAACACGAGAAAGCGGTCGACAAAATTTTGTCGTGGGTCATGCTAGACCGGCTCATGGGAGTCTATGTGGTGTCTCTTCTCGAACCTGATGTGACAGTATCCATTTTGGAGTGCAAAAAATATATTAGCTACCATAAAATTATTTTTCAGTAATCGTCAGTTACTTATAATAAATGTGTATATATGCTAGTAGACACTGATGATAATTTATCTCAATTTACAGACATTTTGAATAGTATGAGTGCAATAATCAAAGAATATAACATTGAGACAATGCTGATGGTAGTGGACTTCAATGCTCACCCCTCACCTAGATTTGCCGGCGTTCAGCGAAGTAAAAACCAGGCATGGACATAGACCTATTAGGTGCGAAATGTAACACTTTTATTTTTAGACCACTGCCTGGCTACCTCTGCAAAATATATATACATAACCTTAACTTTAAAAAATTGACGACGGCATGAGTTGGTGTGACCATTTTCCCCTGTATATTAGCTGTGATATAAACCTAAGCCTTGTCTAATTTAGGAAGACAATTATGCCAGCTCACGCCTATAAAGTATTGTATTTTTTTTTCAGTTAAGTGTACTACGAAAATAATGTCGTACATAATTGACGGAGACCGCGGGTTAAAGCGGTATATAAACTTTATACCTGAGTAAATAAATATTATTATGAATGTACCATTGGTTAGGCAAGATGTGATGACAATTTGTCTGTTATAGGCAAAAACAAACATTATACTAGGTACATTACAAACTAAAATACCTATTGCTTGGGACAGTTTCGCACCTAAACATATTTACATATTATTTAACTCCAGAGTCAAACATCAATCTGAACATTATAATGTCCACAACAATGTTGTTAAGTAGTCGCAGTTCATTTATTGATACTCAATGTAGGTAAATATAAAGATAATGTAGATGATGTGAATCGTACCTACACTTCAAAGGATACCTTATTGCCTAACAACAACTAACATTATTATTTAATGCTTAGATTTGACATTGCCTCATGTCAGCAAGATTTATCAAAACATTATTTATTGTGGAGAAGTTCTTCAGCCATATACATGTTTTAGGTATCTAAATATCTAATAAATATTATAAAACTGAAGAGTTTGTTTGTTTGAACACGCTAATCTCAGGAGCCACTGGTTTGTGTTTTGTGTTGGATAGTCTAATTATCGAGGAAGAGTTTAGGCTAAATAACATCACGTTGCGACCAATAGGAGCGAAGCATCAGTGAAAAATGTTGCAAAAACGGGGAAAATTATCCATATAAAACTACTCGACCGATTTTATTATCAAGATCTGATACATTGCACCGTAGCCGTAGCGGATTGCTAGTATCTAAAATTAATATAATATTGGCATTAAAATTGCAACAAAATTGAGTTTTTCAGTCTAAAAAAATAAGATAACTTGACATATCATTGGTTCAAAGGTAAAACACACTGACATTTTGCATAAAAATAAATTTTGCTATTCTTACTCATTTTATGAGTAAACCTATAAAGCTCTCATCTACATCAACTTAATAAAATTGTAGAATGTAACTAAGTAAATTCTATTGGAAATACTTTTTACTTTTTTCACTGTATTTAAATAGTCTGAAAGACAATGAATTCTTGGCATTTGAAATTTCAACACAGTAATCTTTACATCAGCGTCTGAATGAAAGCATCCCTACAAAGTCCAAGATTTTTTATAACTTGTGACTTGAGGAACATTGTATTCTTAATCCACATGCTTCATAATATTTCTGTATAATATACAAAATTTCTACCACCGGTCACCACTGTTTTTTGAAGTGTGCTGTGTTAAACAATTCTTAGCTATTTTTTGTACCTTATTACTGAACAATATACGAGTAGTTTTTGGAACTAAGCTGCATGTAATGTAAACCATATTGTATTTTGGGACCCTCAAAGAACTCTTGGGGATAACTTAAGTTGTAAGTGACATCTATTAATATTATTTTAAATAAGTTAATAATAAAAGGGTTTAAATTATCACAAAATTGTATTTGTTTTCATTCATTTTGTGACACTGACAAATGATGAGTTAAAATAAAGTGGATAGCTTAAAAGTCTTCTCCATGAAAAATAGATGTTCTGTTAAAACTGTTTATGACGACATCATTTAGAACAACATACCAGTTATATCTACCAAAATCAAAGGTCCCGGCTGTACTTTGTACCTCGAAGACATCACCGGTTGTTACAACTATCAGTTTTTATGACCTGTGAATATGAGTAGTCCTTTCTATGTTGTTATAACAGATTTTGACTGCACATACAATTTTCATGGTGATTGGTGAAACACCATTGGAATTTAGCCATTTCATATATACAAAAATTCATTTTAATATATATCCTATACAAAGATTTCAAATAAACTAATAGAACTTTTTCTACATTTCTGTACAGGCTGGCAGTTGTATAGATAAGATACTTTATACTGTCAATTATTCTTTCATGCTTTTTATGTAGTAAGTATAGATGGTTTTGGCAAAAATTATTCAGTAAAAAAATAAATATAAATATGTGTGGCTCTCTAATCAGAGAAATAATCTAAGTTATAATAAAAAATAATAATGTACTTACTATTTCTCGATGATGATGATGGATATGTTGTCTGATGATCTTTGGATGAATTCTTCCTAGAATCCCACTCTTTTGGTTTCTCCCACTGTGACACCTCAAGTTCACTGTTATAATAATATTTCTTCCCTGATGAACTAATGTGTTCTGACCACTCACAACTTGAAGGTCCCCCACTTATGGGTGGTCCACTTCTCTTATAATATTTGCTACTGGAATTAACACTACTATTCATGCCACTAGTCCTACTTTTTTTCTCAGATTCACATCGTTCATGGTTATTTTTCTCTCTTTCACTGTCCTTACGTTTCTCCTTTGGTGACCTGACATCTGAAAATATTAGAAACATTACTTTTTCTAGAAAAACAATCAATACTGTTGCTTGTTTACTGATGCCGACCTCTTTTGAAATAACCTTTTTTATTTTACTATATTATATGACTTTTGTTGTCAGGCTTATTATAATATTCTAAATAGATAGACATATCCATAGTAAGAAATATCCATATTTTTATTTCTAATCAGCTCCATTTGCTCAACAATTTTTAAATATATATTCAGCATTTAATTTTTGAAGCAATTAAGCTATTCATATTGTCTAAAATATTTGCTGTTTAAAGCAAAAGCAAATTATTAATCTTTTTAACAATTAAATAGAAATGATAAAATAATGTAATAATAAATCATTTAATAAATGGGAAATGTAGCTATCTAGCTTATTATTATTAATATTTACTATAAAAAGAATATGAATGTATGTTTTTCATGAGATTAATTTAATGTCTAATATCATATTATAATATTAGATAATTGCTTATATTATAAAGCTAGCACCATTACTATTAATAATAATTGTATTAAAGATAAAAGTACTTAAAATCTTGGCATTAAGATAAATAATAAATATATTTTACCTGTGTACTTATTCCTAGAGGATTTATAGTCTCGATCTCTCTCCTTTTCTGATCCCTTCGGTATGTAGGAATTTCTTGATGTGACATATCCTCGATCATCCACCATGTGGTAGTGGTGGTGCACATAGCCAGAGTGGCCAGTGTGCCCATGGGCATTGTGACCATGTGACATGTTTCCATTGGGGGATCGGAGTGGTGTGTACCGGTCAGTAGATCCATAGTCATTAGCCCTCTTGGAATTATATTTCTGTGTTGAGGACATTTTTTTGCATTTTATTATTCATGTATTAAGTTTAGATAAGCACAGTTAAAAAAAACACAACAAAATAAAAATTAACATTTAAGAACTACTTTACTAGTCTTTTTAATAGGAAGTTAATAAACAAGTTCATAAGTCAGGTGTATGGGTTATAGACTATAGTTTCATATATTTTGTTATATTGTTGACAGAAACTAGAGTATTCTGAAGCATAAGGTCATAACTTATTTCTATTTAATATTGTTGATACGCGCATAGTTCCGTGAGTTTCGTTTATATTTTTTATTCCGATAGTCACAAGCTACGACCCCTTAAGCGGTCATTATATTGGGGGCGAACTTCGAAAAGTTAGAAGAAGAATTCGCATAATCTTTTAATACGTAGAGATGGACCTACAAGTACTACAAATTACATTGCTTTAAAATCGTAAAAGTTGAAGTTATATAGACGTGAAATATTTCACTACGGCATACCTGGTATGGATGGGCCTGGTGCTTCTCAAAGTACCTGAAAACAAACAAAACTGTTAGATTTCTCTACTGACTTACAGCAAAACTCAATCAGAGACCGCCATCTACAGAGTGGCAGTCTGAGCATAGAAAAGATTCCCGTACCCATCGCTTATTCGGTGAGGTTTCCTTGCATGCATTACCATCAATGCAAATGTACGATTTTTACGGCCTCAGTAACAAAATTTAAACAGAGACCACTGTCATTAAAACCGATTTACAAGAGGTTGTGATATATCTTGATGGACGCCATGTCACATTCGAGACACTCAACCTCAAGAAGAGAGAGTCGATATAGCCGCGAAAGAGATAAAAACTACACGATCCTTTATCTTTCTCTATGGTTATATTAATAAGACTCTATGAATAAATGTTGATTGTTTTGAAGTGTAGACACACACGGTACGTTAATAAAAATCATATAATATAATATATATTATAATCGAATAAATGATGTGATTAGTTTTATACAAAGTTGCTTCTTAATATCGATACATTTTTATATAAATAATTACCTTCGCTGGATTCGGTTCATTCAAAATTCTATATTATGAGGCCTTCGTGTAACTTTATTTTCTACTTGACCCCGTCCCATTAGGGTACGGTCGCGTCGCGTTGCGACCCGTCGGCTCAACGTTTGTTTTCCTTAAGCTTTCCTGTACCAGCCATTATCCAGTTACTATCTTCTATTATGCATTTAATATAATATTTCTTCTCGCAAAGACAAATCAAAATTTTAATAAAATACTGTGATTCTAAACGAAATTATGCTTCTTTTCGGCTGTATTTTCCTGTGGTATTTTCTTACTATACTTGAGTAGATTTTATGCGTTTTCATAATACAGTATGGCATTATGACGCGTGCGTTACATTAGTCAACCAAACAAAAAAGAACTGACGATTGTTCCTTTATTTGTAGAATTGTTTTTCTATTGGTTGGGACCTGCTAATACAGAAAACACATTTTATTCGGTCGCCAGTTGGGAGTTGAGACACATTTGAGCCTTGAGGCGCCGCGCTGACCCGAAGTCTATTTAATACAATGTCATTGACTACCATAAACAAGGGTGCCTAGACTTGTTTGTGTTAGCTTAGTGAGAAATAATTAATATAAGTACGAGTTAATAATTAATAATAAAATATAATATACTATAACGTCCCGGTGTACTATTCTATCCACAAACACAAAAAAAAATAGCCTATGTTTAATATAAATTCGGAACGCAGCAGTATTACATATTGTTAATGGCTATTGAGTATTGACAGAAACAGCTAAGATCCTCTGACACTTGACAGCAGCCAGTTGTCAAATGCTAAATTGAGAATCCTAACCTTCCAATTGCGAAATTTTCCTTGAGATCATTGGCTTTAGATAAATATTTAATAACATGTCAATACCTGTGGATCTGGAATTAAAAAAAGCGTTTGGTGAGCTACAAATTAAAATGCTTGAAACAAGTAAAAAGATACAAATAATCGATAGTCAAATTGATGTATTAAAACAAATCATGAGACATGTTGAAATGCAAATCAGTACTCTACCACCTGGCACGAAAACTTATGAATCCGTGGGAAGAATGTTCCTTTTGACTGATTTGGAGGAAGTGAAAAAGAATCTTGAAAACAAAGTTAACCAATTGTCCACTCGTACCACAGAACTGGAAGAGAGTAAGATGTATTTGGAGAAAAACTTAAAAGAGAGTGAAGATAATATTCGAGAAATGGTACAACAACGTAAGGAACAGAGTGAAAAGTCCACATAATTAATTAGTAAGACCATAAACTGACCATTATTTAAAATAATAATTGTATTTGGAATTGTTGAAAATCTATTAGAATTGTAACCATCTATATAATAATTATTATCAATTCTACTGAAACACTAAAAATGTAAAGAGGAATCTGACCCCTTTGAAATCAGATTGTCATATGTGCTAATAAAGTAAGTAATGTAACATTTAAAATAGTTTTATTTATTAATATGTACAACATACAAAATAAAAAGTTACTAGATAATTTTAGAGGGATCTTAGTCATAATTTCTGAGGAACCCCACTTAGCATGACAATCAACAGATGTCTCACAGATGAGTGAAGACAAACTAAGATATTATAAGATATCTCAATATATTATATCCTGACGTCAACAACTTTTATAGACAAGATATCTTTATCGACAAATATCTCTACTTTTGACATTAGAAGTTGAGTTTTAAGTGTGTCATGTTAGACCCGGAAGACATAAAAAGATAATTGATTAAAACACAAGGAAATTGTCGACAATTTTTTGACGTGGTCTTTAGAGTGGCACCTAAAAAATTAATAGGAGATATGGTTTAATAGTCATTTATTTCCTCTTAAGATTACATAAATCACTTACAGAGAAAATTATTTTTAAATGTTACAATTAAGTACATTTGATTAGCGTGTCAGTAGTAATACAATAAATAAAGTAAATATGTAGATAGAAACAAAGCGCAAAAATTTAAGTGACGAATGATTGGAAGTGTTATGAATTATGATGGTATGAATGTGTGTGTTCGAGCGATAAAGCATGTGTCATAGTGAAAGATGCTAATATTCGGATATATTGTAATATTGTTTCTATTTTGTTTACATTTATAAAAATAGTATAACTGTATATGATAATTATGTGTATAAGGTGTGTTTATATATTATAACTAGCAAAACGCCCCGGCTTCGCACGGGTGCAATTTGGATGAAAAAAAATATGTGATAATATAGCTTTCTATTGTTGAAAGAATTTTTAAAATCGGTTTATTAGTTTTTGAGCAAAACCGCAAAAATTTAACAAAATAACATAGTACTACCCCTCGCCGTATTGCTTGATGGGCTGCGTGGAGCCACAGCGGCGCGACGGCGTGAATTTTTGTTTATATTGATATTTTTAATTTCGAAATATCTTTTGAATGGAATGTCCGATTTCAATATTTCAAAAACTAATCAATAGGTATTGAAGCAGTCTTAAATACGAAACAATTTATTTGGATAAGAATTAATACAAAGGTATGGATAGCATGGTCTGATTTTGATCAGCATTTCTATCAACTTTTAAAATGTAAAAAAGTAGTTATAGTATCATAACTACAATAGTTAGACATACTACACAACTAAAACACAGTATTTTATTAAAATTTCGATTTTCTATAAATAGAATGCCATCAAAAACATACATTGTAAAAAAAGCCAAGTTTTGCAACTCAGTTCTTCTACCGTAAAAAGTTGTGAGATCCATATAATACCAAGTTGGTCAATTTATTCAGTCTCTACTGAAGGATCCTTCTGTCTTAAGTTATTACTTAATTAGCTAACCTAACAACATCCTAATAAAACAACCTAATAAAACAACCTAATAAAATTATATAGTGTCCCTTTAATATTTTATAATAATATTACTTATATCAATTTCAGTTTTCTCGAGATCTGATTAGGTACTCACTATGGAGAAATGTTATAGCCAAATTGCAACAAGGAGAAATTGTTAATCTTAAAGATTCCTTACTGTATATTTGGAATATTTTGCAGATATATTTATTTAACATACAAACTATTTTCTATATACAACAATATATTATTGTTTATCAAATGTTGATATTTTATTTTGTACCCTACAAGATAAATAATAATTTACACCTTGGATTTCTTAGTCAATACTAATAATATTAATAGCAAAGTTTGTCATGTGTGTAGGTATGTATTTTGGTAACTTTTAAAATCATGTTTCGATTTCACTCTTTTGTTCCCATTCGGGGAGAGGGCATCCAGAGCTCCCTCCTGTACCTCCACAAAAGAGATTACAGAACAAAAATTCCGACGCGTAAACACTAGAAAACAACTCTTCCTTAGATATATTTTTCACTGTTTTACCTTTACCAAAGTACAGTACTTTGTACAAACATATTGTTGTATTGCCAGGGGACCTCCACTCTTTTGTTGCCCTGCCCTGCGGGGTTAGAACGCAAGTCACAAAAACGATTCGACTGATCGTGTCGCTTCATTGTGATTGGTGTAGAGTCTCTAGAGTCTAGACCAATCACAATGAAGCGAGACGATCAGTCAAATCGTTTTTGTGACTTGCATTCTAACCCCGCTGCTCTGAGACATCCACACCTCTAAATCCGGCCCTGCACGCAAGTCGTTTTATCAAATTTACAAGGGATGGAAAAACTTTCTTTTTATGAATCTGTATTTACTGATATTTTATTTGTGGCCACTTATTTGTACTGTTAATTGTCCCAGTTTGTAAATAAGATATTAGTAAATAGATTAGATCAATAAAAATATTTTTTTTTCAGTCCCTTGCAAAGTAGATAAAAGCGACTTCAGGGGTGTTGTAGCAGACGATTCAAAAAAAATTGTAATGTATTCTATAAATCAAAAAATATGCATGTTGGAAACCTTTATTTTTCATCTTTTACACATAAAACTGTTTTTAATAATTTTCATGTCAATTCTTAATACTATTTCCATTGATTTATAATATTATTATTAAAATTATTCTTATAGCAAAAGTAAAATATATATTTCTAATAAAACTTGTTATTAAATAATAAATCCTATTTACACAACAAGGTAAAAAGAAATTTGAACATAAAATTTTAACTTGTTATAACAAATACATAATGTGACCTTATTAAGCAATCAGTAAATTATAGCTAAAAGCTTAGAAGCAATTAAATTTATAAAAATAATTACCGATATTGCATGGCCTGCTCAAGAGAGTGAGTACTTTGCATAAAAAGAAATAACTTAATTAAACATTATTTAAATGCTTATTATGCTAATAAAATGTACAAGTAACATAATAATCAACTTTCTTACTCTACAATCAGACACGTAAAATCTACTCACTGTTTTGTTCTCATTTATTAACTAGTATAATTAGTTTGAAACTGACAGCAACTACACATGTTTATCACATCATCATCAAATAGTTTCATTCAAAATGGATCTATCAGGAAGGTTATACTTTGTTATGCAAACACCGAAAACTTCCACATTATAACATGACTCAGAAGAGTCCACATACATTCATATTATGAATCAAAATTTGTCATGACAAAACGGCATTCGTAATATTATTAAGAAACATAAAATAAAAAAAAATATTCTATAGCAAATCTACAAACAATTAATTCCGATAACATTCAGTACATACAGGATCATTACACATATTAGAAGTCCTTGGTCCGGGCGAGCCGTAAGGCCAATATTATATCCACGAGGGTCTATTGATGGAGTCATATGGTTGCCGGACACCGAGGGTAGGCGGATATGTCGGTGGGTAGAGCCCCATTATCTGTGCCCCTGTTTGCCTCTGCAGTTCTTCTTGGTACCTTTGTATGTACTGCTGATATAGCGGGGACGACGCTTCAGCGCTCATGAATGGATATCCTGCTCTCACTTGTGAGTGAGCTATGAATGGAAATGAACTAGCACTATGATTACTACTCTGATGGGCTGGTTTTGCTAATTTCTCAGCATTCGCCTCGTTATTCCTTTGATGAGCAACCGCCGCAGCCATGTAGTTAGCAGCCATTAACTGACTGGTACTATTCCTAAAGTCATCAATAGAAAATCCTGCGTTGTCAGCATACATTCCACCAAGAGCCATGTTTGTCGATCCGAAATTAAATGCGGTTGAAGGCATAATGTTTGTTTTTACAGATGTTAATACATCGTTACTGCAAGATGACGCCGGATGATACGCCTGGGCAGGTATTGTTTGTATTGTTTGTTTTGTCTCTGCGGTCCGTTTTCTCTTTGTTTTCGCTTTAGTATCGACATGCGAATTGGCCATAGTGGTAGTATTTTTGTATGTGTTGTTATCTTTGCTCATCGACATAGAAGGTTGTGAGTAAATGTTGCTATGAGAAACGGTAGTGTTGACATCGGTACCTAGGCCTTTGTTGAACATTTGCGCCATTTGAAAAGTTTTATCGTGATATAGAGAAGATGTGCTGCTAGCGAAGCTGGAGAGGTATCTTTCATCGTTGGAGTATCTTTCTAGCATTTGCGGGATTTGTAAATTGCGAAGAGGTTCAATAGGATCGAGAAGCGTCGAATGGGAGCTGTATGGAGTTTTGTATGGAATGGAGGAAACTAGAGGATGGTTTTGGACTAATTTTTCAGATTTCTGAGCTTTGGATAAAGCTTCAATGTTTTTGGCAATAGCATCGTCCGTAATAGACGTCACGGTTGTATTATCAGATTTGAGCATTCCACGTGGGTTTGGAATCCTAAGTTCTGACGGAGTATTCTGAGGTAATTCTTGCGCTCTTTGAGTATTTATTCGCGGCATTGCAGCATAATTGTTATACTGCTGGTGTTGAAGATTCTTGTAATTCAGTGCCGCTGAAGTATCCATTTTTGTTTTTTCTTCATTATTGATATATGCAGACGAGTAGTCTGAAGGTAAAATATCTGGTTTTCGCATTTGATTTGAATTTCTCCAATTTCCATAATCCAGCGGTGTCGATGGTATATTGTTTGAGTATAACTTTTTGTTGGCTAATTCAATATCATTAAGGGAGAAGTTACTGATTGGTTGACCTGAAGTCAAAGAGTCATACTGATTCTGATGAGCATGGGCTATGGTTTGGTTCATGCTCATATCAGTGTGAGATCGTTCATGTGAGTGGGCAGGAGTCATTTTGTACGAAGTAATGCTTGGTTTTGTTAATGGCTTAGGTAACTGTTGACTGGTAATGCCTAGATTGATCGCGATAGCTTCAATTTCATATCCTCTATGTGCTTGAGCGATAGTTGCTTTGGATTCCCTGCCCATATATTCTACATCACGTGTGTCTGTACTGTTTCTCCTATCTTCAGAATTGAAGTATCCCATATTGACCATATCGACGCCATCCTTTTTTGTCATACCGAGTGATTTAGTAGGATCTATATTGTTGGTTTCTCGCTTATGCGCATGTGCTGGTTCATTATTTTCATAAAAGGTAGTTTTACTGTTATCATATTGAAACCGATCACAATATTCTGAAACTCTATCGTCTTTTGTAGTGTTATTATATCTCGAAAGTTGAGATTTCTCGTTCAAAGCGAGTGCAATATTGTCCACTGATGGAGTAGAAATGGGCATGTTCGATTGATGTAATTTAGAATAATCATTCTTCGGTATTTCAGGTGGTGTCTGTTCTTTAATTTGTGACGTATCTGTTGGTTGCTCAGGTTCATTATAAGTACGCTTTTTAACTGGGAATAATGAAGATTTAGGTTCCTGCATTTGCGGTATCTGATTCATTCGGCAATGTGCAGCCATTGGCTGTGGTGAAATTTGTGGTTGAGAGTAATTAGTTTGCACTGGGGAGTACTGGGATGGGGATGGCGAGTAAGGACTAGTGAAATGATTAGGTGGGTACATTTCAGGAGTAACATTTGCATATTCCTCAATATTTCTAGGGGTTTTGTTGACGGCTGGAGTTTTATTTGAGTCATAATATGGTGGGGCATTATGATTGTAAGTCGACAAGGGGCTTTTATTATGATCAACGAAATAATTTGGAGTGGCAGAACCGGGCGCAGTTGAAGATGAAGCATATACGTGTTGTGGATAGGAGGAATAAGGTGACTGCGGTCCTTCTCTCGGACTGCAGCTTTTATCAGGACTGCTTTTAAGTGAAGTAGTGTCTTGGTAAAAACCAGCGCGGACTGTCCCATTAATGATAGGATAAGTGATCTTTTGGAAGTCATCATTTCGCGGTGATGCTGGGGAGCGCAGTTGAGGGGAGGTATGCGACATCTGATGTCGAGGTGAGTCTAAATCTTGGCTGAAAGACGATCTCTCGGAGATAGAGCTGCCTGTACTCATTCTTCTCTGCCGTTGAGTCGTTGACATGTTTGGATGAGGACTGTCTCCACCATCATGGTTTGGAGAGTTGGGATCGTTCGGAGAATCAAATTTATTAGTGGCAATCTTAGGATTTGCCTTAATTTCGGTAGATGCTGTTTCTGGCGGTTTTTCCTCATTTTCAGTGTCTTCGGCCTTTCTTTTCGTCGTACTAACGGGAGCTGGAGTCTTAGGAGCACCAAATGCTTTAAACCATGCACTTAAATTAGGTGTCACTTTTTCTTGGTTAGGTTTTATCATGATGGGTTCAGTTTCCACTTTTACGTCTTCCTCAGTTGCTACAACGACTTCATCGGGTTCTTTCACAATGGAAACATCCAGGGCGTTGGTGTCACCTTCCGTTTCAGTAGCCTTTGTAGCCGTTTTCACTTTAGTTACTAACGATACATCTTCATTACCGAAGTTACGGTCTTCGCCAAGTGTGAAATCAACTGTAGGCAATACGGAGCCGAGACTTAATTTTGGGCTGGGTTCTTCAGTTTTGCTTGAATCACCGGAATCAACTTGTCCAGTTGTGGAGGTATCCTCGACTTTGTCACTACTTTTCAGAGGGAGATTAGTTAATAGGTTACCTTTACTCTTTCCAGGCTGGAGCCTGTCAATTATTCTTTGTATTTCGCGTCTTTTCACGAGTTTCGGCTCACGTGAGGATGGTCGTTTTCGCGTTGTATCTTTTTTACTTGAAACCGATTTTTCTCCTTGAGATAATTCATCGTCTTGGCGACTACTGTTGTCCTGATCTTCAGTTGAAATAGTTGGAGCTGGACTATCACAGAGCGAGCTGATAGCAGAGCTCTTGGGAGCTTCATCCAGCCATTTGCTTATATCTTTAACAGCTTCTTCTAACGCTTCTGAAGCAGATTCATTTTTAGCTGAACTCTTTTTAACTAGCTTTTTATTAGTACACTTTCCTTTGACACTTTCTAGTGGCTCATCATCTGAGCAATCACTTTCTTCATCACTATCTTCTTTGTAATCTCGTTTTCTTTCTACTCTCCTAGTGCTCCTTGGGGTAAAGAGACTAGTAAATAGTGAAGTATCCTTGTATTTCTCATTTTTAGCTTTCAATTTTTCGATAGTTTCACGCAATTTTTGATTTTTATCCTTTTCAGGGATATTAAGGTTATGTTTGTGTTTGTCGGTTTTATGTTTGTAATCGAATAAAGATTCCCACGCGTCTCTTGCGGCATGTCGTCGCCTTTCTTTAATTTTATCGTATTTATCTTTAAGAAATTCACATTCGGCGTGATGTTTTGATGTTGCCGGTTGATCATAGTCGATTTTATCGAACTCTTCTGAACTCTTTTCTGATTTATCAAGTTCTGTGGGAGATGGAGACGGGGTGTGTATGGAAGGCAGAGGACTGGCACTGCGACTTCTATTAGAGCTCGAGAGAGATTCACGAGACTCACTACGCTTGACTTTTTCAGGCACCGGTTTCGGATCCTGATGTTTACTTTTCTTTTTCTTTTGCTTCGACTTCTTTCCTTCTTTGTCTTTATTTTTGGCGTGTTTCTGTTTCTTGCTGTGTTTGCTTTTAGAACCATGTTGTTTCTTCTTGTGGTTCTTGGAATGTTTTCCGTGTCGGTGGTGATGACGTTTCTTCTTTCCCTTATCCTTGTGAGATTCTTTTGACACCTTGGTCTCTTTCTCTGCTATTGACTGTGCATC
This sequence comes from Anthocharis cardamines, assembly GCA_905404175.1. NCBI lineage: Eukaryota > Metazoa > Arthropoda > Insecta > Lepidoptera > Pieridae > Anthocharis > Anthocharis cardamines. The sequence continues at coordinate 15,330,723 of FR989951.1, forward strand.
ATCGTCATTTCCTTTGCCATTTTTTTTTCTGTCACAGTCATTTTTACCATTTTCAGATAATTTGTTGTCTTCATCGTCAGGTTTTACCTCTTCCTTAATATCTGAAGTACTTGACTTGGGTTCTGAAATTGCAATAAGATTGATTAAATAATTAATTACGTATGTATATTATAAAATTATTGATTGAACACTATTACTACAGAAGAAAGAATTTTGAACAGAAGTAAAAATGACATGTTTTTGAACTGATAGTATATTTAATTACCTGCATCTTCCGATTGGGACTTTCGTTTTGTTCGTTTGTCCGGTGCTTGTCTAGTCGGAGATTGGCTGGCCTTTCGTTTCTGCCTCCGAGACGGCGTAGGCAGTTGGTATTCTACCGCGATCTCTTCGTCAGATGATGAAACACGGTACATATACTTTTCAGTGAGACGGTCGAATGCAGCCTGTAAGTTATCCACCATGGCTGTGTATTCTGCAATTGTTTTATTTTTGAATTAATTTATTAGAATAACTGATATTCATAGACTTACTCATTTTGGATCTAGTAGCCATTAAAGGCACGAACGAGGGGACTGGCAGAATTAACAGCGCTGTGACATGAAAGTGTCACAGCATATGCTGAGCCAGTTCCTATTCGCAACCGCAGTGCACATTGCGACTTGACTGAATTAGCATATATTTAGTTATAGTTTGTTTAAGCTGTTGTAATGTTGTACTGTGTTTCTGAATAAATGTTTTATCTATCTATCTATCTAAAGTTTGGATTTCCAGTCTCAATCGTAACGTTGCAATCTTAGACAAAACAAGGTACTATTTTTATTATAATTGGGGCATGATAACTATTTTTCATTCGAGCATTGATTTGGCACAGGAAAAAGGTCCACTTATGTCAATATTAAATTACATACATACATATACATCACGCCTCTTTCCCATTGCGGTAGGCAGAGATCACGGAATTCCATATGCTCCGATTTTTCTACTTTCATCAATGCTTTCATACACACTCGTCGGTTACGAGTACTTTTGACCTGGCCCTTTTGCAGAACGTCCCCGATCTGATCGAGGTACGTTCGCCTAGGTCGACCACTCCCGACTCTACCACTCACACTAGTTTCATAAATCTTTTACGTTTCCCTACTTTCATCCATCCTTTCTACATGCCCAAACCATCTCAACAAACCTTTCTCAATTCTCGTCACTTAAAAAATAAGTATAATTAGTCGTCAGTATAATATTAAATTGATAAATCGTCGCTGCGCCTGACAAGTTCCATTTGTGATTTTTGTATAGTTTGGGGAAACAACGAAAAACGTATTATTGATTCACATACGGAGTTTTTCTTAACGGTCAAAACACATATGGAATTAGTTAAACTCATTTCCAGTTCGAATATCACAAAAAGGATTTTAGTAACACATAGAGAATAACACGAAGATTATTTTTTGTGCAAAAATCAAAAAAATGCACATAGGGAATTTGGCAGGCGCAACGACGAAATATTATACTGACCATTATCTTGTCCATTATATAATCGACAGTTATTAACAATGAGTTTAAAATCAGCTTTAAACGTTGAGAATTCAGTATAATATCCACCGTCGAGGCGTTCCTCCATTTTATGAAGGTCCATTGGCCGCCTGATCACTGTGTAGTAGTTTGGGGCATATTCCTCTTCAACTGCATCCAAAAATGGCCAAGCGTCCTCGTGATTTGTTAATTGTTCTAGTACTTTGTACATATCAATTTGTATGTCTTCATCAGTTTGACTGAATCTAAAAAAATTATAAGACATCTCTTATGTGTAACACATTTTTTCAGAATTAATAATATCAGAATCTTTTTTTGTTTGACTTGATGGAAAATTTTGACAATTTATAAAATGTAAAGGATTTTTAATTATGTATTTTTTAATAAAATTCATTGCTGCTTTACATTTAATTACAAGCTATTTTAATTTTAAAATAACGTTGTACGTCAGTAATGACTGACTCATAAATTCTCTGATTTTCCGGGTTTTCCCACACATATTTTACAAAAATCACAGATTAGGGATAAATAGCACTTTGTTTTTCATCAAATATATATATTTTTTAAGTTGAATACCAAAGATCAAAAGTTGAGCCACTTTGGAAAACAATAACTTGAACTGTATACTACACTAGTGGAAAAAAATTAAAGGATCAATAAAAAAAAATGTGAAATTAAAAATTTGCACAAAAAAAAAATTTAAGCAATTATCGCATCTTGGAATTTATTTTCCGACTTAACGACTATATGGATGGGGTAGGTTGTTTATTCAGCTTTAATTTCTTTTTCATACTTTTCAAATTTATTTTAATTTTTTTTGTAATTCTTGCAAAAAAATTTTTATTCCTTGACTTTCCCCTGATTATTCCAAGAATAAAATCTCGTGTATCACAATACCCGCCATGTTATAACAAAAAACGGGAAGAAAACATAACACAATAATGATTCAAAGTACCGACAGCAATGGAACATGTTGCCAATTTAGCATGGTTCAAAAATATATCAACACTTGATTATTCGCTACGAAATTCATTTATTCAAAACGCACCCACTAAATAAAACAAATCAAAGCTTACATTTGCGAAGTTTTAAGTTTTTTCCTGGTGCTATTAACAGGCTCCACATTGTCCGGTATAACAATCTGCCCAGTGGCGGATGCCAGCGAGTTATTAGTCTTCCTACCAGTCCGGATAGGAGGCTCTGGTGGCGGTTCACCTTTATGCGTGGCCGACGAGTTTTTTGACTTTTTCCCTTCATTTTTGGACGACTTGGTCGCTTTTTGAGGCATCTCTTCAGGTTCCGAATTCTCGCTGCTGTCTGACAAGGATGACGATTCAGATTTAGATCTGGAATTGAAATATTAGCTCGTTAGTAGCTCTTAACACATTAAGTGCTCTTTTCTCGGACCGAGTGGGGCGGGGCCACAGTAGCGGTGCCGCCCACTCGGATCCGTGCGAGCGTCCCGTTCATTTTGTATTAAAAATATCCGAGTATTTGGCACCCGACGTGCTGTATGCCGACCACTTGGATCCGAAAAATGTTTTTTTTAATAATAAATTTTTACTTCGAGCATTCGGAAATCTAAAACCTAAAATCGCAACGTGTAATGTGCACTTCACGGTTTTTCTATGTATGAACGGTGGTTCGTTACCCGGTCGGAATTTCGATATTCCACCCACCCAATCAATGCCCGAAGCTACCAGACGTGGGGAAAACATGCTTACAGAAAATTATAAACGTCGTCCTAGTGGGATTAGAACCCACGACCCATCGATGCGTACGGCAGGTCAAAATTCCTATAAAAACTTATATATACCGAGTACAAGAACCGACCTTGGCCGCAGATACACTGAACAGTACTATCAGTGGCGAGACCACCATATAAGCCTAAAAGCCCGGATTGCCATGTTAATGCAACCATAATAAGAAAAATGATAATATCAATTGAAACAAAAAATATTCAAAATGGTGCGTTACCGATTGTCGAGGTCGCGCGCTCATACTTATCGGCGCACGTACATCACACAGCTTATTTTAATGTAAATAGTACATTTTACAATAATTTCAATAATACTGTAATAATGCAATAATATTATATAAAAAAAACTCAAAAACTACTGAACGGTTTTCACCAATAGATAGAGTGATTCATGAGTAATGTTAAGTTTATAATTTGTTAAGGTTTTGTGTAAATTGGTTGAAATATAACGATAATTGTTGGAAGTGTCGGAAAAAGTCAAGCCGACTGGGAGCTTTCATCGAAAACGCTGCCTAATGCTTTTGAGATTAGACAAAACAATGTATAGTGAGATCCTCTTTTATAGATCTAAAAAAAAGTCCACTAGGCATATCTTTTAAGGACAGCTATATAGTAATACTCATTCTATCTTCTGAAAAAACATCACAACACTATGGTACATTGCGGTAATTGTAATGCTATTTTGACGGATACATTATTAATCCTTTTACATTAGATAGCTTAAGCATTTATATACCATATAATTTAAATTAATATCATAGGAGTTATCGGGAACAGTTAACACGCGCGAATGCGACCCTACGACATAATATGTAGGCATAATACGATAATGTCGCTAGTTATAAATCAGTTCTTTTACAAATTAAAATACATTATTTTTTTTATGAAGTAATCTTAATAAAACTTATATGTACACTGTAGGTACATATTTATTGAAGTTTCATTTTTGTGAAAAAGGAGTACGGACTTCAGCCAAAGTGTATTAACAGACCGTCTTGGATCGTGTTTCTGAAACCTCTTTAATTTCAAACCTTTCCAATCACTTGCACACTTCTAGTACTAAGCAAGCGTATATTTTGTCATTTTACTTGTTGTAGTGGTATTCGTATTCTATCGTGAAGTATTTTTCATCAGTAAAATGGATATTTCTGTGACTTTCATCGGCGTTTTAATCCATTTGACTGTAGGGATTCATCTAGGGCATGTCCTGTCGGCTAAAAGCGCAAAGCTTCAGGTTTTTGTTTGTTATACACTACACTACCGCTACAATTCCTAGCGAGAATCTTTATTTCTAGCTATAAGATTGTTTTTCTTAATGGGGTTTCGGCAAATTCGGGATATTTTAAGGTCTTCGACAGAGGAAATGTTGGTAAATCTGTCAATAAAATGTCAAATGTCTGTACGATATACGAACATGCGGCTGATACCAAGCTTTTGAAGTGTCTTTAATAAGACCGACGGCTCCATACCCATTTAATGCAAGGCAATCAGAGCAATCCTATTTTCTTTAACACCCTATTTCATATTGTAATTTAATAATAAACACGCAAAAAATATTGGATATGGCGGGAAATCTAATAAAGTTTTGAACATAATAAACGCGTTCCAAATTAAAACTAATTAGTGATGAAAGAAAATATTTATGTAACATTATAAATTATGGCCAGACTAGTTATATTTTTAAAATGATAGGATAAGAAACACTAATACTATAAAAAATATAAATAAAAATAACCGATGCAATACTACATGCAAACTGAAGTTGCGGCTAGCGACATAGCTCGAGTATGCGATGGCAGAGGGATCAAAACAAAACCTAATGTGGAACGGTCCCCGAAAAAAAATATTTTTTTTTTCATTTTTAAAAATAAAATTATTTTTAAGCAAAAAACAAAAACCGACTTCAAAACTACAAATACATATAGTATGTTCAAACTTGCACTAAAAAGTAAAAAATAATATTTTAAGTTTTTTAAATTTTTGTAGGTAGTGTATTTTTTAAGTGCATTAATCCTTACATAATAATTTAGTAGATCTACCACTAAACGTGCTGCTCAAATGAGACAGCGCCGTGAAAGGAACCACAAACCAAAACATCATCTACATAGAAGTAAATTTTTGTTATTGTTGATTTTCTAAAAACTAAAAACCAATCCAATTTTGATAAAAATTCCCCTACCAAACAAAAAAAGAATCATCCAAATCCATCCATAACTTGCGGAGTTATCGCGAAACAAACATAAAAAAGCAACATACAGACGAATTGAGAACCTTCTCCTTTTTTTAAGTCGGTTAAAAAGTGAAGATAGAGGCCAACAGAGAATTGGGATAGGGAAATTAAAGAAGTAGGAGGAATAAATTGGCAACAAAAGGCATAAGATCGAAAAGATTGGAGAGACATGAAGGAGGATTCTTATAAAATTCGCACGCAATTATCTTTAACTGACGACAACGTTAACCCGTCAACTTATGAAACAAACCTACATATGTATATGCTGCTCAAGCTAAGCTTAATCTATCCGGGAAAACGGCATGTACATCATCGGAGATTAGCGTGACCAAACAGACATAAAGTATTGTAAAAAGGATGTATTCAGTTACCCAAACTGTATCGTTCTCTCTCAATAACCGGTAAATATATTATTCAGTGTACAAACTTATCGATCTTCTTTTACCACCTATTATTTAATATCTCCGGAGTTGTATTTATAATTAATTAATGTCTATTTGATAACGATGTTGCCGGTAAAATTGTATCCAAGGTCAGTTAATTTATTATAGGGACTCTGTATTAAGCATCGCATGCTGATAATACAATCAAAACATGCATTTCTACATCTTTATATGCATATATCGTATCATATAATATCGTTGGTTCAAAGGTAAAACTGAGTGTTATTTGAATAAAAATAAATTTTGTCAGTATTCCTTATTTTAAGCGTAAACCGCTACACTACGCTAATACGCTACGCTAAGAACACTAATTACGTATTCTGATCCATAACTAAACTATAAGCGCAATACACGCTTATTTATTTGCTCTTATCGTAGATGTAGTTACGCTTAAAATAAGCAATAATAGCAGAAGAGAGAAGAAATCGAAGAGTACATTTAATATACTCATAAGAAATTGATAGGAGACGAACGATAAATACAGTAGAAAATATATTAAAAAAAATAGTAAGCCGTCTCCGTTTTTTTTGACACTCTTCTCCTTTTTATCAACTTTTGATCTGATTATCATCGTTTTCCCAGGCAGATTAACATATAAACTTTGTTTTATTGTAATCAGAAGTCGGGAGGGTCAGTCATTTCAATATATTTGCATGCGAATTAAGTCGCGGGCACCAGCTAGTTTATAAATATTAAACTTTCGAACAGAAAACAAGCTTATCAAACTTAAATAGAGGTCCTTTGAAGGATAGTGGCGTTATCTATTAGCTGTGGCGACGTAAGACTTAAATTTTATGTGGGCAAGATTCATTTTGCATTCAAATTTTTTTTTATTTTGAATGCAATTTTTTTAAGCAATGCATATATTTTCGGGGCGCGGCGCCCACGTCGCCCACGCCTTGTTTATTAGAGAACTAATCGGCTCTATAATATTGCACTCAAAGTCTATATTATTATACTAGCTGATGCCCACGACTAGTTTCGCTCGGGCTTCATATTAAAAGGAACATAGATATACTTTTTCGTAGATCTATAAAAGCAGAATTTCTAAACATGCATTGTTTCGATATATCTCAAAGGGATTATGCAGCGTTTTCGATGAAAGTTCCCAGGCGGCTTGGCTTATTCCAACACCTCCAACAAATATCGCTATATTTCACAAAACCTTATCAAATTATATACTTAAATGAATCCTTATGAATCACTCTATCTATTGGTGAAAATTCGTTCAGTATTTTTTGAGTTTATCGCGAACAGACAGACAGACGCTGCGGAGGACTTTTAAATATGTAGTGATGCTTGAAGGCAATTTTCAGTCTTAACCGAGAAGACCCTTTTACGTCTCAAGAATGCATTTCCGCCAACACTCTATGCGCTGAATCCAACACCCCATAATATAGAGCCATTAAGCTTTGTAAAATTTCTTTGATAAGTATCGTGCGTAAGGCTTATTTCAAAGGGAAAGAAAACTATTCAATTAGATTTCACAATCTGTTTTGAATCCTTAATTTTAGGTAACCATCAAATCACCTGTCGCTTCTACTGTGAATAGCGAACAAAACTTCACTATGTAGGTATTATCTACTTAAACAAAAACAATTATCTATCTTCGATAAAATATCAAATTATTAACGAAAGTAGACAATTTTTTTGTCTTCAGTGTAACAAGGTATGAAAAAAATGAATATAAAAAAACCAATAGTTTCAATCTCGTATTTTTCTTTTCTTCGAATAAATGTGAAATAGAATACTATGCTTTTTATATTTGGATATGAATTTCATTTTCAATATTTATTTCGCGGTAATAAAAAACATTTATAAGGGCAAGTTTCATAAGCCACAACTGAAATTTTCAGCTCCATAAATACAGATTAGTTCTCGGTGAATAGGCTTATCCCAGACACCCTACAACCATACAAGCCCAAACGCCTGTTTTTCCTTATTAATGCATTAAAAAGAAATATAATAATGTCATTAGTCAAATATAACTTACACGATTACGTAATTATATGAGTTATATAAATATATAAACACGTATTATGTTAAAATCGGACGGGCTTTTGGGCTTGTATGGTAGTCCCGCCACTGATCCCAGACGGACGTGCCCATTCTTAGATCTCATCACCAATTCACATTGGATAGGATCACGGTGATAGGGCTCTATGGTCTTACGGTAAATGTCATTATGGCATAATGATGAACCGCAACTATGATCCAAAAAAGGTATTCTACTACTACAAGATAAATACCTTAAAAATAAATGAATTCCCGATTCCCCTAGTGGGGCATGGGGTAGACCCATTTCTGCGTCTGTTTTACTGATCATTTATCTTTACAGGCAAGTAGATGATCAGCCTTCTGTGCCCTGTCCGACCGAAACGATTTTGTTTTTAATTTTATGATAGTGCGGCGTAGATAATGCCCTACCTTATCAAATTACGTCGCTTGGCTCGGTTCCGCCTGGCGAGGTCTTGCTCCTTGCTGTCAGAGTCCTTGGATGTCTCCACATCAGTGGTGGCCTTGCTACTCTCCTCCTCCTCCTTCTGGCGAATCTTCTGCAGCACTCGGCTCGAGGTGCGCCTAGGTGCCAATTCGAGTAACCTTTAAAATCATTATAATACGGGATTCATTTTTTTTTTATTCGGGAATGCTGACTGAGCCCATGATTATGCTGATGATTCATTGTATGAATGCCTTGGTGTATTAGAATATTATTAAGGTCGATAAATAACCTTACTATTGGGCGGCTAGAGTCCAGGGATTCTCAAAGTGGTCTATAACGACCTCCAGGGGACTATAACAACAATTCGTAATTTAAATCTTTTTGAGTGAGAAACACTATGCCAGCTGTCTAATGATGTTTAATGAATTTGCAATAATATTGTCTTTTATTAACGGGAGTATCACATATTTAAATAAATTCCTTTACACCGGATTATTAATTGCTGAAAAGCATCCGAAAACGTCGGCATAAAATTTAATATAAATAATAAATCGCGTTTTAATCCGGTATAAAGTATGTTATTTGAATTTGCAATCGTTTAATATTAATCGTATATATATATAACCAGTGAAATCAGGGCCAAAGAGAAAAGTTTGGGAACTCCAGGTACGAGACACATCAATAGTACATAATATATACTGTTGTATCTAATAAAATCTTTTCGATTATTTAGAAATAGATCCTGAAAAGGCAGAAACAAAAAAAAAATCCGGCTAAACTTTATTCACTGTCACACATAAAAATACATAATTTCATACACAACACAGTTTTTTTTTTTTGAGCAACTGACAGCGAAAAGGCAAAGGACTCAACATATTGTGGAAAACATTTTTAACGATATTTATCACGTTGGTTTTCAGCCTTTGCCTTAAGAGTCACGTCACGGAATATATGTAGGTATATATGATGTCGTCTCGCAATTTGCGATCTCTATATAATCGATAATACTATACAAGTCGTCTACGACCCAAGGTAGACATCGACATTTACTCATCTACCTACTTAAGTATATTACTTTATCCTCTTTATAAAATACTGTAATTATATATTTGTAATATTTAACTCTATTCCAACCAAATTTAGAACAAACCGATGTAGAAGATGGTTGAAGGCGTCCTGTTTCCAATTACGGGTGATAGATATGAACTACTTGTTACTAGTTTTTTTTAGAGTAGGTATGTCTTCGCCAACTTTCAGGACAATAGAGTCAAAAATTGCGATGTTTCATTAGAATGGAAGTCAACAATTAATTCGTTATATAAACCTGTGTATAGTATAATGTTTTATTCAGGATTATATATTATAATCAATTTAAGACGCAAACCACTCAAGTTTCAAAAAAACCAACTCTACTGATAATGTCACAAAGTATTAAATACCCGTGACACGTTCAATTGCGACTAAAAACATCCTGTAACCCTTTTGATGTAGTACTTTGAGCCTTAGCGACGCTTATACATATCCATTATGCAATTTACAAACTACGCATCAAAATTCTACCCCTCATAAAAACATTCAATGCAATTCCACGTTCAACTGTTCTCTGTTAATTTCTGACGTGTTGATTCTACCTTTTGTACTGTCTTATATAAATTACACCTAATTATAAAACTTATCAAGAAATATTTTGGTATACGATGCAGTCTTAACTTTAAAATAATAATATTTTTTGTAATAATTGATGTCTAGAATGTCTAGAATTGTTTTATTGTTTATTTTTCATACCAACAAGAATTTTCTGGCAGGACGTCTGTAGGAGTTCTCTAGTCATACATAAAACAAACTCGTGTTAGTTACACCGTTTATAACTCAAGAACGGCAGCACCGATTTTAATGATGTCTTATTTGTTGGATTCGCCTATGTCCCGAATAACAGAATAACTATTAGAATATCAGATATAATCCCAAAAACAAATTATGCAAAGAAAAAAAAATTAAAAGGAACTTCGCCATTTTCCGCAATTGACAGCTCACGTCATGCACGCTTTTCTAGCTTATTTCTAATCATTGACATATTAGACATTAAAAATTGAATATTCAAATTTAGGTTTTTTTTTATGTTAGATATCGACAGACCTCAGCCACAGAAAATCATTCCATGATACGCCGTCGACCTACTTTTTTTACTGCGAGCGTTCGAAAATTCATAGACTGAAACCGAAACGCGCAATAAGCAATTTACCGTTTTTCCATCTAAGAATGGTGCGCGGCGGTTAGTTACCCGGTCGGAATTTCGATATTCCTCCCACCAGTTCAATGCCCGAAGTTACCAGACGTGGGGAAGCATGCTTACAGAAATTATTGTTAAGCTGCTTTTTATTTTTGAAGCCAACATTCTGACAGGACATATAAAATAGTAAATTTATAAACCGCAGCTATAACATATACAACAATCGATACCCATATTTGATCGATATGTACGAGGGGCGAGTACATGTGAACACATAATTGCATTTATCCCGAACGCCAGCTCAACTGGACCAAGTTATATTAAAATGTAAAGCACTGAAGCATTATAACAGTACAGGTAGAATTTTAGTAATATAAATGAAACTATGCTACATGTTTGCGACGCACACACATTGCAGGCAGCTTTTGTAATTAAATATTTTACTATGACGTCAATGTAAAATATTGCTGATAAATACGTATACTAATTGTTGTCAGCAGCATAAGTATCGTCTAACACGCTTTCCTTATCATGTAACCAACAATTCAACTGCTAAAGGCGTTGGCTTTCGAGACAATGTCATCAAATAACAATGATTAATAATAAAAAAATAGTTATTCAGCATAGTCAACGACGCTTAGTGGCGTATTTCAAGTCGAAGTCGGATATTATTAATAATGTAATAAAGGTCGTGTTAGTTACTGCAACGGTTGGATTCGTATGTGTCCCGAATAACAGAATAACTATTAAAGTATCGGAAAAAATAACGAAACAAATAATATTCAGAAAAAATATTTTTAAAATATACTAAATTAGGTACGGAACTTCGCTATCTTTCGTAATTGACAGCTCACGTAACGCATGATTAAAGCCTTTTTTAAATAATTGATGTCCACTGCAAATCTAAATATAGAAGTGGGAAAATAGCATAGGTACCTATTCAAATCTATGCATATAATAAAACTGTAGAGGTCAAATGTCTGTACATAGAAAAAAAATGCTAAAAACTGAGTCAGGGGGATATAAGAAGAGAAATAGAACAAACCCAGATTATTTTTATTTTTTTTGTTTCTCTGTCTGTTTGTACGGGCTAATCGCCGAAGATACTGAACCGATTTTCATGCAATTTATATTAAACAAAGCCCGGGGCAACATATAGGCTTTGTTTCATCGAAATCGGTTGTCAGAAAAAAAAGTTATCAAAATTTAAAAATTATTTTAAAGGCAACAAATTGCTATACAAACTGACTCGCGTCGAACTTTTTGGAATTATCAGATGTCAATAACAGATTGATATGGAAATGAAATAATAGTTTGATTATTTCGCCACTTTTTTTTCTCAAAAGCTCAGCTTAAGATGAAGCACACGCGAACGAAGTCGCTCGCAACCTGTAGAAATATATTTTTTATTTTATACGCCAAGATTCTGTCAGCCGGCCTAGCATGACCGTCACGAGATATCTCGCGGACGAGAGAAGACAAACTAAGATGTAAGATTTGATAGAAAAGATATCTGGATCGACAAATTGGGGTAGGCAGAGATCACGGAATTCCATATACTCCAATCCCTACCAACTTGATTATTTTTATTTATATATCATGTATATAAATTGACATTTTAAACTATTCCGAAAACGCTCCACTAGCCAAACGCCGAGTAACCAGTCAGGTTGGGCGAGAAGCCACCCACACCACGCTACACGAGTGGGCGTCACTCCATACAATTTTATGAAAAACTGAAGCGAGTGGCAATTTACGTGCCAAATCACGCGTCTCTTTTTCCAATGTAGGTACATATAGTTATGCAATATTTTACCAGAATTGATCAATATGTTGTAGATAACTTGAAAACAAGGGTTCGTAATTGAAAAACATTGTCATTTGTTTACAAGTTTTGCAAATGCCGAAAATAAACTGACAAAATAATTCAACAAAGATGGGCATGGGGGAGACACATTTCTGTGTCTGTTTCACTGATTACAGGCAAGCGATAGTTTTCTACAGAAACTAGGTTACAACCTACCCGACCGAAACAACCTTCTTAAACTTGTTTCCCCGGGGATATTATTTATTTAATTATAATATTGTGCATTGCGCATATCACTGAACAACGGAGACGATCATACTTTGATACGGTTCTCAAAACTTTATTCTACAGTTAGATAATTGGAGTTATTGGAGTTCATAACATTTAGTTAAATAAAACTGAACGCTTTCGTGGCTCAGTGGTGAATATGTTGTATCTAGCTCCAAATGTCTAGGGTTGAACTTCAGGGACACAAGAAAAAAATCGGCCTATAAAGGAAAATTATCAATGAAACAATAAATGCCCATCTATCTGACACATACGAATAAAATATAATTGATATTATTTTCGATTAGCAAATTTAGCGTTATTTATAATTTTGATCCAAATATTCCTTAACTTGACAATGAAATGGTTTCGAGAAATGGTTTTTGTCATATTTAAGTAGCGTATGCAATTTTATGTAAAAGCTGAAACGTAGCGCAAAGCACTATACAAAGACATTCGCAAATAAGATAGTCAAGTAGAAAATAAAAATAAATTGCCGAGCATATAAAATAACTTAATATTAATTTAATTATCAAAAAATGAATAACTAAATTAGTAGTTGGTGTGTAGAAAATTAATATACATGTCTGAGTACAGCCGTTAATAAAATATTGATAATATGATTTATTCTCAACATATAAATAAGTATAGAGTATGTATATAGACATAATTAAACAAAATGTAACATTATCAAGTAGCCAACTAAATAATTATAATATAGTAGCAGGTACATTGCAAGTAGTAGTTTACCTAATTTTCATAAACTACTCTACAACTAATTTTAGACAATAAGAAAAGCACTTGATTTTTTAATTACTTAATACTATATCAATTTTAAGAATTATTGACAGCATTTTTAAATTCAGTTCACACCATTCTGTTCTATTATAGTATATGTATAATAATATTATAATATACTATCTAGATCAGTATATTATACTATACTGATCTAGATAGAATCCAGACATACGTACATTCCTATTATACTTCAAAAATACTATATGTATACTGCAATAAAGTATTTCAACAAACAAAATGTTTTATTTTCTATATCCAGTTGGTTCATACCTGAAGTCTTTATTGAAAAACCCTTTCTTGTATTACAAGAGAAAAAAAGGAAAAAATATTATATATTTACAAAGGACAGACAAATATAAATTTAAAGAAGCTAAGGTGTAGTTATAGTGTACTAGGTGGCCCCAATGCTAGCCATAACAGCATTTGGTAATGTTAACAGCAGCATACTAACATTACCAATACTTCTGTATTTATAAAAAAAACTGAGAGCCGAAAATGAAAATTAGGGCTTTGACAAAACCTCAGTAATTTGCTATAATTTATTTAGACACAAAACAAATTTCAACCAAGCTGTTGAGATGGGTAAGAACTCACAAACAAATGCCATCTCAGTTGCTCAAATAAAATATCATTAACATTTTTTACACATTTTTAAGAAAACTAAAATAACTTTATTTATGTCACTACTAATAAAAGTATTTCTTAATTAAAATTATATTTGTTGTAACATAATGTATACACATTGTATTACAATAATTATAATTTCATAGCTAAAATGATACAAAATATGCAATTGCCATCAAAAGCAATGAACACCACTCACCTTTTCCTTTGCAGACGTTCCTTTTCCAGAAAAAGTCTTGGTATTTCAGGCATAAAATTTTGTGAGAGTGATCTGAACAGCTCCTTTTCAATCTTGCTTGTAGCTTTGCTGAACTTCTGTGTCAGGTGGGTCCAGTCCTCTTCTGTAAAGCAGACAACCTGCCACACCCTCTCCGTCTCATCATTGTTCCAGTCTTCGCCATGCAGCCAGCCTCTCTTTTTATCCTTGTTCTTCTTCTTTTTTTTTCCTTTCGGTTTCCTTATTATATCCTCTCTATACAATCTTGTTCCATAGAAATACCAATATGCCGAGTCATTGTCATCCCATCTAATTGAGAAAAATGCATCATTTATTAATTCTTCTATGATAACAGAGATTGTGGAATTAGATACTATGATGACATACCCAAGTGGTTCGACCCTCAAACTTTCAGCTTCAAGGTTTTTAAAGAGATCAAAAACATCTTCAGCATCTAACCGAAAGTCACATAATGCATACAAGATTTCAACTTTTCTGCGCAGTGGCAGGAATTGAAAGTCAATGTCAGTATTGAAAGGGTTGTATCTGCCTGATTCTTGACATTTTTGCCGGAAAAGGCGTCTTAAATACATCTGTAAGTAACATCAGAGTTAAAATTTTATTTTAATGCAAATTCATATTATTTTGGAACTTAACACCGAGTTACCACCTGATAATTGAATGCCGAGATGTCATTGTTGCCTAAACAGCCGTTCAGAAGGCGTACGATCAATTCTGTTAGTAAAGAACTGCCCGAGTCCTCAGTACCATCGGTTAAGAGAGCTTCTTCGAGCTCCTGCAATATTTCCAAGAAATCATGTGAAAACCATATTAATATTCATGTAAGTAAAAATTTGGCATGACATTTTACAAAGGTACTCACTTCTATGTCAAAATCCAGAAGATTGAAAGCAGTCCGAAATAATGAACAGAAATACGCGATACTTGGTACTTCCCACCATGATTGTATGTCAAGGAACCGTGAGAAATTCATTCAGGGATGTTATATGGAGAAAAACACAAACTGATCCTTGTTTTTTCACTGAATCCCACCTAGAACTCGATAAAAGATGGTAACATAACCTTAAACCACCTTCACACTTCACAAGAAGAATTTATGATAAATGCGTTTCCATTTTACTGACTTTTCTTTGTATTTATCCAGTCAGAGTTTAGAAATTTTATTTTTTATTTTAAAACACAGACACGAATATGCGTTGTGTATTGAAGGACACAAACGCCATAACAGTTTACAAGTTATTCAAGTAAAATACTTATAACATGCAGAATAAAATTTTTCTACGTTCATTGTAAACTTTCTTAAATTTAAAAACCATAATTAATTTAATCTTATATATTTCAATTTCAGTAATTTCAATAATTTAATAACACGACATATCAATATTAGAAATTCTTAATATGATTTTACTGCCACCGGAAGTTTTATGTCTATGTTGTTTTGTTTTTTGTTATTTGCTCCTGTAGTCTGTAGGCAATTTATCAGATCAAAACGGACATCTTATGTACCTTACTCCGTACCTCCCTAGGTATTGTTCAAGGTGCTTGGAGTAACCACCTACTAATTTTATATTATTGGTGTTTGTATTGGTTATATAGACTACGTCGTAGAATCACTTAACGAATTTATATTTCTACTACGCGTTCACTTTGAGAAAGCAGCCGTCGACCGTTATGCTAACGGTACTGTAGACAAAAATATAACAGAATAGAAAAAAATTAAATAATCTAAATTGTTTACAGCTTTATTTTACTGACTGAACATTCTAAAAATATTTTTTTAATTTCATTATTTACGAAGGCGCAACAAAACATTGTAGATTAATTTATTTATATCTATTTCATCGAAATTACTCATTACTGTATCACTATCATCACTACATTCTGTGTCGCTATTATCACTTTCAGCTCCCACTGAAATAATTAGTTCCCTTTCATTATTTTCTTGTTCAAAGGATGTCCTTAGCTTATATAACGAAATTCGTCACTGTGTAGAACCATTATAGCAACACAAATATGTACGTACGTACATTCATAGTAAATAAAAAAACCATCAAAAATAAAATCACAACACAACAATATAAACAACAAAATCAAAAAATGCTATCCGTACTAACCAGGCAACACTTGAGAAGCGGTACCTATGAAGAAGCAGGGTAAGAAGTAACGTAGTATAAATAGAACATAAGATAATAATATGATTATAATAAAAAAAATTTTTTGTATAAATTTACATTAAGGTAATTTATATAGTTTATTAGTGAAATCAAATGATTAATAAAACATATTTTATATAAGGCAGTCAGGTTCCTATAAGTAGCCTCGTAGTAGTTCATATCTCAGTGAAGTTATATAGTAATTTAGGTAACTCTCCTTTAGTTATTTTCAAGAAACATTTTCTCTTCTTTAATATTATTTAATCCTCTTGTATCCTACTGCTAATATAATTCAGTGATATCGAACTTGTGTTATATCTAAGTCATTATGTTTCGACAATGGTATCAATTGTTGCTAGCAAGTGTCGAGAGCAATTAGTTTATGGAACTTAAAAACAATTTATTTTAAATTGTATTTTTAAGCATGCATGTTCCGATTTGTCGGATGACACGAGTTTATCTGTATGGCATTCACATAATATTATAATTTATTTTTTAAGGATAATTAAAACATTTAAAAAATCTCAAACACCGATTATGTTATAAAGGAATGGAACCACCAAGGAATGGAATTCTCTATCTGGGTCTGTCTTTCCTGATTCCTACAATCTTAATGTCTTTAAAGCCAGAGTGAATAGGATAAGTAAGTAAGCTCCCATTCAGATCGCATCCGCGCTTACCATCAGGCAGGATTGCGGTCAAATGCTTACTTATTCTTCATAAAAAAAAGAATATCAGGTTTTATATAAACATCATAATATTATTATGGTATATGGAAATAATATGGTATTATGGAAATAATTAGAGTTTAGATTCATTCGTATTTTTTAAGGAAAATCGCACTTTTTTTTCAGTAATAATCTCTTTGGTAAGAGTAATTAATATTTTATATTATTATAAATACTCACATGCAGTGAATAAAATTATTGGTAAATCCGAATATAACGACCGACCTTCAAGGAGTGTCTATTTCGCCCGACGTTCCATCGTCGTTTGATGTGAAATGATTGCTATTTAAAATCAGTGCTCGCAAAGATATATTATACATACAACAACATTGTGCATTCATGAATTTAATCACTTCAAAAGTAGACCTTATTATTACGGCACAAAATCGGTTATTCTTAGCAATAGCCTAGTGAAAGGTAAATACTATACTTAGGATTGCTTCCTTGTTTAATAAATTGCCAGCGTAAAAAATAAAACTTATAGGCTCTACGATGTAGGTTTAAATTATTATCAGGACATGATTACCTATTGCTTTTTTAAGGTAATGAAGGTTTTTGTGTATCTTTTAGTAATATTATAACATTCTTATTTTTACGCTATAACGCTAAAATTATAAGAATATTGAGTCCCTATATTTTAAGAAATTATAAAAACAGATAATCAATAGATATACAACAAGATTGTGCAATCACATCTATACAAATATTATAAAGAGGAAAGTTTTGTATTTTTGTATGTTATAAATAAACTCAAAAACTACTGGACCGATTTTAAAAATTATTTCACCAATAGAGAGCTACATTATCAGCGAATAACATAGGCTATTGTGTATCGTATATGTGCATTGCACCCGTGTGAAGCCGGGGCGCAATGCTAGTATTATATAATAAAAAAATAAGGTTACCAACGGAATCCATGATGAAATCTTATTTGAATGGCAAACCATAATATAAATTCATGAATGCACAATCTTGTTGTATTACATAATATTATATAGTTACAGCCCACATATTAGTCCATCCGAATTATTTTTAGCTACATAGAAGAGTGAGAGTATTATCCAAGAAAAAAGTATCTTATGTTAAATCCGGGTAACGGGCAACCAAGAAACATTATTCCATTCAAATTCAAAATCATTTATTCATTTTTTTTACTGACGTTCATAAGTATACATTGTGTTAGCTAAATGAATAAATGTTTTTTGAATTTGAATTATTCCATTAGCAAAATTCAGTTCACCTAGTATTTGCTTGATTGATATCAAAATTTTTACATTTATAATATTAATAATACTGGTTTTTGTCCTTGACTTAATAGGGAAAATGCATGTATTTTTATATAATAGAAAAAATATCCAACGTCAAAATAAATTAACGTATTAAAAAATAGGTTAAAAATTGCCAACCAATACAGGCATTTTAAACCTAATAACTACGCACATATTATATACATATATTGTATTATTTAGGACTAGCTGATGCCAGCGACTTCGTTCGCGTAGGCTTCACGTAAATAGTAAATTGACGAAATAATCAAACTGTATCTCCAGAGTTAAACGGGCACCGCTGAATATCAGTGCTGTGTCATAGCCGCGGCTGTGTCACAGATAATCCTGAGTCGGTGACCCATTTCCGGCACTGCACAGGAACTCTCTAGTGTTAAACATAATTATTGTTTAAATACTTTATTTTAGAAATAGGAATATTTTATTCAATAGCTTTTAGTTATTGATTTTAGTTAATAGGTTTTAGTTATTGATTTTTTTTGTACTTTGTTTTATTTTATTAAGTGTATCCTGTGAGTGTTTTGTGAAATAAATGTTTTTCTTTCTTTCTTTTCTTTCAAAACTATTTCATTTACATATCAAACTGTTATTGACATCTGATAATTCGAAAAAGTTCAACGTGCGTCAGTTTGCATTGCAATTTGTTGATATGGTGCCTTTAAAATAATCTTTAAATGATGAATCTTTTTTTTCCGATAATCGATTTTGATGAAATATAGGCTTTGCATAATATATTTGTGAAAACTGCATGAAAATCGGTTCAGTATCTTCGGAGATTAGCCCGTACAAACAGATAAACAGACCGAGAAACAAAAAGAAATTAAAAAAATCTGGGTTTGTTCTATTTCTCTTCTTACATCCCCATGACTCGGTTTTTAACATTTTTTTTTTCTATGAACAGACATTTGACCTCTACATTTTTATTATATGTATAGATTCCTACGACGAAGTCTTTAGTCTCTAACTAAACGTGAAAGTCTCTGGTATTTAATTGTTAGTATCTATCTGTTTTCTCGTTACCAGGCCACAAAATCTTTAAAAAAAAAGTTGTCTGTTAACTGTTTTACAGTGCCAAAATTTAGTAATGCATCTTATATTCTATTTTTAGTTGACGAAAAATTAATTAATGCACACAATTAATAAACATTAGAAGTTTAAAATGTGATTATATTATACTTAGGTGTGGAAGTTTTCTTAACATTTTTTATAATTATTTAACATAAGTACTTAGCTTTATATGGGAGTAACCCATCCAAAGCTAAGTAGATTTGTACTTTATAGGCACAATCAATAAATTATTAAGTGCTGATAGAAGTGTATTATATGAGCGTTAATTCATTTTGTGTTATTTTTATTGTGGTGTATATACATGGCAGAGTTAATCACTCTTAAGTCAACAAAAATTAAAATCATAGTATTTGTCAAATATTTGTTGTTTAAACTGCGCTTATCAGTAATAATAGCTTTTAAATAATGTCAGTGTACCCATTTCTGTTTCAGATCTAAACTGCAGTCTAAAAAAACCAGAAGTGATTTAAAAAGTAATTTCTTGGTATAGTTGTCAAACTATGTTTAGAAACAGAACTAGAGATGCCCCGGGACATTTTAAGTGATAGTCTGGCAGTGTTAAGGATAGTAGAGGTAAATTATTTTTATGTGAAATGATAACACAACATTGTCCTAGTTGTATAGAATGTATTGAGTAATTTCCATGCCAATATTCTTTATGAACTATCAGTCATATCATTCTATCTTCAGGTTTAGTCTAATAAACAGTATTCCATTCCATTAAAAGTATATTCTTTTGTGTTGTATTTTAGACTATATATTTCTACTTTTATTGTATTACATTACTTTTTGAAGATTAACATATTAACACAAAGAGTGTATGTATAATGGTAATATCAAAGTGCTGTCTACCAATTTCTTGAGTTGTTTTTTTTTGTTTAAACTGGAGTTATATTATCATGAGTACTGCGGATTGTTCTTCAAACCTAAATAACTTTTTTTGTACAAAATGGCAATTTTATAGTTATTGACCTAATATTTCTTCTGTTTCAACACTCATTGGCAGCACTTAGCACATATTATAAAGCTTTGATTAAGAGGTTTAATTAATGCTTGAAGTCTAGATAGGTGAACAATTTGCTATTCATTGATAAAATCTTATTATATATAAGTAAGTAAGATGTTTTGCTATTGAGTGTTTATCAGTATTTTGTAGTTTTGCTTCCAAATGCTGGATATATTGAAATTGAAATTCATTAGTGTAGTAATTTTCATTATTTCTTATTAGGGAATGATGATGGTATTTTACCCGAAGATTAACCAAGTAGAAAATATTTATTTGCAACACAGATTTATTAAAACTATACTAACCATAAAAATAATCAAAACAGTTGCGATTATTCAGCATAAACAAGGATGTACCAGTACTTGTGCTGATTTTTAGTGATCAGCTAGAAATTTGTTTGTGTTGTGTGTTGTATGATTAGTTAGTTATGTAGATTATGATCTTGTTGGATAACAAAGAGTATTTTATTTTTTATTCTTTAAAAAATATTGGCTGAATGCCACAAAATAGCTAGAAGAATTGTGAAAACAAATATCAAATAGTTATTTTTCTTTTTAGGAATCACCGTACCAAGTCTTATGAAAATTTTAAGCCTGATATCATGAATATATACTGTACTGTACTGTATCATTTTATGATTGTCAAATCACTAATAGTGTTGATTTTAATATTTTAATATTTTAAAGCTAAAATTAGGTATTTTGTTTTGAGACCAATCCTATTTTAAAAGTAGAAACCTCGGATATAAGACGCGAAAAGTATAAAAGCTTTTGTAACTATATTTAGGGTAACTGGAAACATATGTAGTTACTGTCTGTTTGATGAAATACTTTACGCACGACATACACAAATAATGTTACACACAAACCACAAGTAATGTAAAAATTCAAGTAATATTAATATAAAAAAAATTGTAGCATGAAGATGAAGAAAACTGGCCACTTGAAGAAAAGACTTCCTGCAAACAAACCCCTAAGAAAACAGCGAACACAACTAATTCACAGAAAACAGCCAAGGATGACTGCGCATGCTATTATAACTATGGGTAAGAAAATAATGCTATTAAAAAAAACAACATTATTAAACAAGAACTTATATCTTCTTGAATGTATAAATTTAAATTATCTTAATATCGTTTTGGTTTATAGTTTTGAAATTTAAAATGCTTTTAGCTATGAAAGCTCTTAAAAGGCCAAAAACATCCTGCACATGTTTTTATATAATATATTTAATAACATGAGATGTATATCTAGTCCGGCCATAAGTTTTCCAGCCAGTCTTCAGCTCTTATAAAGTCCGGAATGTTGGCTTCCAACCAGGCTTGAGTATTTCGTGCCTTGTTGCCAGTTGTAGAGTCCTGATGGAATGTCCACTGTACTTTTTCAATAAGTGTATTGCTAAGAGATTTTCAACACAATTCAAGACAGTCTCGATACATTTTGGCTCAACATCAACTGATTTCATATACAACTTACAGCTTGACTATATTTTCTTGCAAGATGTCATGGTCTTGTAGTGCCATAAAAAGAGGCTAAGAATTTTGAAATGAATAGGTAAAATATAAAAAAACAAATGTCTGAGCTTTGCTGAGAGTCTGTTGTGTAAAATGCATATAAACATAATATTTACTCAATTTAAATTTAAATTTTATGCATAATGCTATGATAAAAAAAAAAAAAGAAAGGGACTAGGGCAGATAGAAGAATAAGTTCTGAATATTAAATTACAAAAATATTTGTGCAAATAAACGTTATTTTGATCTATGTTAATATTCCTAACAGAAGCATCAATTGCAGACTTGGCGATGCAGTATCGAACCGTCAGAATGACTCAGTTTACCGATACAAAACGAACAGCCTCCCAGCCGCCGCATCTATCCACCAATGGGATAACCTTGTCTGTTCAGCGATGCAGATATCTTCGGAGGATATAGCCAATCAGCTGTCGTTGCTTGATCTGCCTTGTTTCAAGGCGATACGTCCGGAAGAGCTAGTGACATGTGGATGGACAAAGTCTAACAAAGCGACGGTTGCGCCTAATGTCGTAGCGTTTACTAAACGATTTAATAGGGTAAGTTAAATAAAATACTGTATACCGGATTAAAACGCGATTTATTATTTATATTGTTTAAATTATTTATCCCGACGTTTCGGACAGACAGTCTCCCCGCGACCACGGTTGCTGAAAAGCATCCGAAACGTCGGAATAAATAATTTAAACAATATAAATTAAATCGCGTTTTAATCCGGTATACAGTATTTTATTTCTCTGTTTGTGTTTGAGTGGTTTTCTAAGTACCACTGGGGTCATTGACATTATTTCTACCAAAGGTGTCAATAGACTCCGTTTATTTTTTTAGCTTTAATCATTTTTTTTTTACCTTTAATCATTTAGTGATACTCGCGTTAATAATAGACAATATTATTAGGGTAAGTTATGCCATTATTAAGTTGCAAACATGTCTGTGTGAAGTATGTACAACCAGGGTCTGAATACTGGTTACTATGGGAGTTATACCGGTGTAATAAAGGTTTTGTTAGTATTCTTTCGTTTGTATTCATATTTACTGAAAAAAAAAACTGTGGTTAGTTTAGTGTCTATTACTCTTTAAAACTAATATCATGGTATCTCAGTCAGACACGTATTTTGGAAAATAAAAATTAACCGGTTTCAGTCCCTGTGTACAACCTTTTTTTTTACATTTTGGTTTACATTATTCATGTTTTAGTAGGGATCCCTAATTATTTCTAGAAATAATATATATAATTAATATAATATAGCCTATGTTACTCAGTCAAGATGTAGCTTTCGAACGGTTTAAGAATTTTTAAAATCAGTCGAGTAGTTTTTGAGTTAAATCGTAACAAACAAAATATTGCTCTTTATAATATTACTAGCAATTGCCCCCGCAACCCCCCTTGTGGGTTGAATTTCGTAAAATCCGTTCTTAGCTGACCTCTACTCGGCGAAAGGAATATTCCTACCATATTTCAAGTCGCTACGCCTTATGGTTCCAGAGATATCGTGATGAGTGACTATATAGGTGGAAATCTCTTTTATATATATAGATTATTAAGAAAATATGAAGTATTCTATTAAATATATGTGTATTGTTATTTGCTTATAGGTTAGTTTTTGGACGGTACAGGAGATATTAAATGGACAATCGCCTAAAATCCGAGCGGAAACTCTTGCGCATTTTATCAAGGTCGCTAAAAAGCTCTACGATTTAAATAATTTGCATTCCCTCTTCGCTGTTATATCGGCGCTACATAGTGCTAGTATATACAGGTGAGGCGAAATACTTATATTATTAAATATATTTTATATACTTAAATTACATATCGACTCAAAAGTAAAACTCACGTGTCATTTTGAATAAAAATATTACATTTAAATAAAATACTGTATACCGGATTAAAACGCGATTTATTATTTAAATTGTTTAAATTATTTATCCCGACGTTTCGGATGCTTTTCAGCAACCGTGGTCGCGGGAGACTGAAAAGCATCCGAAACGTCGGGATAAATAATTTAAACAATAAATCGCGTTTTAATCCGGTATACAGTATTTTATTTAAATGTGTGATACTCGCGTTAATAAAAGACAATATTAAAAATATTACAATTATTGCTTATTTTAAGAGTAAACCTACTTCAAGAACAAAGTACTAATTGCGTATTGTGATCCATAAAGATACTATGAAGCGCAATACGCACTTAATTATTGGTTCTTATCTTAGATGTACGCTTAAATTAGCAATAACAGACAGATTTATTTTGATTTCAGAATTATACTTTGTGAGTTTTACCTTTGAACCAACGATATATTATCTTACTAGCAATTGCCCCCGCAACCCCCCTTGTGGGTTGAATTTCGTAAAATCCGTTCTTAGCTGACCTCTACTCGGCGAAAGGAATATTCCTACCATATTTCAAGTCGCTACGCCTTATGGTTCCAGAGATATCGTGATGAGTGACTATATAGGTGGGAATCTCTTTTATATATATAGATTTCTGATTCTGATATACGTTTTTGAAGGTTAACAAAAACGTGGTCATGTTTATCGAAGAAAGACAGGCAACAGTTCGACAAGATGGCGGAATTGTTTGGCGAAAAAGATAACTGGACGGCTCTACGGAAATACATGCACTCTATTCGGCTTCCATGTATACCTCATTTGGGTGAGATATTTTTAAATCAGATATCGTCGTGACGTACGTTAAAAAAAAAGATCGTAGAACAACGACGGTTCTGATTTTTTACGATTTTCTATTGTATAAGTTATAACATGAAACTCCTTGTCAGTTCGTTATTGTATAATTTAGAACTGTGCAAAACCCTTTATCAACAGAACAAATAAAAAATGGAGTTTCATAATATTATCTTTTATTAACGCGAGTATCACACATTTAAATAAAATACTGTATACCGGATTAAAACGCGATTTATTATTTATATTGTTTAAATTATTTATCCCGACGTTTCGGATGCTTTTCAGCAACTGTGTCTCCCCTGTCTATCTCCTCGCGACCACGGTTGCTGAAAATCATCCGAAACGTCGGGATAAATAATTTAAACAATATAAATAATAAATCGCGTTTTAATCCGGTATACAGTATTTTATTTAAAAATGGAGTTTCATAATTAGTCAGTTTTATGCAATAAAACTAAAACCGTTGTTGTACGATCACGACGATATGTAATTCTATACCATTGAGTAGTATGGGACTTGTGTTTATCTACGTGGTATGCGGTAGTTCCGGTTAGTTTTCAATGGAAGTGATAAGCGAGTGCATTGTTTATGTTAGCGTTGCTTGTCGTTATTATAATTTGATGAATCACTTGAGTCGAAGGCTATAAGATAGAGAGAGAGAGAGAAAACATTTATTCGCTATCACACATAACAATACAATATAATTATTAATACACCGATTTTAATTTTTTTTGTGAGCAACTGACAGCGAAAAGGCAAAGGACTCAACATATTGTGGAAAACATTTTTAACGATATTTATCACGTTGGTTTTCAGCCTTTGCCTTAAGAGTCACGTCACGGAATGTCAGACGTAATCTGAGTAAACATAAAAAGAAAACTAACATCAAAAACAGAAAAAAGTACAAAAATACAAAACACATTAAAGTACAATACACAATTGAAGACAAGAGTGGATGAAAGGGGCATGATACAATTTGTAAATGATCCAACAAAATGGGCAAAATAGTGTTGTTACATATTTTTTAGACAATTATTAACTACCTTGATTGTTTATTTAATTACTAATATTGACACATAACACTTTCACTCAACGTAAAAAATAGAAGTTCTAAAAAATGTTACCCCCTTCATCCACTCATGTCTACAATTATGACATATAATATTTATTGGTCTAAAATGAAGCGACATTTAAGTCGTATACAATTAAAGAAGGCTATCAATAGGCAACAATGTGTTAATATTATCTTTTATTTACAACATTATTACTATACATTACAACAGTGAAATTAAATATAATATATAACATAATGAAATGCGTTTTAATCTAGTAAAAGGTATTTTATTAAACAACTAGCAACGCGGCCCGGCTTCACACGGGTGCAGTATAGATGTACTGAACACAAAATAGCTTATGTTACTCGCTGATAATGAAGCTTTCTATTGGTGAAAGAATAAAAAAATAAATATATACATATATTGTTTAAGTAATTACTGAAAATTTATTTATAATTTACTTAACTTTTATTTATATAGGATTTTATAATTAAGGTATTTAATGAATTTATTGCAACACGGTAAACATAAAAACGTTTGTCCTTAGCGGGCATCACAAAATGTGACAATACGTTTGGTAATTCTTCTGACCACTGCTCTACATTTGGTAGAGCAGTGGTCGCATTTTTTCATAACATATTGTTTCTGACGTTCAATATGTACTCGTACAATGTAAGAAAAATGAATGGTGAAACGGACACAGAGATGTGTCTGCCCCATGCCATGCAAAAAGTGTTCTAAGGACCCAGTCGACGGGCTCGTTGGCGCGTTCGGTGGAGCGCCTGCAGTGCGCATCGATGGGTCGTGGGTTCGATTCCCACCGGGAGCACATGCTTGTAGTTTTCTGTAAGCATGTTTTCCCCACGTCTGGTAGCTTCGGACATTGATCGGGTGGGAGGAATATCTAAATTCCGACCGGGTAGCGAACCACCGTTCATAGATGGAAAAACCGTGAAGTGCATGTTGCGCGTTTCGGTTTCAGTCTATGGGTTTCCGAATGCTCGAAGTAAAAATTGGGTCGACGGCGCATCATTGACTAATGTTCTGTGGCTGAGGTGTCACCTACCATCAAGTGAACCTCATGCTCGTCTGTCGATATCTGACATAAAAAAATAAATAAAAAAAAGGAGATGTTTACACAATGCTTATTTTCATAGGTATATTTCTCACTGACCTGGTCTATATTGACATGGCACATCCCCTCCACCTGGGGTCACCGCATCGAGCGACCAAAATGGCGGTCGTGCTTAAGACCGTCGAACGATACCAGACCTCGGAATACGACATCAAGCCGGTGCCGCACGTGGCGAATTTCCTCAACAGTGTACGATATATTGAAGAGCTGCAGAAGTTTCTTGAAGACGATCAGTATAAGTGAGTCGAAATTTATTTATATTAATTTACGATGGTATAATATTCCAACAACTGACATACGTATTTAGCTCTTTTACATTGTTGTAGGTAAAGATCATGGATTTCAATATGCTCCCTTGCATACATACCACTTCCTCTAATGGTCAAATGTTACTTCCCACTTCGAAATTTCTATTTTTTTATACTATAACTAGTGATCCGTCCCGGCTTCACATGGGTGCATGTAGATGTACTATACACAAAAAAGCGCTGATAGCTTTATGTAGCTTTCTATAGGTTAAATAATTTTTAAAATTGGTCAAGTAGTTTTTGATTTAAACCGTAACAAACACACAAACAAAGCTGTCCTCTATATAATATTAGTATAGATAAATGAAGTAGCATTACCCAGATGTTTGAAATACTAAATCCTGCGTAGCACTGCACTGCTATACTGTTCAGTTTGGTCGAAAGGGATGAAATAATAAGCATTGATTTGTCTTTTTTTAACGCACATCATATACACAAAGCCTTTTAACTATAATTGGGTTGACACTCACTATATGTATTAGTGTCTACAATGATGGTGCAATAAATCATAAATAAAATAACGCTTTAGAACAGCAGTAACAGTATAAATTAGCTATCGAAATGACGTCTTTTTGAGGATTTTAAGTTCTTAAGACTATGTATTTTTAATTGCCATTGCAATTAGTTAAAGGCCGGCAACGCATCTGCGAGTCCTCTGGTGTTGTGGATCATGGTGAACCGCAGGCTCGTTTGCCCCTTGCACTATAAGAAAAACCTAGAATCTAAATATTACCTAATAATTCGAACTAACCACAACTCTTAGTGATTGAAAAAATACTATATTACAGATTATCTCTAAAACTCGAACCACCTTCGCCCGTGGGAAGTTGCTCTGGATCAAAGGAGTCTATCAAGGAAGTGATTACCCAGGGGAGTTCCAATTCCTTCAGCCTGTCTCCCTCGCACAGACTTGGGTCTGGATCACTGAGAGTACAGGGGACTTACTCCCAGGGGAAGTTTATACCTTCGCATAGGAAAAGCCGTTCCCTTGGCTCGAAGTGAGTACTTTTAACTTATTGTTTAACAAGCGATTGATTATGATCCTTAACTACTTTTACACAGTGGGCTATATTTATTATTACCATGAAGGCCTTTTGTGGCCGTATTCTATCGAATGGGTTCATAGTGTCGAGCCCCTTATTCAAAGTAAAGCACCTAGCGATGAGACATACTTGCCAAATTCAATACCAGGGCTTTCAAGTACTTGTTCGTAAAAAAACAGGTTTTATAATACTTTATCGAGCTGAACTCGCCATACCAAAAATACTTGCATAGGAAAACGATCCGTATTTGCTTCTGATAAGAAGCAGAATCGTATTAGCAAGAAAACACTTTTAAGGGTGAAATACTTGCATAGGATTGTGTAATGCAATCTTATCTATAAACAAAAACGAATCATTTTCCTCTGCATTTCATAATTTGAAGTATTTTTTGCAAATACGATTGCGCTCTTCATTGATAAGTTTATACGGTTCATTTTCCTATGCAAGTATTTTATAAAAAAAAATTAAAATACGATTGTAATCATTATATATACCGCTATAATTGAGAAAATTTTCTCTGGGTCTTTTAACGAAGCCTGGAGGACAAACTACTAGTATATCTAAACAGAAAATAATTTCGATAGCTCTGTAGCAGTTCAATAATATATTTTATTATTTTTAATATTTTTAGATTAGGAACTTCGAAATATGGGTTACTGGAGAAATTATAAACGTAACCTTAGATCCCTTCAATAGCTTTTTATTTCGTACCGTAAATTCGGATATTATATGTATGTTTCGTGGTGCTTTTTAAAAGATATCAAGATCTTCTAGTATTTTACTAATTGAATTTAGATAATATAATTCATAATTGATAAATCATATTTGATTTTTTTTCAATAGTGGTATATTAATATTTAATTTATATAAATAGTAAATAATAGATTTCTAATTTGTATCAGTGATTCATAAAGTTTATTGCATACCGCCCTGATATACATAGATTTTATTTAAGTATTTTCATAATGATAAAGTCTAATTAAACATTAATTCTATTTGTAGAATTTTATTTAATCCAGATGAGTATATTTAAAATTCCTAATGGTTGATTGATGTACAATAAAAAGAAATATTTGTAATACACATAATTTTACATTAAATTAAATAATTTAATGTTTCTGTTAAGTATTATAACTGTATTATTTTTTGTCTCCAAACAGCCCTGTCAATATCGTTTGTCTTTTCGAAGGGTAAGGATTTCTCAGTCTTTAGGATTGCTATATGCATACATATAACATTTCGCTCTTATATTCTGTATTTCTTCGTCTATCATTCTAACGAGTATGCATAAATATCATTATGTGTGGTAGATCATAATCGTTGTACAATCCTGATTTCCATGTTATGTGGTTCTATATCTAACATTTTATTATTGACCAAATACATGGATTCGAAAATGTGTTAATTAAAAGAAAAAATTAATTTCAATGTGAAAATATTTTCGAAGTCATGCTTTTAAAGTTGTATTTTCTATTTAAAAAAATCTTCATTTGTTTAAAAATATTATTATTTTTGCATTGAATATGATAAGTATAACTTTAAAAAAGACAGTTTTAGTACTGTTATTGAAATGTATATTTGGTCAATAATTTTTGTTCTGTCTTAGATACCTTCGAATATAATGATTGTGTACTGTACAATGAATTAATCCATATACATATATCGAGTTGATATATAGTATATCCCCAAGACATAATCATAGTAATGTCATGTGTAGTTGATTACAGTGAGTGGCCTAATTGTAGCCAATACTGTGTTGTGGGTTCGATTCCTGCTCCAAACAAATCCACAAAGGATTTTTTTTTATGGAGTTTTCAAGCTATGCAAATCCTGAAATTAACCCAACAATTTGTTCAACAACAATCAACTAGGTTTCGAAGTGCAAGTTTGCCAAGAAATTTTCACAAGGTCAATTTTGGTGTTGGGTGAGTCGTATGTAGTATAAGCCTGTGCATTGGTGTTGATAGTATGATTATTGAAATTGAACAAGTTAAAGCAAAATAGCGTCTTAAACTGCCATTTTTTATATTATTCTAATTGGAAATAGTTTCTTCAGAATTGTCTTATGTTAACGCGAGTGTCATTGTGTCAATGTTTGGTAAAATAAATTAATGTGCTATATTTGTTTTCTATATTTTAATCATATACATAATTAAAAATAGACAATTACAACTTAATGCTTAGTTTTCTAACAATATTATTCGTTAATGACAATCCGACAATAATCCGTCCG
The DNA here is from genome assembly GCA_905404175.1 of Anthocharis cardamines. Classification (NCBI taxonomy): domain Eukaryota; kingdom Metazoa; phylum Arthropoda; class Insecta; order Lepidoptera; family Pieridae; genus Anthocharis; species Anthocharis cardamines. The sequence goes on from FR989951.1 coordinate 15,361,327, forward strand.
CTGCCTACTGATTACATTGACACCTGACATCTGTCAAATGTCATTGTGAACCGACTAAACTATTTTTTTTTTAACGTTAGATATCGACAGACGAGCATGAGGTTCACTTGATTCTAGGAGATACCTTAGCCTCAGAGGGCATAGCACGAGCGACTATCGAGAAAGTATTCGAATCGTCCATCTGTCCGTTGTATGAGAAATTATTTGAAATTTCATACAAATGACAACTCGAGGTTACGAAAACTTTTTCGCAAGTTGTTCGTGCTAGGACCTCTGAACATCAGTCAATGTGATGCGGCTGTATGTTGTAAATAAAAATACTCAAGTTTATAATTGTAAAAGTAACTCTTTCTGGTAGTACTAAGTACTGTTGAGCTAGTGCAGTGGTCGGCAAAGTGCGGCTCCGGAGCCGCATGTGGCCATTTGGCTCCTTAAGTGCGGCATTGGTACAAATATCCACTAATGAATGGGAAGGCCCAATAATATTTAAATTTTTTAAAAAGCTTTTGTTTTTTTTAGTGTAATAAAAGTTTACTAAACAAGCAGATTTGGCTCAAAATTTTCATTGTTGTAATGTTCATATTTGACTCTTTGGGTAATAAGTTTGCCGACCACTGAGCTAGTGAATACGGTTTATATCTAGTTCACTTAACCCTTTGTGCCAAGGTGACACTCTGAGAGTGCCTCCTCATTTTCGAGTTTTACGCTGAATAAGCATTGGTTTATGGAGTCAATCCTAATATTATTGTTTATTAAAAGATATTAAAAAAAGAAAACTATAAATACGAAATGATGAACCTAGCAAGTCATCAAGGATTGACATTTTCTTGTTTTTTTATCGTTTTTTAAATTTCAATCTGTTAAATTGGATCTTCTATCCTGAATTTTGGAGACTTGATTGGTCATTCATAATCAGCGACCCCAAAATTCCAAGACTTATACATTTTCATCATATTTGCACCGTCTCGCGATTTTTTTTATCCGCTATATCGGATCGCCATTCTGAATTTTGAAATTTGGAGCTCAAATTAGTCATCACCGACCCTAAAAATCCCTGAGTCATTACTCATTGAATCATTAATCAACCCGGTTGAACTGAAGGAGAAATCGGTGGCACAAAGGGTTAACTTATCGACTTAAAAACCTGTGTCTGCCCTATAATATTATAGAATGGGAACTTTTATCCCTTTAGATGAGAAAAATATGTATATGGAAGTTAGGCTATCTATTTTAGTCATATAAAGAGAGTTACTGCAACAATGATTTATGATATGACATATTCACGCGATTATACAAGACAGTTCTAAACAGTCATATTACGTACTTTTATTAAAAAATCACAGTTTAAGCGCTACTGAAAACCGCTCTTTAACCTTTAAGCATGCTTTTAGTCTGTGGGAGTTTTGGTGGAATACTTAAAAATAGTAATAAAATATTTCTGTCTCTTATATTATGTATGTTAAATTAAGCGACAGCAATACCTTTATTTAAAATTACGGTAGTACGACCGTATATCCACTATGCCACGAACACATATCGAAATTGGCGAAATTATCAAACTATTTCATTTACATATCAAACTGTGATTGACATCTGACAATTCGAAAAAATTCAACGCGAGGCAGTTTTCATTGCAATTTGTTGAAATGGTGCCTTTAAAATAATATTTAAATGATGATAACTTTTTTTTCCGACAACAGATTTCGATGAAACAAAGCCTATATGTTGCCCTGGACTTTGCTTAATATATTTGTATAAATTACGCGAAAATCGGTTCAGTATCTTCGGAGATTAGCGTGAACAAACAGACAGACAGACAGACAGACAGACAGACAGACAGACAGACAGACAGACAAGAATCTTAAAAATTGCATTTATGCATTCTGCTACCCTTCTTTTATCACCCCTCTTAATTTCTGGTAAAAATATTTAGTGAAGCGTAATTTCGATCCTACTCTTTTATTATATGTATATAGATTTAGTTTTGATCAGCGTTTGAACTCGGCCATAAAATGCTGACACGTAAGAATTATGATTCCCTTGCATACAATATTATGTCTACGCAATACACATTTGCTTTATGTTGAAATACATAGATCTTTGTAGTATTATTTTGGTTGTTTGTATAGGAATCACGATCCGGGTCTGCTTAATTATATTTATTATTGGTGAAGGATGTCTGGTTTTTATATGATATGGCTTAAAAAGACATCGACACATTGGCCAATGTATTGCTATAATATTTAGTCTAATATTTGCTACGTTGTGAGAAATATATTTTTTTGCAAATAACAATATTTTTTGAGAGCTTCGTTTTAATTTATTTTTTGGAGTCAAATCATATTTGGGATAATTTATATATCAGGTATGAATTAAATATTTTAAATATTTATATAGTTGTAAAGTAGAAAAATATTAGATATTAAAAGCTCTGGTGTAATTTTATATAGTTTGTAAGTTTGAGTAAAATATCTATCTGATATTTTATACCATAGAAAAAATATATGGTTATGTCTTGAGATATTCCCTACACAGGCATATTAAATTCATGTCACACACGTTTTCATCATTGTGCCCTTATTTTTCCTGAATGATGTCAAATTTTTGATTTATTTGAAAAAATATTTCCAACAAGTAAACAATTAACCATAACAAATCTTAAGTAGATGTTATAGTTAAATGCTAGCTAGTAGTATGCATTCCATCAGTGTTCTTATTCTGTTAGCTTTGCCTGTATATGCGAGCATCCTTTTAATAATAAGTAATGTTGACACTGTACTATAATAGTTTTTGAATTACTCGTACTTACCAATATTTTAGCATGTTGGTGCTTCATTTATGCACTGATTTAATAGTATTTTGTCAGTTGACGTGCAATGCAATTTCTATATAAACTCGTATTAAATAGAGTAAATTGTGAATATGAATAATAATATTGAAAATTTATATTTAATAATTAGTTATTATATTATACATTCCAAGATAAAAAGATAGTGTTTATGACTAAGACTTAATAGTTAATAACATGCTTCTAGTTATTAAATATTAAGATATTATATTTAGTATTATATGCAGTGCATAAATTATATTATATATTTAGACTGATTAAAAAAAATATGTTTTTTCCTTCTGGATTCTCGTGCTATTGTGGGCGTGGTCACTCAAGTTTTAGAGGTGGCAAGATTTTTAATCAGTCTAATATGCATGTTGAAAGTATAGGTACTATTAAACCTGATAATCAATATAAAAATAAATATAAAATCTGCTCATAACAATTATGGGACTTCTTTAACAGCTTCTACGATAATAACACAACCTTATAACAGTTTAGTGCCACGATGCAATGAAAATGGAAAGTTTCAACTGAGTTGTAAAGCCTGTACAGTAATTTCTGAGCGATCAATCTCTTCGAGATTGTCTTGTGAATGATTCCGAATCATTGAAAAATGATTAAGCTGGTGGGGTACAGATATAAAATACTGCTATTTTTTAAAATAAAGTAGAAAGAAAAAAGTATTATAGTTCTTTCGTAAAATAAGGTTCTACATGATAGCCTCCTAACACTTGCATGTATAGAGACATTATTAAAAATTCTGAAGAATTTTAGTCGCCCCCATACATCTCTAGAAGTCACGGGTTGTTAAGTTTGAATGTGCTCTAGATATGAATATTCCGCAGTATATTCGGCAAGGGTCAATCGGAAGACAAAGATGGGAAAACGCCGGCTGGATCAGTCAACTTGTTGGATGATACGTTGCTTGAATCGCCTAGCTCTGTGGTCGACAAGATGTCAGAGTCATTGCCCTTTAGGTAAGATGATTATAGTGTAGTTATCGGTTTAATTTTAATTATATCATGTTTGCAACTGCTATAATACAGGGATTTAGAGAATAGAGCCGTGAAGGTGTTTTTAAAAACTATTTTCTGCTGCTGATGCCGTAGACCTTTCAATTAAAAAAAAAATATTAGATAAACTTGTTACTTCTATATTTCGACATCATTCTGGAAGTTACAATCAATGCAGAATGATTTGCCTCAAATGTTTAGAGAAACCGGCATAATTGATTATTTTAGCGACTGTCTTTATTTTTTTTAATATATCATTGATACTTTATCTATTTATATTATACAGAAATCAGTATAAAACAAAGAACTATGAAGGGTTTTTATTATAATTACTTAAATCATATTCCCTTCTCTCTCGCACAGTGATCTTTCAACATCAGAGTCAATAGGCTGCGATTATCAGAGCTACGTGAGGCGAAAGACACTGGTGAAAGATGGCAGGAAAATATCTCTCTCTTCCTGGCAACGATATTGGCTGCAGATCACTGCTAATATCATGATCTTCTACGCTTCTAAGTCATTTAAAGGGTAAGTGAATTGTTAATAATTATAACTAGTTTTTATCTATACCTCGTAGTTTTTTTACTATATTAATAAGGATTTAAAAGTTCAATAATATTTGACTTCTTTTTTTTTAATTTGTGATATCGACAGGCGAGCATGAAGTTCACTAGATAGGTGATAATTCAGCCATTGTCGATCTATTTTTTTTACTTCGAGTATTCGGAGGTCCATAGACTGAAACCGAAACGCGCAATGTGCACTTCACGGTTTTTCCATCTATAAACGGTGGTTCGTTACCCGGTAAGAATTTCGATATTGCTCCCACCCGATCAATGCCGTGGGGAAGACATGATCACAGAAAAATATTAACATGTCGTCCCAGTGAAATTCGAACTCACGACCCATCGATGCGCACGGCAGGTGTTCTACCGAACGCGCCAACGAGCCCGTCAAAAGCCTCTGACCAAAACGAGGCGAGCATTTATTTAATTAATAATAATATGACTAAATAAGTAGGGAAACGAAAAAGATTTATGAAACTGGTGTGAGTGGTATAGTCGGGAGTGGCCTAGGTGACCTAGGCGAACGTACCTCGATCAGATCGGGGACGTTCTGCAAAAGGGCCAGATCAAAAGTACTCGTAACCGACGAGTGTGTATGAAAGCATTGATGAAAGTAGAAGAAGCGAAAGTGGTATGTAAGGATCGGAGCATATGGAATAGGGATGTTGACTATTTTTTGGAATTGCTTTTATTTTATAGATACATCCTTTATAAACACGAAAAAAAAAATCTTATCAAAAAATATTACATATTTCAATAAAAAATACGTAAATAAAAATACTTTTCAAAAATTCCCGCTAAAACGCTCCAAAATGTCACGTGACGTCACAGACCGAATTTTTATTGAATTTATTCGTGAGAAGCGAAAAGATTTGTTAAGCTCTAACTTTGATCGAACGCGAGCGAGATTGTTTATCGGTCTGTGACGTCACGTGACGTTTTGAGCGTTTTAGCGGGAATCTTTGAAAAGTATTTTTATTTACGTATTTTTTATTAAAATATGTAATATTTTTTTATAAGATTTTTTTTTCGTGTTTATAAAGGATGTATCTATACAATAAAAGCAATTCCAAAAAATAGTCAACATCCCTATTCCGTGATCTCTGCCTACCTCAAGGGGAAAGAGGCGTGATGTATATGTATGTATGTAATAAAATGACCAGGACGACTCGGAACGACTTCAGCAAGGAGAGATGCAAGGTGCTCACTTTGCACGCGGGCTGGCGGGCGATGTCGCCTGAGAGCGAAGCGAGAGACGCCTTTCAGTTGCTCGACCGCAACGCGCACACCATTTACAAGTTCAAGTGAGTTCACACCCTCTAAAGTAATTTGTGGGAAATTATGCACATCGGGTTTAAGAGGGAGACAATCGGCTAGTTTCGGTTTTGTAGAGCGCCATCTTTGTCGCACGGAGACGAGTGCGACGAGTGCGATATTATTAATTAACTGGAGACGAAATAATAAATCCATTCATAAGACGCCCCAACATTTTATAGACCATTAAGCGTTTTTCGAGATGAATGTTCCCAATGATTATATGTTTATATTTACATAAGCATTTATAACAGTAATCTGAAATTGTATTTTGCGTATATATCATCTTAACTCGAGAGCTTGAGGTGGAAGTTTGGTGATATATTTTGTACTCCGAGGGAAAAAACGATCAACGGATCACTTGATGTGGAATGTGAACATCGCCACCCACAACAACACCAGTGGATCTGCAGATGCGTTGTTGACCTTTATAACATATCTTGACGGACTCGTTGGTGCGTTCGGTGGAACACCTTCCGTGCACATCGATGGGTCGTGGGTTCGAATCTCACAGGGACGACATTTTTATAATTTTCTGTAAGCATGTCTTCCCCATGTCTGGTAACTTCAGGTATTGATCGGGTGGGAGGAATATCGAAATCACGACCGGGTAACGAACCACCGTTCATAGATGGAAAATCCATGTTGCGCGTTTCGGTTTCAGTGTATGAGTTGCCGAATGCTCGAAGTAAAAATTAGGTCGACAGCGCATCATTGACTGAAGTTCTGTGGCTGAGGTATCATCTACCATCAAGTGAACTGTGTGTCTGTCGATATCTAACATAAAATTATTTTTACATGTACATGTTATATCATAGAACCTTTTTTATCTCAGGACTGGTTCGGAAGACACAGCGAAGCAGTGGGTCACCAAAATCAACAACGTCACAGACAAAATGGTCCAACCGTTGCCGGCCAACCTCATGTCTTTCGAATAGCTTTCACCCATTTCGTCGTGATCGTAGAAAATTTCGTCGTGATCTTAGAACAACGACGGTTCTGATTTTTTTACGATTTTAGTTCTATTGTATTACCTATTAGTCATAACATGAAACTCCTTGACAGTTCTATATTGTATAGTAATAATTTAGAACTGTCTAAAAACCCTTTATCAACAGAACAAATAAAAAAATTGAGTTTGATAAAATTAGTCAGATAGTTTTATGTAATAAAACTAAAACCGTAAAAAATCAGAACCGTCGTTGTTCTACAATCACGACGATGTGTAATTTGGTTTTGATGAGAATAATTTTTTTTCAAGAGTCAAATATCCCGACCACGCTTACTATTTCCTCAATGGTAATGAACAACATTGTTTTTTTTATTTGTTCGATATAGTGTTAAGCTTATTTCGTTTATTATCATATCACAATGTATAGTTTAAGATTTCATATAATATTTCCTGTCGGTTTCTACACAGTGACTTATTCGGTCATATCTATGATTATATAGCATCTATATATGATTTTAAGGTGCTTACACATTACACAATTTATGTACATCACATACATACATCATTATTACATCTCAGCAAATTATTATGATAAATATATCCAGTTTTACAATATTTAAATAAAATGTTAAGGATTATGATAAATTGCTATGCTAATTAATATTTTGATTTTTGGGCTGTTATTTGAAACTACTAAAGACAGGGTCTACTCTGTGACAAAATAGCCTCTGTATTGAAAGTTTCGTTTGCCTTCTCTGTGTGAAAGCAATATTAGATAACATATGGCCAAATATTAAGCGGTTTATCAAATTAAGGACTATCCAACATCGTCCTGACCTATATAAATTTAATTCATCGTAAAAGACAGCAAAATTTTAGGTTTTGTTTGTAAATTCGCCTAACTTTAGACTATTCGGCCATTTGCTTTAAGAATTTATTTGATTTTTCATATTCCAAGGTGTAGTAGGTACGTACAAAACGCGTATGTATAATAGTACATATAATTATTTTCGTTTTGAAATGATAATATTTTGATATGAATGTGATTATGAATTGATAGCTAGATTTAATATCATTTTCAAGAGGCTTAAAACTAGTTAATAAGTCTAAACGTTCAGAATCTCAAACGTTTAATGTTAATTTTAGTTCTGACTTTCATCGTAAGATGGCGTATCTCATAATTATTTGAGTGTGTGTGATTTGATTTGCCGTTTTATTTTATATACTTGCCAGACAAAATTGTATTAAGCTAGAGTCGGCCACAGAATTGCTTTACTATAAGTTTGATATCGTAGTATAAGAACTTATCGTTGTATAATGTCTCTTAAATTCTTTGGAATTATTAAGTTTATATGGTCGCTAGTGAATCGGATTGAATGGAAATAAAATTGGTAAGTATATGGTGCCTTTGGCAGATCAATATTTAAATGTATGTTACCTAATTCAATTTATTTGTTTTCTTTGTATAATAGTTATTAGTCATGCTTATGGGTACACAACCAATGCGAAGCTGAGCAGAGCGAACTCTGGATAGCAAGCTTTATTTTGAACATGTTTGATTGTCAATTTCAACATTGATTGGGCAATCCGGCTCGTCTTGGCTTTGGTGTTAAGGGGGGTAAGGGTTTCAGCGTAAAAAAATATACTTTTTTGTGATATTTTTTAAAAAAGTTTGGATTGAGCAAAATTATTTAAATCTTTTGTACATTATTAAGTATACTTTAACAATATTCTGTAATTTTTTCATGCGGAAATATTGGAATCAAGCCGGTTGCTCCAGAACGTTATAGAAATTAGCGGTGTTCACTATATGTATACTTGATAATGTAGGTTTGAATAAATTTTCTTAATCCACACTTTAAAAAAAACACAAAAAAGGTTTCTTTTATTTTTAAGTTGAATCAATTACCCCCTCCCCCTCTTTTAATACACCTCAACTGCCGTATTCACAGACGCAAATTCTTTGTATCGTCTTATTTCTATACCTCTCTCTTTTAGTAGCTATACATTAAATAGAGACGGAGAAACTAATGAATTATGTAATTTGACGTCTCTGTGTGCGGCCGTGTAAGTACATTTGTCGGTGTTCTTTTTTTGTTTTATTTTTTTATTTTGTTATGTTATTCAAAGCTTGATAAGTGCTAGTGATTATCTATTTACTAAAATTAATTTTAATTTGCCTGTTTTTATTATTATTTAAAACGTTAATGAAAAATAGGAAATTTGAGTTAAATTTAGTGAATAGAAACAAAATACTCATTCGATTTTTTTTAAATAATAAATCGTGTATTTTTATATGATATTATTATTTGTTTGATTTCCTTTCCTTATAATTTTCCGACTGAGTAATATCGGAGCTAACGTATTACCTGATAAAGTTTTATTTATATTTTTAGTTTCGCTACTCGCTTTTTTTTCACATAACATGTACATATAGTATATATGTATTTATAACATTCAGATTTTGATAATGTAATTTCCAACACGTAGTTTTATTTGTTGAGGCTAGAATTTAAAAAAAAAAAATACTTTTTTCCACTGCAATGCAACGTTGATTACTTTTTTATAATGTACCTTTAGTACCATAAAATATCTGATTGAATTTGAGCATAGAAATAACATGATCCTACACTTTTAAACAGGATAGCTATTTATAGTATATCTTTTGGTTACGTCCACAAAAGTGACTCTGGAAATATCGAATTCTGTCGACCATTGACGTTGCTCGTTGGCGCGTTCGGTAGAACCAGGGCTGCCAGTAGAGCCAACTTATTTTATACCGCTCGGTCACTGAAATTATACAAAATCAAATCTTATTATACAAAGCGACAAAATTGTTAAAAAATAGTCTGTAAAAAATACAAGTATTTATTTTTAGTCACTTTGACTTACCTAAAATATGAAAGACTTGACACAATACAAAGGTTATGCTTTTGAATTAAGAATTTATTTGAAAACAGTTCCAGTAGCAAGTGGCGCTGGGTGAAAAAGTCACTTTTATGTTTACTTGTAATGCTAACGAATATTACTCAAAGAGTGCAAATTCCGATTAGAGAAATTTTCGAAAGAGCGACAAGCGCCTACACGCCATCTACGATTAAGAAACCTTTGATCTATCGTTATCTCAAATAATCGATATTCAAACTCTCACAAAATTTACTTCACGTTTGGATTTTTATTCTTGTATCCAATTATACGAGACAATCTGTTATACAAACTGGATACATAAGATAACTGAATTATACGCTTTTTGTATCCAATTATACAATCTGGCAGCCCTGGCCGTAGAACTACTGTCGTGCGCATTGATTGGTCGTGGATTCTAACCCCACCGGGACGACATGTTAATATTTTCTGTAAGGATGTCTTCCCCACGTCAGGTAACTTCGAACATTGATTGGGTGGAAGGAATATCGAAATTCCGACCGGGTAATGAACCACCGTTCATAGGTGGAAAAATCGTGAAGTGCATATTGCTCGTTTCGGTTTTTGTTTATAGATTTCCGAATGCTCGAAGTAAAAAATAGGTCGATAGCGCATCATTGAGTGATGTTCTGTGGCTGAGGTATCACCTACCATCAAGTAAACCTCATGCTCGTCTGTCGATATCTGACAAAAAAACGACAAAGAAAATACAATTACCTGTACCTGAAGTACCTGATTTCTTTTATTTCCAGTTTTTCAATTTAACTTACATAAAAGAAGAGATTTAACTCTACTTACTACTACTAACTACTAACATTAATTATATACATTATATTTATACAAAAAAAAGAGAGTAATAATTAATTAATTGATTTAATTGTTTTGTTTAAAAAAATATTTGTTTTGAGTAAGTAGGTAAGTAAAACTTTTTATTAATATTCCACTGGAAACCCTCTCAGGTGAAGGCCTCCTCCAAAGCTTTCCATTTTTCTCGATCTTGGGCTATTTTTTGCCACTGTGGGCCAGCCTTTTAGCCATTAGGTATGCTTTAAATAGCTTCGCATTAGTGGAACCTCACCTTAGACTAGTATTTTTAGAATCATTCATTGAAACTTATTCTGCTTTAAGTTTTATCGACTGCTTGTCTTTGTTGTCCAAAAATACATAGTTATCTATCTTATCTCGCGGTAAAATAAAATAATTTCTTATATCACATATCACTTAGTTACTGTTCAAAATAATGAACAATTATATGTTTTTTATGTACTAAAGTACTATAAAGAAATGGGAAATAAATTATTAATATTGTCTTTTATCAACGCGAGTATCACACATTTAAATAGAATACTGTGTACAGGATTAATACGCGATTTATTATTTATATTGTTTTAATTATGGTTTAAGCATCCGAAACATCGGGATAAATAATTTAAACAATATAAATAATAAATTACGTTTTAATCCGGCATACAGTATTTCAATAAATTATTGTAATAAGATATTTGAATAAAATTAGATACAGAAGCGATCACAAATTACTTCCAAGTCCATTGTATTATTTGTTTAGACTTTCGTATTCATTTGTCCACCATTGACATGACTGTCACTAATAATAGTTTAACGGCCGAATCAAAATCAAAAGTTGTTTATTTCAAATAGGCCTTTGCAGGCTCTTATCAAACGTCTACTTGCACGGTTCCAAAAAGTGGGTCTCCTGGAGAAGAACCGGCAAGAAACTCCATGGACACTCTTTTCAACAATGGTTTAGCTTACAAAGACTCGAACGCTAATCAACATTGAGGTGTACTTAAAAGTATCTCTATCTCTTTCATTACGATGGTAAAATTAAAGATAGAAACATTTTAGAAACACAAACAAGAAGCCCTCAAATTGGGTTATCTTTTTAGTATTCCGCGGTAAGTCTATGGTGGCCCCTCTTCTGTGGAGACTGAAACTTTTACCAGATTAAAACGAAAAAAAAATAAAATTTATTATTTATACTGAAAGCTTTCGAAACGTCGGGATGAATAAAAAATCCGGCAAAGGTAATTCTATTAAAATATTAAACTTCACACTCGCCAACGATACAATGTGAATAGCTGTGTAGTATATTCGATAGCAGCAACTAGATTAAGATGTCGATGCTCATAGCGGTAACTTGTGGACAAGATTGCTAAGAATTAAGTTAGTTTTTGTTAGACTAGAAATTTTAAACGAGATAAAATTAATGGGACTTTTTCGATAAACAAAAATATTGTTTAACTTTTTAACATTATGAAGGACATTTTATGGCTTTACTACGTTAGGCTTTAGCCATGAGCAAATGTTATTAGAATTATCCGAGGCTGAGAAGTGTATCGATATTGTGGCCTTTACGAAATATAGCTGTAAGTGACACCTAATTATCGCTAACTTTGCAAAGCGAGCTTTGAGTATATCAGCCACGGGATATCCAAAGTAGAGCCTTGTGGAAGCCATGGGGCAACTTCGAATACTTTCTCGATAGTCGTTCGTGCTAGGCACTCTGTATCTGGTAGTAAACATTTCAGGCTGCGTAGGAAAAGAGTACTTTGAACTCCTATGTCCAGTCATGTTCATATACACAAGATAGTTGAATTACCTACTTTGTGGCTGTACTGTTTAAAAACTGTGATTATTAATATTGGCCAGGGTATAAGCCAATTAGATTATGACGTCATAAGTTATGATGTCGACGAGCGATATCTAATAACATGCTTCTGAAGTTTGCATTGAACTGTTACTAATAAGCAATATTAATTAAACTACATATCTTTGTTATAGATCATACCACTAGCTTTAGCACGAAATAGGAATAGTTTTCTCGAGTACTAAGGCTGTTTTTTTATTTAAATTGCATTCAATTTACGATCATATACGCATAGCTAGTTTATTCAAAGTTGCTAAATTGTAATACTGAAAACCCATCACGTTAGCGAAAATTGAACAGTTAAGTTCTGTCACCAGTGACATTTTAGAACCGATACTAAGTACTAGGGATGTTACGGAAGTGGTTTTACCGGAACCGAATTCGGAATCGGAGTTTTTAAATTTGGTTTATCGGAACCGGAATCGGAACCAAAATCGGAATCGGAGGTGCAAAATCAATCGGAAGTTCCGACTTTTCGGAACCGAAATCGAAGCTCCGTAACATCCCTGCTAAGTACCTATGGAACGTCATGCTTATTAGTTCCCTAAAAGCCGAAAAGACACGGGCAAGTCTTCTAGTTTTACAGATGTTTATGGGCGCTAGTGATCACTTACTATCAGCTGACTGCCAGTTTATCCCACATTCCATAAATTAGGTACTATTTTTTGTATTAAGCGTATTTAAGTACAAATTTCCAGTGACGGGACAACCCAAAAGCCCGGTTTGCCGGCTTACCTGCGTCAACGTAATTATATAATTATTATAAATATAAATTATATAATTATGTAATTATATGACTTATTTAATAAAGTTAAGGGCTTTATTATTTATCTTATAATGGTTGAAATAATAGGGTAAACCCGTCTTTTGAGCTTTTATGGTGGTCCCGCCACTGTTCATCTCGCTCCGATCTTACGATTTAGCAAACAACAAAATGAGAGCTATAAAAGGTACCTAAACGATGTGAAGTATATTCATGGTTTTATGACTATAAGTTTTACTCGACTGATTATCGTGCAATTACTTAGTTGTAGTAATTGTTTACTTCCGCTTGAACTCCTTATTACTATTTCTTAGGAATAGGGGCTTCTGTATATTGAATTGCGTAAACACTTATTTATTAAGTGTTGCTTGATTATAATTTTTATTGTATTATGATGCTAGACAACCGTCTACTGTAATCGAAACTGTAATCGAAGTTATAATCCGTTCCATACTACGTTTAACCAAACGTAGTATGGAACGGATTATAACTTCGATTACAGTTCATGGTTAAACTGAGATAATGCAAAGAAGAATTTAAACCTTTCAGCGATATCTTAAAATATTAATGTAACTCACCCACGGGCCACGGCACTCGGCTTCATCAGTAATACGTATTATGTCATAATATCTGTAATATCACATTCACGAAATTCCAGTAGGTATATTTTTATATTGTATTTTGTAACTTGATTCGGATTTTGAATATTTAATGCACCCATAAACAAGATTAGACAAGAATGTTGCTAGATCGCAATATGTAAAAATTATTAATTCGCGTAGTTAAAAAAACAACTGTCGATCTGTTATTGTCAACTATAACATCGAATGTTGTATTTTTATCGGCGATAATTTCTTTAATTTTGTCTATATTATAGTCATTTGAATGAAACTGAACCTAATTTTTATTACCTAGCAACGATCTTGCCTGACGATAATTTATTATAGACAGTTATTACCGTTTAGATTGTAAAAGTAGAATAAATTACAGTTGTATTTAAATCCTTGCTATAAATTATATAATCTCATATAACTTTGTAATTAATTTATCAGGTGAGTCTTTATGATATTCTCTATAATCTTACGAGTATTAATCACTTATGTCTATTTTTAAAGATGGATCTCCATTTAAATTGTTTGATTGTTTATTTACGAATCGGAAGGAATGCTGTGAACTATTATTTAAAAATCTCTGAACTATTGTATAAGTTATCTTTCTTTTTATATTAAATTTCGACACTTAATGCTCACTTGGTGGTAGGGTCGGATTATTTTTCTCGGAAATCGATAGACTAAAATCGAAACATGAAATACAACACACTTTACGGCATTGCAAATTATGAACGCTGAAGCTGTTTCATTATTCGGAAAAGGTCGTTCCACACATCGTTGGTCGTGGTAGCCGATTGTAGGAAACAAAAATGTGTATAAAATATTGTATAAAGAGATGGTAATCGATTGTTTTAGATAACCCGCGACCCAACGGAATGCAAAGACGTTGTATGAGTGGTACGCACCAATGAGCCCATCTAGATTAATTAAAACATGGTTTTATTATATTAATCAGATATGAAACAAAATATTGGATCTAAACATCTGTCTTTTCATGATTATGCCTACGAAGTACCAAGGTAACTTAGGACTGTACGTTATACAGTAACACGAATTCTTTAAAAACGGCACTAAGCAATATGTAACGACTAAGTTCGTCAAAAGTAGTTATTCCGATTTAATAATATGTTTTCTTTTGGCACCAATTCCAGAAATTGAAGCCCTGAAGCCTATTTTTAACTATTGCTTTTACCGTTTTGAAGATATTTTGTTGGTTAGAATTTTTTAATCGAAATGTAAGCATAATTAGTTTTACTAACAATTTATTGTCTTCAAGTAAATATTTTTGAATGAAATCATACCTTTTGGTCTGACCTGTTTTTTGATACTAGATATTTCCAAATTCTTCGCTTTGATGTATTGATATATAATACTACGTCAATGCTTTGACGTATATATCTAATTTTAAGGTATAATTACGACCACACTGTGCTATTGTGTTCAATAAAGTATATATATAAACTTAGTGGTTTTATTTGTTGTTATGGACTTAGAAATGTTTTATTTTATTATTTTATTTAAATAAATTTTCTTTAAAATTCTTATATAAGCTTTATAAAGCGCTACGGAACTGCTACGAAATCCTATCCGTTTTTGTTTTAATTCGTAAGAAATATTGTGTACATTAAGATTTAAGGTTAGTCGATATAGTTTATAAATTTTCACACCCCTCCTGTTAGCGGTAAATTACAAAATAACAAGCATAACATTTTTATTCGTAACGAGTATTTTTATGTTAATTTATTGAGGGTCAAAATAAAGGTATTATCCTTTTTGTAGGTAAAGGTTTAGTGGCGAAAGTCGGTACGACTGCTTAAACACTTGCTATATAATATATTGATGAGTTAACTAGTTGTAATTCTTAAAAATATTTTAATAAGGAAATAAATTTAGCGTTTCACAGTAGCGTATGTGCAACATTATTTGTTGATATCAAAGTGTTTATGGACGCTTTAGTGACCTAATTGTTATGATTTAAGTGATAAAAAGTAAATGTAGAATCGATGGTGAGACTAGGTGGGGTAAATGATTGTTGCGCGCGCTGGGCCGCATTGGCGAGCGGTACAGTTGTAAAATATCGCTTTATGAGCGGAGACGCACGCTCTTGCCTCCGTAGTTCTCGTTCGCGCCAATCGACGAGCGACTTCTCGAGTGAGTTTCATATTTGAAAAAAAGTTATTTGATTTTTATTTTGTTCCTTTGATTATAAACTTTATTCCTGGGTAATTTTATTTTTTATATTACGGATGAATTTGATTTTGTTGTGATTTTTTTTGTGTATTTTGATATTTATTTTTCATTAATTAATTCAGCCAAGTATGTTTTTTATTTTATTGCGTTGCGAATTTTAACAGTTATTTTCATATATTATTTATTTGTTTTATTTATATTGGTAGAAATATTTCAGTATGAGGTTTGTTTAATATTCGTAGCACCTGCAGCTGCGTAGCAAATACTATTTCGTAGCCTCCATGAAATCGCTTTTAAATGTAATTTGTTTTTACAAAGCGAATGTATTTCTTATGAAGTTTTTTTCAAGTATTTTAGAGATTTCATTTTTTGAAGACAGCTTATTTTATATATTTTTTTTCAGTAAGCTGTAGGTATAACAATGGAAATATAATAAGAAGTAGCTTGTGAAGTAAAATCTGTTTTATATTTTATTATAAGTTGGAGGCCATCCATAACTTACGTCACACGTTAAGGGGCGGGGAGGGTGTCAATGAAGTATGACATTGTGTAACAAGACATTCGTGACGTCACATGACAACTTTTGAACTATTGAAACGGAAACTTTAACTGTTTCTAACTTGCAAATACTACTCACTCTATCTTTACACACCAGAGGGGTGGGGGATGAAAAAAAAAACATAAAATTCGTGAGATGTAATTTATGAATGACCCCTTATTGATTTATTTTTGTCGTTTTTTCATTGAGGAGATGGGTCGACAATGGTAAGATATGGTATGGTATATAACCTTCTCGTTTTACGACAGCTATATGATTATCTGCGGTCGGGTGCCCAGTTTTTAAGGAAAGGGAGTGAAAAATTCTAGGGAAGAAGTAGGGGTGGGGGGGGGGGGGAGTTTGATAACCTCCTTCCCACTAACCCAACTACCCCCTCCCCATCACATTCTCACATACAATGAAACGTAATAGCAACAAAATATATGTATTTCACGTGGGTATTAATATACGAAAATGCTTCAACATTTCTCTTTTACAATAACGTGAGTGCAGTTCCTTGCGCTTGGCACATTTGTGAAATATGGGACTGTGTACGGTTTCAAAATTAACTTACAGTTAATATGAACGTTAGTTACGGTGAATATTTTCATGATTGGCCAAAGCTTCATTGTAGGTTTAGTTTTATATTCATGAGATCAGAATCCATGCGTCGAAGCTATGATTTTTTGTGTAATACGAAATAAGACATACATAAATCTACATAAATACTATTTTATATAGAGAATTTCACAGTTTAATGGTACTTTAATACCGACAAAGGTCAGATCATTCTTTCATTCAAGTTAAGCCTGATTGGTGTGCCTCGCTGATGAATTAAAACCTTTGTAGCAACCTTTAGATATATTATTTATAGCGTCATACATTTTTGTATAGATCTATACAAGAACAATAATACATGTTGTACAATTCAATAAACCGCTTAACAGCATATTTTTATATTAACCACCACCAACCAAATATGTATATATAAATAATAAATATAAGGTCTTTCATTAAGCGCTTCCTATTTTAAATTTAAATAAAACAATGTGTGTGATATATCCTCGAAATTTTTATTCATTTGAAAGGCCTATCGATGCCATTATGTATGAAATATAACGTCGTTCAAATGTCCGCCGCGGATTCTTTGGGTGGCGTACATCCGAAATGTTTTCGAATCCGAACTTTTCATGACTCTGGCATATAAATCAGACTGAATTTGACCGTTAACATGGGTTATGTTGTCTTTGAGGGCCGCTGTGGTTTGTAGCTTTTCGCAGCTTAAGGGAGAATTCTGGTCTAGAGGCTTGAATTCAAGGCAAATTTTAAAGTGCCGTAAAGAAAAGGCAATGAATATTTTTAGTATACATTTTTTTATAAGATATTTATTAACATTTCAAGAAAACAGAAAGAAAAAAAAAAGAAAAAAATTTAAAAATTAAAAAAGTTAGCAGCTGATGAAGTGTATCAAAAAATTGGCACGCCACTGTAGCCACGATTCCAACCCTCCCAGCTATCTGAAAAAAAAAAAAATAGATTTTTTCAATTTTCTAGACCAGAATACTCCCTTAAGAAAACCACACAAGAAAACGTCTAACGGGGTCAAATCGCCAAGTTGTGTGCGAAAGGCCCAGTTTTGGTGCGCGACGCGAAATCGACTGCTTCGGATTGCACACTCTGACGGACAGCGGCCATGTTTTAGGCAGATTTTGCGATTCGTCAACGTACGGGTGTTGGTTGATTGTTTATTGAATTAGTGGACTCTTTATCCACCACACTGCGAATAGTCCTCTCGTTACGACATCCATCTTGATCAAAAAAAAATTTCATTAATTGCACCTGTTGTTGAACGCTATATCTGTCCATGGTGATTTAGCAAAACAGTCTGAATAAATGACAGTCAATTTGACTCAAAGTTCGGAAGACATATATATAGAGGATTTTTGCCTTACTCACGTTCTTATCTTCTATTATTTCGGAGATAATTATTTTGTCTGTCTTAAAAACAGATACATAGAAGCAAAGAGGTCCTATCGATGAATGTAGTTAAATGTTTTAAGTGTATATCCTAGTATAAAATTTTAATTGCATGAGTTCTTTTATTATTTTTAATAATATGTATTAAACGTGTGTTATGAATGTAATATGATAGAAATTTTGTACATAAATCTATTATTTACTTTAAACCTTAATAGCGTTCAATTTTAGCCCACTTTAATACTAATACCACTTGAATTCTTATTTAACTTCTAACAGCTAACAGACATTTGAATACAGCAACGTGATAATTAATACAAACGGATAATTGTCAGTAACGAACCACACTGCCAATAAATGCCCGAGGACAAATTGTATTGTATTATTGTATTCATTCATTTAAACAGAACAAATTTGGTGAAAATTTCATCGATCTAGCCAGTTTTTTTAATATGATTATATTAATAAACTATTGGTCCTAAATAATATTTAAATATCATTAGTGTTGCGTCATTAAACGCGGAAATAAATTATATTGACCCTGAAAATGAAATACTTCGCAGGCAATTGGACACGTTTATTTAAATTAAATACGTCTATTTAAATTCGAGGGAGATGCAATTTCATTGGGAAACATACCAAATTGCATAATTTTGTGCTCTGACCACTTTTTAGCGTATCTCGAATAATCAACTGAGTTTTCGCTAGATATTGAGAAACGAGCGTGAGGTTCACTTGGTGGTAACTGATATTTCATTATCTCATTCATAAATTATACTATTTCGAAAATCCATAGAAAACCGAAACGCACAATATGTACTTTACGTTTACGGTTATAATATCACATATGAACGGTGGGTTACCCGGTCGGAATATTGTTATTTCTCCTACCCGTTTATTGACCAGACATAAGGTGAAACATGTTTATTATTTAAAGAACATATTTTCATAATTTAAGTGACATAATTAGCGCAATATTCCTCTATATTTTTAAGCATTTAACCGTTTTTAAGAACGATAGTCTCGAAATTTTTGTTTTGATTTTAACACTCTAACGTTTAGTACCAAAATTCAGATCATCTACTTCCATGTAAAATGATCAGAAAAAGAGACACTTGAGAAATTATTTAACACATTTAAAATACATTATAAATAAATTATATGAAACAATTAAGTATTCATAGACTATTAATTCAATAATAGCTGTAAAGACAAATTGTTTGATTGATAATTAAATAATCTCGGTCGCAATTACGAATCAAACATTCCCCAGATATTTCTTTATAATAGACTAAAATATTAAATGTCTATCTAATAAAATTACCGGCTCCGTGGCTCAGTGGTAAAGGCGATGCATTGAGCACCGGAGGTTCTGGGTTCAAATCCCGGGAAACAATTTAAAAAAAATTACTATATTTTCTTATAGGTGTGTGAGTTATAACTATAATAAAATATTTTAGGTATTTTTTTATTTTGTTACGTATTTTTTATTAATATACTTGTTTTGCTATGATCTATAATTCCGGTGACTTATCAACGCTTGATTTTTTTTTATATCAGATAAAAAATTCAATCGTTGATAAGTCACCGGAATTATAGAATCTTAATCACTTCATTTAATTACTTAGAAATAGCAAAGTTATTTAGGCCACCTATCTGCAATATTTTACAATAAAATTTAATAATTGATGGATATAATTTATGTCTGATCTGATTGGGAATCACTTTTTATAGAAAATATAATTAGTTGTTGAACTTATTTGTAATAGGCCTGTTATTTTAGTCATATTGTAGCAAATGACATGATAAATAGTAGTAATGACGCAATGCTTATGAACAAACTCAAAAGAATTTATCATTGCTCATCGTCATTATTAAATACATATATATGTATATACGTATATTTTACGTATGTTTCCCATTGGTATATTTGTCAAATTGTAGCTAATCCAATATCTCAACGAAAAAAAATAATCAGCTGCTTACAACATTGCATTACAACAGCTGGTGTCTCGAACATGAAAAAAAAAATTTATTTTCCGTGATTTCCTCTCAAACAAAAATTTACCTGATGATAGCTTATATGTAATTGTGGATTAATATATAGGTCAGCTGGCTGTATCTTGGTGGAAAACCCGTCAGCTGCTCCACTTAAGGAAGGTTCCTGCTACAACCACTCATCCCCCCACCCGAGCGCCAGCTGACGTTCACGAGGCTTCATAATACTATACTCTGATGCATTTTACTAATTACAGCTTGAGAGGAACTTGGTCATGAAAATCTGTTGTTGGCTCCCGGACCAATACGATTACGGTATATTACATACATACATACATACATATACATCACGCCTCTTTCCCATAATAAATGGAACATATTTTAATTAGGGTTAAATGTCATGAATATTCTCAGAAAATTTCTTCTGAGATCGTTTATATGACATCAAGTTCGCCTTGTATGGTAGCTGTGACACGGTAAAATAGACAATGCATGAAATGCAATACCAGTTGAAGACGTACGACGAAGACGTTGAATTACGTAGTGCCATACCCAATCAGATTGAGGACGAGTTATACATTTACTTGCCTGAAAAAATAATATGGATTACAAGTGTTTTTGTCCTACTTCCAGGGGAACACGCTGTTACGGAGCCATTTCTTAACACAGTTACGCTTGCCCGTGCCAATCATTGATAATTAATATAATAACATAAATATGTATACTTCAAACATTTATATTTTATTTATTTACTTTAGTTTAAAGTAATTTCTGTTTACTAATGGTTTTGGAAGTAAATAACTAACTTTTCTCTCTACTATTTTTTTAACGTGTTCGTTCGTTGCTCTCGAAGCAACGTGACACTCTGTGAACATGACAGACGGACAGGCGCGAATCATTATGTATGTATTGATTGTGCGCAAGGGGCGACCTTGGAGCGCCCGCTAGGTAGTGGAGCGCTACGCTACAACCTTGACTCCTAAGTAAAACCACAGTACATATGATCGTGTAGTAGCTCAAATTAAGTATGTTAACTAGATGTTTAGTATTATATTGACGGGCTGGTTGGCGCGTTCGGTAGAACACCTGCCGTGCGCATCGATGAGTCGTGGGTTCGAATCCCACCGGGACCACATGTTTATAATTTTCTGTAAGCATTTTTCCCCACGTATGGTAACGAGCATTGATCGGGTAACGAACCACCGTTCATAGATGGGAAAACCGTGAAGTGCACATTACGCGTTTCGGCATCAGTCTATGGATTCCAGTCTATGCTCGAAGTAAAAATTAGGTCGACAGCGCATCATTGACTGATGTTCTAATACCTACCATCAAGTGAAACTCATGTTCGTCTGTCGATATCTAAAATAAAAAATAAAAAGTATGACAGAGGTTTTTTTGCACCTTGTTTATAATTTTATTGTAATATGGTATTCTTTTATTGTTGCAAATAAATATTGTTATAGGTTGGAACTTTGTGCATAAAGAGTCAACGATTTGAGGTGATGACTATGTTCATCAAAATCAAAATCAAAATTATTTTATTTCAAATAGGCCTTTGCAGGCTCTTATGAAACGTCTAGTTGCACGGTTCCAAAAAGTGGGTCTCATGGAGAAGAACCGGCAAGAAACTCCATGGACACTCTTTTCAACAATGGTTTAGCTTACAAAGACTCGGTTACAATAGTAATAATCGGCTGAGAAGTTTATATAATGCAAGGTATACAGAGATTCTATACAATGCAAAAGAAAATTGAGTTTTTACTATTAGTGTAAAATGAGATACACACACTTGCACAGTGCAAGTTGCCAGGGAAGCCGCACATGCAGAGATGAATTAGCGCCATACATCTTTATCGTCAACATGGTCTTGGATTTTATAATACGCTTTTTTAATAAGGATTCCTTTGATGACGTTTTTGAACTTTTTATTCGTAAGATCAGTTACACACTTCTTTTTGCAATATGAAATTTATACTTGGAAGTAAATGAAGTAAATATTATTTTAAAAATAAATACTACTAGGTGGTATCACTAACATAATTATCTATACAAAATATAATATTAAATACTTGTAAGCAGTGGCGGGAATCTCATACAAGCCCAAAAGCCCGTCTTGCCGATTTTAACATAATACTTGTTTATATATTTATTTACATATATAACTTATATAATTACGTAATCGTATAAGTTATATATGACTTATGACATTATTATATTTCTTTTTAATGCATTAATAAGGCAAAACAGGCGTTTGGGCTTGTATAGTTGTCCCGCCACTGCTTGTAAGATATTAAAAATTGTTAGGAAACACCATTTCAATATGTATGCTAAATGAGTTGCGAATGAAGCAATCTATGAAATTGATACACTGCCTAAATAATATGCACTGTGGGACGCTACTATGTATTAGATAGGTATACTGTCCTTAACCGCAACGGCATTATACGGTTCACTTTCAAAAGTATCGGCCAAAAGAGAGGCCTTACATCTCTTATATTATGTTTTTAAAGAAAACGTATATTACGTGGTCAGTGCTGTGTATTAAGTGTGATTCAAGTAATTTTGTGTGAACGTGTCAGCAGCTATGATAGCTAGGTGAATATTTCCTGCGTTGCTTTTGTATTGTTTCATTATTTACTAGTATTGATTGTAGATGTATTGTTGTCTAGTAACTTTAAGATGGAATGCATGAGTATCTTTTGTCTTAATTTAACGTAAGTAACTTTTATTTTAGCTTATGTAACATTAATATAAATTAATTAAAAAAAATATTTTAAACTTTGTTTAAATATTGATTGTTAATTTCCCGTGACATTCCCTAACTTATATAGTTCCATAGTTATTGACTGCTAGCTGCAAAACATATTGTACGGGGGGTACAACAAACCAATATCTTACGGGATCACTGGTTTGAATCTCGTCAGTTTTGTGATGTTGTTTATTTTGTTCGATCTATTATATATATTCTATTACATTATTTAGAAGTCAGTAAATGAGTCGTATATGAGCCAAAAGTGCCACACTCACACTAAATACATAGTATTTTTTTATTTTTCTATTTTGTTGTGTGTGTTTCATTCAACATTCTAATTTATATATGCAAAGGAATAATGTATTGGAGAGTCTGAATGTTAATATTTAGAGCCTTGTTTAAAATGTGAACTGTTGCCTCCCGTTTCTTTCTTAATAATATTTTAGTTGCTTTAACATAGTTTTAACCAAAATAGAGCCGCGGTCATGGCCAAGCCATTTGTTTGGAATAGGAGAGTAACACAGATCCTATTTCGGAAGCATATCATCAGAATTTAAACTTAGTTTAGTCATTTGATAAATATATTCTATAGTAAACTATCTATCATAGATAAAATCTATATATATATATATATATATATATATATATATATATATATATACTATGTACGAGTATCTATCTATATAAAAAAAGTCGTGTTAGTTACACCATTTAGAATCCAAGAACGGCTGCACGGATTTTAATAGCTACTAAAATATTGGAAAATTTCTGAAAAAAATAATGCAGAAAATTAATTTTAAACATTCACATATTAGACATTATTATATATTATTATTTTTGAAACCAATATTCTGTCAGGACAACATCCGTCGGGTCCGCTAGTGAATTATTAAAAACCTAATAACCTACCACGTTTTAAAAGGGTATAATATTATTTAGCCGATGAATAGGTTCAGGTTCTGTATTAATGTGGACTGTGGTTACTCGCCATAATGCTGTTAATATACACTAAATTAAATAGTAAGGCGTCAGAATATAATTGAAGTGATATCACAATAATTGAATGTCGAAAATGTTTATCTTCTTTGGTCTTATATTATTTTGAGGCTCAAACTCTTTTCTCTTATTTATTTGTTTTCTCGTGTCTGCCTTCGCTTACGTATGCCATACTTACTAGCTTTTATCTTTTTTTAAAAGACTTAGATATTTGATGTTTTAGTGAAATTTATTAAAAAATCTGTGCATATTTTCTAGTTTATACAAGTGTAGGATATCGGTATTTAGTAAGGCGTAAGAGGTAACAAAATTCTCAAGGCTATTTGCTCCAGGACGCGCCTTAAGGAAACAATTCATCTGACCTCAATTCAAACATTGTATTTTCATACAAACATATCAAAAAGATGTGCTAACATAAAAATCGACCGGTGCTAAACTAGGTTGAGTGTTTAGCGCCGGATTGCTCGGTTTTCATGAGAGAGATTTTGTATTCGAAAGCAACTTGCAAGTCTTTTGTTCTAGAAGAAAGCTTTTCCAGGTACTCATAGCTATACGTTGGCTTTGTGGAATATTTCAATTACGTTCCGTTTGGTTTTATCCAGGTATTTATTGTAGCTATACTGAAATCAGAAGAATATAAACCAGTCTTTTAACAGTCTTGTTATTATGCTTGACTCTACCTATTGATGGGAAGGAGTTCGAAGCCCTACGGTTTTGGGAAATAATTTTTGAGCACGGGTTGGAGGAATATCAAAAAATCGAACAAATATTATTTCATTGCCTACAATCAAACGTGCTTACCAGTTACCTGACATCTATATCTATCGATAAAAAGTGTCAAAAGGTATGTTATTTTGTATTTTATTTTAGTGACAAGGCACCTTTGACTATTTAGACATGTAAATAGTCAAACCTAGGCACTTTATTTAATATATAAGATAGGTATTATCATTTGATTTGGAGCAAAAAAATCATCTCTTCTGTATCAGTTACCAAATACTTAGTCGTCGAATAGACAGTATATGTACTACAAACGAGCATAAGAATTACAAGTTCTAAGGTCCTTTTAAAATTATCGGTAAAACAAGTTGGTAGTTGGTACTACTAAATATTCATACTTACCATATATTTCAAAATTAAATTTTTAATATTTATTTCTTGATCAACACTTTACTTCGATAAAAATTTAATAGATCGATAGATCATCATTTACAAATATTCTGTGGCCGAGGTACCTATCACGTATTATTACGAGTATGTTGATACATATCTAGCATAATAAAATAATTAATTATATGGTTATCAAGATAAATATCTTCTTTATTAATATACATATCTAGTTCTCCTTATATCTTATTTCCCTCTTCCTCCTAATTATCGATATTCCATACTAGCTGGAATCTAGGGCACTTTCAATTTAGTTAATTAAGGCGGGCTGGTTTAATTCAATTAGTACCTTGAATGTGCACCTAACTTTAGCGGTGATCACTAATTACACGTGAAATATATTACCTATAATGTTTATAGTGTAGCGAAACTCGCTATCAAATGAAAATTAATGACGAAGGCAGGTTTCGTGGTGTCTTTGAACTTTGTTAAGGATTGTTAGAAAATAAAAATTACGAATCACGCTCCATCTCTTAAATATTTTTTATTTAAATAAAAATTTAAAAAAATTGTGGAGTCGTAAAGTTTGAAAATCTAATTGATATCGAACGTCACTTATGCATATAATATCAATTAATAATATTTGAGTTAAACTTGATGTTTGATCTCCTTTTTTAAATAAAGAAAGCAAAACATTGAGTACATAAACAATGAGTTAACTGTTAAGTTAGGATAATAAGGGAATTCTAATAATTATTTTAATTAATTTAGACAATATTGTGCCTTGTTACTGGTAACATCAATGACAATAGAGACTCGTTGGTAATTGGAGCATAAAATACTAATGACCTAAGGACCACCTATAAATAATTGTAATATATAATAAACAAGACCAAATGTTATTAACCATAATTATATATAGTTAAGTAATGTAATTATTTTATTATGTAAAATAATAGAATAAATAAATACAAGATATTCAGATATTGGAATTCTTCAACATATTATATGTTATGTATATGGACTTTCCTTGGCATAACGTAATCAGCGATAATAGACGGATCAGTGCTCACGATATGCGAAAGCCTACATTCATACAAAAATCATGTTACATAAAAATATATAAAAGGTATGAATGTAAATTATTTTCACAGCGTCATCATTTTTCAACTAAATAGGTTTGTTATGATGACGTCAAAAGGGTTCGTGTTCTTGACGTAGACCTGAGGTGAAGGGTGAATGTAACACGCCTTAGGATCGATAGGATTAGGTTACGAGCTGGTTTAGTCGGTGGTGGAGTAAATGATCGTTTTAAATGTTTACGGAGGGAGAGAGTTTTTTTAAGAAATATGTGAAAATATTTTTTTATATAATTTGATTGTTTGTTGGGAAAATTAAGTTGAAAAATTGATATTTGTTTTAATGACAAAGTATAAATATGGTTAACTACTTCTAATGCATATTTATCGATTTCCTTAGTATGGTTTTAAGTTATAAATTCTATTATTATTTTTTAGTTTTAGTTTTGGACACAAGGAGGAAATATTTTGTGTTTTCTAAAGTCACTAACTTACCTTCTTTAGATACCATTTTATTTAACCATTTTATAGATACAATAATCACTATTTATAAAAGGAATTAAAATGTAGCGATATCTCAGTTATTTATGTGTCTATGACGTAACGTATTGAAAAGGAAAGTACGGGTTGGTTTCTGGAAGTCCAGGCGTAGGCGAGTTCTTTAACCTTTGTACAAATTCTAGTAAACAACTACAGTGATACAGTACATTATTAACAGAGGGCAAAAGTTAACTCTCGTGATAGTATCACGAAGGTGGTGGTTAAAATTATTATCATAGAGTTTGTCAGCACATTACCACCTTATTAAACACTATTGTTTTTTTGCATTTCTTAATTAAGTAATAATAAAAGAAAATGAATGTTTATATGAGAACTGTATTAAGCCCGTGGAGTGAATGAAAACCACCGTTCATAGACGGAATAACTGTGAATGCATATTGCGCGCTTTAGTTTCAAGGTGATAGAAGTAAAAAATAGGTCAACAACGAATCAGCCTGAGGTTACCTTCCTATCATCAAGTGAGCCTCATACTCGTTTGTCAATACCTAACATAAAAGGTTTGCCTCCAACTTGTGTGAGAGAAGTATGAATATTATTGCCATATCGATGTTGGCTTTCCAATGGAAAGTGCCTTGTTCTGTACGCTTCAATAAACGATTATTTATGAAGATAAGAGGTAACTCGGACAGTATCAAGTGGGACAAAATTAATTTGCTATAATATTTTATTCAAGTAATTTTTCGTATGATCTTGAATTGTTACTTTTAAAACTACTATCGGTTCTAAACATGGGTTCTGACCGTAAAAAAATTGTTGAAGCACTCCAAGCATTTCGTCATGATCGTAGAACAACGACGACGGTTCTGATTTTTTACTGTTACTGTTTACTGTACTGATTTTTTACTGTTTATTTTACTTTTATTGTATAAAATCTTTAAAACAATGTCAATTCTCAACAGAACAAACAAAAAATTTAAACATAATACATAGATAATAAAGATAAAAACAATCAAGTTACTGCCTAGAATAACAGCGGTTCTGCTTTTTCAACGCAGTACAAAAACGCGTATTATACCTTCACTGTACTATGTCCCCCCCTCGGCCTCCCCTCACAGTAATCAGTATAATGTTAATATTAAAAAGACACCAAACATAATATTGCCGAGTTTGAACCCGAATAGATTAGCCGTGTTTTAATTATGCATAAAAAACGTCTTATCAATCTCTAAAACGCTCTCCTGTAAAGTAGCCGTTTTGCAGATCCGCCGTTGTTCTACGATCACGACGATTTAATCATACAAAATATTCATTTAAGTGTAAGATTTTTTTAATTAATTTTCACCTATAGTTGAATTTAAATTAATTACCATAAATCATAGGAACTTATTGTAGAAGCGAATAATATATAGTTTTAACACAAGCTTAATTTTATTATTTATAGTATACCTAATTCCTATTATAATTACCTATGTAAATTATTGAATATATACATACATAAAAATTGTATAAGTGTTGCTGAAAGAATTCTACGTTTTGTCATTTTCCGTAGAACAAATATGCTCTCAATATTTGCTGCTTTTATAAAACAAAAGAATGTCGTATGTCAATATGTGATAGAGGCTTGGAACCATTATAACATTATCAATGCTTTCAGTTGAGTTACATTCCAGACTGCATGAGCTACAGAAATTAAGGTTTATTGCAACAATGTAAGCGTGGCCTTTTTCAGTTATTTGTAAAATACGAACTATCAATCAATTCAATTACAAGTCAATTGTACAATAGCATGTAGTTATAAACATTACTTTAACTTCTAATTTCTGATTTCTGATTTATTTTTTACTTTTACTCTATACCGAAGTGAGTAAATAGACTAGTCCTCTGATTCATTTCGATATTCCTGCCATCCGTTTTATAGAATAAAAAATAACGTAATTGTCGGTTGGAACCGAATCCACTTCTCATAGCATTAAGGAGTTTTAAGCCATTACCAATGAAATATTTTACTGTTTCGAATGGGCTATTGTCACATTCGGCTTGCGGATACAGTGATATGGCCAGTTTGAATTGAGAAAACCTCCTCTAATTTCGTTGTGTGATATCCACAAACGCCTAAAGACATATTATTATTTATCTTCAGGAGAGAATGCCAGCTCTCGTGGTGAGTCGGGGGTCTCTGGTCGGGCAAGTGAGTATGGCAGACAATCCCCTAGCGACCTTCGAGTCGCTGACCCAGGCCGGCATCATTGCAGTCATCGGGCTCGCGATCATCATATCCAATCTTCTTATCATCGCGGCTTTTCTTAATTTTAAAGGTATGTACTTATATTATATATTCATGTTTTTTATTGCTTTTTTTATAGCAAATCGTGATTTTTTTTTTCTTTTGTAAATATATTAAATTGTGAGGTCCCAATAGTTGTAAACGGGCCCACTGAAAATCAGTGTTGTGACGCCACAGCGTATTCTAAGTGGAGCTCCTGTTTGACGTCCTGGCAGTACATACATATGAACTTCAAATGATATGCTAGATGATGTACATACAAATGATTCTTCATTAATTTTTTAACTATATGTATAATAATTCTTATAATATAATATTTACATTTATATTTGTTATTTAAAGAAGTGCATTTATTTTGATCCAATTTGTATACATAACATATTATATATTTTTTTATTATACGTTTAATTTTGGGATTTTTTTAACAAGCTGAACAAAATGTTAAAACAGGTAGGTACTAATATTAATTTATATGCGCTGTATTTATGGCATTTGGCGTTAATATGGACTTAACCCACCTAAAGGCAGCCAACTGGCTCTACCTTGTTGCGACGACAGCCTGGACAAGTAATTATTTCCAGTATAATATAGAGGGCTATCTCAATCACATTGTGAGATAAGTGTGTGACATCTGTCCTCATATGGCCCGGTAGGAATCAAACAAATAACCCATGAGCACGCATAGACGTTTCTGGGTGCTCTTCAAAAATTAACCTATACTTACTTATACGAATATGAATTATATCATAATTCATAATAGGCTGTGTGAAACGTCCGGGCCAGCGTCCGGGCTTCAAAAAGAGTTTGTAAGAGTAACCTCTTTTTCACTCTGAGCCAGTACAATGTCCCACTTCAAATGAGGCGAGGCGTATGAAGCTCGAAGGATAATTTGTACTAGCGAGTATTAATATTATGGCATTTAATGGTGTTTTTTTTTTGGTTATTTAGGACCCAAATATTTTTTTATTTTTTTCGATAAAAAACGAGCGCGACATAAAATTTGAAGTAGTACAAATTTATAATTTCAAGCCGCTCTTACATTTTGACGTCATGTCCGGGACAAATGTACCGCCTATTGTATGTCCTACTCGACACTAGTCCGGGCGTAGACTCAACAATGCTGCGGTATTCCCTAGCACTGAGATAAGTAATGCTGACAGATGAAAAGTGATGACAGCATAAAAGTTATTGATTAGGTTATATACAAGTAGTTGCTGTTTAGCTGATAGACTGGTGGATGGAGATTATTACGTTATACAGGATTTACTTGGGTAGGATACGGATTATACGGTAATATATTATTATCATATTCGCATAATAAAATACTGTAGATAGTAGAGTAGGAACCTATATGTACCTATATAATGCATTAGTTTGTTTATAGCGCGATGTAAAAGAATTCAACGACATCTAATCATCGAGAAAAAAGTTACCTACACCATTAAGAATCAATAAAAATAAATTGATAATCATCATCAAAAATGTATTTAGTAAGTCAGTCATATTTAGACCTTTATTTAAAAACGACATGAAAAAATAATCCCCAAAACATTCATTCGTATTGTTATAAAAATGAATTTAATCAGTATTTAAACAATAGTAGGACTTACAATTTTATCGACGGTAATTCAATTTTCGATTACTATTCATTTATATCCATTAAAAATTATATATCCGTTCAATTTTTATTATCATGTAAATAGAAATAAATCTGATTAATGCGTTATTGAAATTTGGCAGGAAATTATTTAAGTGTGATCAAGAACTTAAACTGTATTTAAAAGACTAAAATTTCGTATATATACAGTATTTAGAATAGACTAGAGTCTATTTCTTAGCACTATCCAAATATTGAATATAAGTATAATATAACAAACAACAAGTCAGGGAGGCGTACCCAATTTTTGTAGATAAAATATCCAAGTTACTAACATTGTATGGTATTAGTACTAGTTTTATTCTAGAATATGAGTCAAAGTGAGTTTTGACTGTTATATAATACTAAGAGGTTTCATTAAACATTCCAGGTCTATCGAACGAGGTGATCAACTATTACCTGCTGTCGCTGGCCGTAGCGGACTTGCTCTGTGGCGTGTTCGTGGTTCCCCTCTCCGTCTACCCGGCCATCACCGGCCGCTGGATGTTCGGGGACCACATATGCCGGATCGTTGGCTATCTAGAGGTCACGCTCTGGTCCATCTCAGTATACACCTTCATGTGGATATCGGTCGATCGATACCTCGCCGTTAGGAAACCGCTCCGTTATGAGACGGTTAGTTTGACGGTAGATATCATTTTCTTTATTACTCTTTCTCCTACGTTTTCGGTGATCTGGTTCTAATGACGTATCGGATAAGTAAGCTCCGTGTCTTAGTGATGCCATTAGCTCATGAATCTCGCATTTTAAATCGGTAGAAGCTTCACTTAGCGCTAGCGTTGCATCGTGACTATTCGAAGGTACGATTTTCTTTGATACCTTATTTGCATAATTAATTTCTCCAGCCGTGGTGATGACCATTTGCATGTATTTGCATTCTGAAGTGTACATAATTTTAATGAAGTTACAGTACATCAGACTGAAGAGCATGGAATTTTCATAATTAGAATTCATTTTGCCAACATTGTCACAAGAGCCAGAATGCCTTTGGATTTGAAACACGCTACATTTTCTTGGACAGTAAGACACGATTATGACTAAATTTCAAAAAAGTTTTTATTCTTTTTATTCTTAACCATTTTATCTAGATACAAAATATAGTGTGTTTCTAGATTTACTATAAATAATTAGTTGCATGTATTTTTAATGTACCTATTTGATTTATCTTTTTCTGATGAATTACATTTTTCTATTGCTAATCTATCTTGTGAACATCTTCTAGATTTCGCAAACAATTGTTTCATTTTATTCTCAATTAAACATTAATATTAAATTGTATCTGTCTTTCAAGAACCCTTATTTCATATAATAGATATAAAATGTGTTACGTGTTAACAACGGCCGTCCTTAAAAACGTCTGAAAGTTGAATTAAATTATTTAAATTAACATTATGCTTTGACGATTTTAATTTAGTAAATATTTAAAATAAAAAAAAATTATAATAACAGCTATTGATGATGATGATTTTTTTTAATTTACAAAGTCAACGATAAATTTGTAAATACTTGTATTGACGATAGTATTACAATTATTATTATTAAGTATACTTGTAAACATAATAAATAGTGGTTCAAATTTAACCTGTGAAGAATAATATTCATATTGGCAAATACGACGTATTTAAGGGAGGGCCGCTTCATCTTCTGTTCTGTTCGTAAATAATACTACATTGCTTGACTAGGTACAAACGCGAACGAGGAGTCAATGCTGGATGATTTTCACATGGATCTCAGCGGCCATGCTCTGCTGTCCGCCTCTTCTTGGCTACAAGAGAGATGCTAGCTTCGACAAGGAAACCCTCATCTGTATGCTCGATTGGGGCACTACATACG
This sequence comes from Anthocharis cardamines, assembly GCA_905404175.1. Classification (NCBI taxonomy): domain Eukaryota; kingdom Metazoa; phylum Arthropoda; class Insecta; order Lepidoptera; family Pieridae; genus Anthocharis; species Anthocharis cardamines. The sequence goes on from FR989951.1 coordinate 15,393,887, forward strand.
CTTACACGGCTACCTTGGCCATGCTCGTTCTCGGACCCAGCGTTATTTCAATCGTTCACAACTATTACTACATATTTGCCATGAAAAGAAAATTGAACAGCGGTGCTCCAATCCACGACAAAGAATACGCGACGGCGTTAGCCGAGAATCTGGCGAATCCTAGTCATTGGATGAGTTTTGTTATGGTGACTACGTTTTGGTTGAGTTGGGCGCCCTACGGTGGCGTCAGAATGTACGAATATTTCACGGATCAGGAATTGAAAATCCCGATGCTGCACTTCGGTATGGTGTGGATGGGAATCCTTAATTCCTTCTGGAAAGTTATAATCCTATTATCTTTAAGTCCGCAGTTTCGTCTCGCGTTACGTATTTTGTGTCTGACCTTATGTTGTCGATCAAAAGGACGTTTGCAAGCGGAACTCTTGGGGATGGACAATGATGACTAGGAACAAGTGTTGTGTAGCGATGCTCGAAGGACATCGGACATTTTATAAGCAATAATCGGTATATAAAATGCTGAATTCGTAGTTCCTGCGTTAAAGAACAATGCACTTTGTGATGTTGTTTAGGTTTGCTGCGTGCAAACGTCTTACTTATACTCTGTATCAAAGTTATTGAATTTTATCAATTACTTGACAATAATTATAATTTTTATAACACCAAAATATTATTATCATATCATTTGGATGTAATGTGGCTGTTTGTTTGAATGTAATTGAATGGGCTAGTAGCCATTTATTATTAAGTTTAAAATGTGAAAATGCGTTGGAAAATAAATTATACTTTCTAAAAAGATAATATATTTAATTATAATTTTTAGTTAAATTTACATAAATTTTAATGATTTTATATCAAATTAGTCAATGGAAAATTCGCGGAAATATATTTAATACGATCTCCATTGAATTGTATATGTAATTCTCATGTAAAAGATAATTATAATAAGAGTATACATAAGATATAGAGTACTCGCCTTTCTCCTTTCACCCTCTGTGAATACTTATAACGTCAGATTGTGATGCACCATTACTGATGTCTGTGAGTAACAAAATATTAGTAATAGCCTCAGGACAAAACAGTACGATGGCAAGAAAATCGACGCTCGCGAGAGTTTCTGATTACATTCGCTATTTAATTGTGCGTCTGTAAGCCATGCTTGCTAGTTGCCACGTTTTTGCTTATGTATACCCTTAGAATAATACTTTGTATATCTAGTTACGATGGTTGCGTTATATTCTAAATAATAATAAATCTGGTATCATTCTACTGGTGAACAATTAAAACAGGTTTTTCCTGAAGTCTTTTATAAAAATTATATTTTAAAATAGTCATTTATTTCTATAATAAAGTTTTCATGACTTCATATTCTAAAGCTATTTCTGGATTAATTGTTTGCCACTCATAATATTGTATGCTATTACTTTCGACTGTTATGATACTCGATGTAAATACTGCCATATATAATAAGTAATACTCGTACGCTTTATTATTAATTTATAAGATACTGACAGATGTAGCGGTGTTCTTTTTAAATTATATTATAGGCGTCTAGCTCATGATTAATTGTATCTATAGTTTTTTAGAAACCTATATTTTTACATTTAGTTATACATCATGATTAATGCCGGTGAACTTAAATAATACTAGCTTGTAGATAAGTACAAATTAATACCGTCGAGAAAAGCAATTAGAAGCGCGATAATATTAAAAAAAAATGTGCCTGTGATGTCTACAGTTCATATTTGCTATCTCGCGTTTCGTCTTATTTTTTAATGTTCATTGAATTCGGGTAAAAAGTCTCTGTTGATATTTTTTCAAATAAAACGAACTACTTACTAGACATGGGTCAAAATGGAATAACATGTCTATAATTATATCTGTTACACCTGTTATAATAGTTACTTAATAATAGCAGATGTAAATATCTGTTATTAAATAATTATTTAGATACTAAAGGAATTACAGATAATACGATCTCATTAGGAGTGACTTTTCAGGGTAATTTCCTTCCTGTGAAACGTTCAATTGTATTTTTTTTGGATAATAAATACTAGGTGCATCTCGTTTTAGCAAGCGACAATCATATATATTTAACTGAGACAGGTAACAATCACAGTAGTTTTGTAATGGCTTGGCTGTTACTAGTATTTGTTGAACAGTTGTTATTTAGTATAGCATGATATTTTGAATAACATATATCTCAACTACAGGAACAACTGTTATCTGTTATCTTTGAATATCTGTGATTTATATCTGTTACGATAAATACGCCTCACTCCTTCTACTTACTTCATAGAATGAAACTAAAGTAATCTGTGATTTTATCAGATATTAACAAAAAATAGATGTTGATTTTATTCAAAGCTTAATTTATTGTCTTTAATATAATTCCTAAAAAACGGTCGAAATTATAATTTCCATAAAACACACCACTTTTGTTAATTTTATTGGATCAAAATTACGTATATTTATATGCATGTTTTCAGATTTAGATAATTTATGATTACCATTCATGAAAGCCTGTTATATTTTCGTATCGAGTCTTGATGCAGGAAGTAATGTAATAATGAGTCGGACCTCTATATTTGTCCGTAGTGATAACCTAATGTGAACACTATGCAACTGCCAAACTCAATTACACAAAGGACTCTAGAACAGTAACGTTGTATTCATAGAATTTCCTATTATCAATATGGATGAATTAATAATGTTAAAATTAACAGATTTTAAGAATAATAAATAATAAAACAAGTGTTTTAAATCTAGAATTTCGTAAAGAGTATAGTAAATTTTATGATATACATAAAAATATACATAAATTAAAATCTTTGTAAATAACAGTGTGTAGTATTAATTATGTTTACATCAGCCATAATCCATTGCATGGAGTTAGGCTTGAAGGTAAAGCTAGCTCTTAGTATTATTTATTTTGATTTAGTTATGCTTTAATAGGTTTTATTACACGGCGACATATACGAATGCGTGAATGCGACATAGACATTTTGACATATCGCGTTTGGTTTCTCGACAAAAATCCGCGATTAAATCACAATTACAGCAACTAATGTCTCTTCCCATTTTATAAACAGAAAAAATCCTATACAAAAAAAGCGAATTAATGTATTTCTCCTACCTATTCGCATTTATTTTATTGTAGGAATCTAACACGAATTACACCATAATAACAAAGTTTGATGTTTGTATGGGCGTTCGTATCAATGTTGCATCGCATGTGAATAATTGATATAGTAATGCTGGAATCGCCATGTGTAACTAATTACACTAAGTAAACAACATTGGCCTCAATAGCATGGTTTTTTTACGAAAATTACAATATATACATACAATAAGCGTTATATAATAACAATAATAATATTTAACGCTTATTGTATTACATGTTGTACTTTGTTTCGTTTCCTTATTTCTAAAGTCATTTAGTATTCGATAGACCGAGATAAAAAGTACTGTATTTATTTCTAGTCTGACCAGAAAAATAAAAATACCTAGCTTTAGACGCCACATTCGCCTCTTCATTGTTACAAATTTCATATTCTATAGAAAAAATTAGTTCGTCACATTTCCGCAACATGGTGGGGTTTTTTATTTTTCTGGTCAGGCTTTCAAGTTAATACTATGTTTATTAATGAGACCAGTAAAGTACAAGATAAGTTCAACAGCTCCTAATTCGATAATTCAATGTATCCTTCTGTTGTTTGAATTTTGAATGTTATGGATCGTTTCTTTGTGTATAAAAAATATAATAAAAAAATAAATGATCTATTTAATAATGTGTCATTAGTTTTATTTACATATTCTAATACAAGAATCTTAAAAAATGCATTTATGCATTCTGCCACCCTTCTTTTATCACCACTCTTAATTTATAAAAAATATTTAGTGAAGCGTAATTTCGATCCTACTCCTTTATTATGTGTATAGATTACGTATGTATGTATTTTATTCAAACATTGTATTCCAACTGACGCAGTGGCCTCACGCAAAGTAAGGAAATAATTAATTTTCACAATTTATATAAGGCCTTCCAAGTTATAAAAATGGTTACCGAAAAAGAGAGCTAAATATTCCAAAATATATATAAATTTGCAGCGTTGTAACATTAAGTAACAAGAGAACTAATATACTTAAAGATTAAAATAGGCCACAAACACTTTTAATATCTCACGCACAGTAAACAATTTTTTTTTGATAACTAAGCCCTTACCAAGTAAGCACTAAAAACACATGCAATCTAGCCTAACACTTAAGGCTAAGAAACAGTTTATTTCTATCCTAAACTAGCTAGAGACAGTAAACGGTCAATGATGCTCTGTTATTAAATAATCCTTTTACTAAAGCCAAAATGAGCCGTTATAAGAAGTTTCCCATCATATATTTTTTAATAATAGATGGCCTGGCTAACCTGAATAGTCCATTACACTTACAATACCCGAAGACTTGCAAGTGCGTTGCCGACCTTTATGGATGATGAGGCTTGTAGGTAAGTGATACTTATTATACATAGCGATGTTACAAAGTGATTTTTGTGAACCAAGATAAAAGAACACCCTTATCATTACGAACGAATAGTTCTGTTTTGGAGTAAGATATTAACTTACAAAATAATATGTTCACGTGATATTCTGTTGAGTTAATTTTTTTACATAATGTATCTAATATATAAAATTCTCGTGTCACAATGTTCGTGTGTGGAACACTCCTCCGAAACGGCTCAACCGATTCTTATAAATATTTTTATGCATATTCAGTAAGTTTGAGAATCGGCTACTATCTATCTTTCAAACCCCTAAGTGATAAGGGTGTCACATCAAAAAAATTTTTTTTTGGATAATTTTTTTATTTTTTATTATGTGGCATTAAAATACATACAACGCTATATTTTCACCCTTCTATTACCAACCCCTGCTTTTTTTTTGTCAAAAATTCTAGACCAGTGCGAAGCCGGGGCGGGTCGCTAGTAATGTATATGTACGTTATTTTTTTTAAATACTCTTAATATATCCCACTTCATTGTGGCGGATATAAGATTCCTGTTTAATCTTACTTTAATGAGATCCAAGTTGTAGGTTCTGTTCAGTCACGGTAAAATAATTATATACTAAAACTATCATTAATATAAAGAAGATTATAAAATACCTGGATTAAAAATAAATATCGCTAAATTACTGGCAACACTCTTGCTGAAAAGTGAGGCTGATACGCTGGTCGAAATAGGTAACGTCTGGGCTCCCTGAAGCATGAAATAGGCGAACACGAATCATGCAATTTTTTTTTATAAAATTGTTATTTTAGTTCAGCTACTCAACACTAGATGGCGCCCCATTACATACATGTGTTAGTATAGACTACCGAGGGCGGTGCATTGAATTTCCTCCATTCACTGCAAGTATTCCTGACAGGGATAAACAGAGGTTTGTTAGTTTGCATTTCTCGACACGTGACAGCCAATGCAACGTGGGGAAGTTTGATGAGGTTTGTTTACAACTAGTTACGACGTAGTTCGGAAAGTTTAGATATCAATTTGTATTCAATGGAAACTACAATTTAGCTACGATAGTAATTTCATTTTCTGGACCGTGTTTTAACTTTAACTAATTAACACAGTGGTGGATTTACACATTTTCGGCGTATAGGCTATCAAAATTTTGCCGCCCTAGCCTCTATAAATGTAAGTTCCTAAATTTTCTAAAATACATTGTCTTGTTAGTACAATTCTCAGTAAGTCTTACTTTTAGACTATACTCTGTAAGGTACAGAAGACTGTCTTAAAAGTAAGAAAAGTTAGACTTGATTTCTATAAGATAGCTAAAAGTATCCTCAAATTTGCCGCCCCTAAAATCTGCCGCCCTAGGCTGAAGCCTACTCAGCCTGCTGGTAAATCCGACACTGAATTAACACTAGATTGCCTAAAGAAGTCATTTTGACTGCTTTTCAATTTCGTTGAAATAAAAATGTATTCATATTTATTATGATACAATTTATTAGCTATTTTTCTTTGCTAGTTTGTGTTTGACTTTATATACACCAAATGAATAAGGCATAATATTGTCTTTTATTAACGCGAGTATCACACATTTAAATAAAATACTGTATACCGGATTAAAACGCGATTTATTATTTATATTGTATTGTCATCTTTCTGTCTTCCCGCGACTACGGTTGCTGTAAAGCATCCGAAACGTCGGGGTAAATAATTTAAACAATATAGATAATAAATCGCGTTTTAATCCGGTATAGAGTATTTTATTTAAATGAATAAGGCATGTTAACAGTTTAATTCAACTTCCTCCCCTCTGTAAAACTGATATGTAGGTATTTGGTATACCTATATTGCCCGAAATTTCAGTATTTCTAGTGTTAACCATCACTGAATGTCAGGTGAACTGGGAACGTTAAATTTGATTTTATAAATATAATCTGATAGCAGAAAAATACTACACTGAAAATAACTAAATATAGACCTACGATCTAATAAGTTAAATAGCAAATATCGACATACGAGTGTGTTACTGACTAAAGTGTATTATTGTATTTATATTATGATCAAAATTGAGCTTTACTTACACCTTATTTTTTTAAACCACTACTATCTTGCGTCTAGATGAGATAAACTTCTGACACGGTAAGGTCTCCTGATAAATTTGCATGGAAATAAACAGTTGTTATCCGCGAGTATAAATATGTATATTATAAGAAATCTTGACGTTTAATAATAGAATTGATAATTAAACTTTGGACGCTATCATGATTTACGGTATTAACCATATCAAATTATGAATATGCTATAAAATTAAAGGCCTTAGAAGGATTAAAATTACGAACATCATAATATAATGTTGTCCTTACTGTAAGGATGTCCTGTTATAACATGATCTTTGTGAAACTGATTTCGTCGATATCGTAAAAAGTGTATCAAAAAGAAATCAATATCGACGTAGGTATAATTTAAATAATGTCAACAAAGTTAGCAAAAGTTGAGAAATAAACCAAAACACATCGCAGCGGGTAATTTTACACATATATATATTTTTTAAATATCACTAAATATTTAGGTATATATAACTAGCTGATCACACGACTTTATTCCCTCGGGCTTCCCCTTAAGCTGAGCTTCAGAATAAGCAAATTTCTTGAGGTTACTTGCAATTTGTTTTTAAAATATAGAAATAAAACAACATTTTATTTGCATTAACATATAATACACATAATTGTCCCATACAATATTCATTTTATTATATAATTAGATATTACTTATTATATGAAGTGCGTTACAAATGACGATGTGTCTCTACAAAATTGAAGATAAATCCTCATTGTAGCCCAGAATGAAATGAAATCCATGTTTATTTGCTACGGTATTTATTTGAAAGGTGCTACGTTAGGCAACTAGTTATTTCGTAGTCGCCAATATGGTAGGTAGCACCGATCATAGGTTTGTGGAACATCTGTTGTTGCAAATCAACAATATATTGTTAAGAGAAATTTCCAAAATTGACAAATGGGTTTGCCTTTCCGTTATACAAGAGACACATTGTAATTTAGGGGCTTTCACATTACCACAGAAGCGAGTATATAGTATGTATAACAACATATATTTGTTGTTAGAATACCACATTAATTATATATTTTTTTTAAATCTAAGGTATGCATGATTATAGTCATAGTTTTGGTTCATATATATCAGTTCTAGATAACTGTGAGAAGGATGATGCAACACACAACAACGAGATATAGGTAGTTAATTATTTTAAATGCATTCCAAGGTCAAAATTATCTCCAGTACAATCTGTTCAGGTCACGTGGCGGTGTCAAGATGATAGCGAACAATTCTCAGCGAAATTGTTCACGCGTAATGGAATATGGCGCCCTGGAGTGCTTCGCTTAACGCTAACGGAGTGTTATTTTGACGTCTACACGTAAAGGGTGCATCTAAGACGAAAGATAAGATACTCGAAATGATATTAGAAGAAAAAACTTGGCGAAGTTTTAAACAATTTGTGTAACTTAATCAGTAAATAAAAATTCAATTTTATAAAATTCTTTCTTCGTTGGTTATAGAAAAAAAGTAATGAACAATAGTTTTACAAAAATATTTTATAAAGAGTTTCCCAAAATCGGTCTTAGAAAGAACAGCATTTTATGAAATAAGTAATTGGAAAAATAGAAGCCACTGACGGAATCTAAAGAAATAAGAAACTCTTCATAAAGTTTAGCATCTTAAAGTTGACACTTTATATTCTGCTTAGATATATACGTAATCGAAAAATAAATATTATAAACAGGTCACACCTGCGAAAAGTAGTACATTTAAAAGTACGTAAATATATTATAGAACATCCAATAACATAGTTTTATATATCATATCTTAGCTACAGTATAATTATGTATCTGATACGTTAAAAGCAATTAAGGACAAGGTGATAGATTTTAAAGGGGTCCACATTTAAAGCATACAGGCTCACTGTAACTATACATCTAAAGAAATAACATTACAATATAAAATAATATGATTCCTTTGGATAATAAGACTAAACGAATACGAGCTAAAATCCAAGAATTATTGGCGCGTGTTGTTCCTTTTTAAAATATTTTTCCACATATTTTTTTATTATAACCACCTCTTCGGGAATTGATTATTACAATTCAGATCAATACACCAGGCTACCAGTCGGTCATGAGGCAACAGCGAATTCGGTATAAAAGACAGAATAGAGCGTCAGTATCAAATATAATGTTGTTTGTTAAATATCCGCAGTAGCGTAGCAAAACGCAACGAATTTTCCTGCAAACTCAATTTGGGGCTGACAAGAAATTGACACTTCGAACGTGTATTAATTCATGCCGCGCTCAGGCGCCCACAAGTGAGCCTCGGGCATTCCAGTATATCTTGTTAGATATAATATACTAGATATTTTCAATGCTTTTCATCTTATTTCGGCTATTTCGAAGGAAAATTCTCGTCATATTATTGGAAAACTAAATGATTTCAAAAAGAATATTAAATGTATGTTATATTTCCTGTATTAGAACTGCATCATAATGTAAAAAAAGTTTGGTGACAGCTCGCTATCAGCATATACTAATTAAACTTGTTGAACGTTGAGATACAATTCACTGAGACTCGATAAGGCGGGCAAATATCCACTTGTTGAATGTTCGTGGATCATCTTACAGTTTTAACAAGTATTTCTAAGTAGATATCCCAGTTGTTAAAATCAAAAGTAAATAAATGGATATTTCTAAAAATAATCGAGAACGTTATAGACCATCCCGACGAGGTGGCTTGTCTTGGTACATCATTACAAACATTGCGGAAAACCAGATGTGGTATTAAAAGGTTAAACAACGCTTCAATAACCTTTAATTCCATGGAAAATTATTGAGATCAGTTGAAAACTTCTTATTTAATAAACAGAAGTGTATATAGTTATTTACATCCATGTTCTGGATAGTAGAAAATGCTAAGTCATAAAAAATAAATCTGTGTTTTTTCTATGTGCTTATAACATTAAATTACTACGACATTGTAATACACTTCTGTTACTATAGTTAAATTACAACTAAATACATAATACGCATAAAATATGTATGTAATCATTAACATTGATAGAATATAATATTATAAATACACTACAATAAATAGATAAAAGTCGTGCTATGGATATGTAGGTAATTTAATTCTCTTCAAAAAGGCTTTTTGTTATATTTTACAGGCATAGTAAAGATCTTTCAAGGCTATGCCAATTTTGAAACTGGCAGTGTTTAGATTTTAAATATAGAAAAACAGATCTGTTCATTGGTCCAGATCATTACACATGTATAAGATCCAAAGTAGCTAGATTATTACATAAGTCGATAAGTTAAACGTTTGGGTTTAATATATAGGATAATTCAAGTGTGTTATGAAGCAAGTATCTTACCGACAAATTATATAACATAGTCAGAGATGCTATTTCATATCTCACAAGTAAACTGTTACATATGGAAATTAACTGGTATATACCTCTCAATATCGGTCACGGTTTGCTCCACCTTTGATTAATAGCAAGAAATTAACTTATTTAACTTAATTGACGTTGACTATGTTTATACATACCACGTGCTAGGTTTAAATATATAATATTTAGATAAATATTTGACTTGCCACTAATCAGTACAATCGAAGAAATTCTTTGCGAAAACTTTGGTGTTTTTTGAGCTAACTTAACCTAGGGGTAAATCATTTCTATAAATTCATACGTCACGTTACCTAATTAATTAATTAATGGTAGCCTTGTAGGCTAATCTTCTTAAAACTAATTCGAAGCAAACAAATGAAGCGATATTTAAAACTAATATTTGGGTAAATGAAGAATATCTATGAATCTTAACAAAAAATCAAAATATGCATTAAAATTAAATTATCTTTCAAGGTTATTTTAAATATAGGCCATTCTTCCAAAAACGTAACCTATAATCTATATAACGACTGAGATCAAACGAAATATACAATAATATTACATGAAAAAAAAACCAATTCATATTTGACGCAGTTATAGTAGCTTGGTGATTTTGGTAGCGTCGTAGATTTTAAATTACAATTATTATAACTACTAAGATGATTTTTTTACTTTAAATGAATTTCTTAATATATCATTTTTTGTTCCGAATAACAGTAGTGGTCTTAACGTTATGTTATGTAAAGGTTTTCGGTGTTATGGGCTTTCAGATCTGTCAAAAGCCGAATAAAAAAAAGTGAATTCCCGTGGTGGGGTAGACCCATTTCTGTGTCTGTTACACTGATCATTTTTCTTTACAGGTAAGTAGATGATCAGCCTTCTGTGTCCTGCCCGACCGAAACATTTTTTTTTATCTTGTTTCCCCAGTTGTTTATCGTGTTTCGAACCCAGGACCTCCGGTGCTAAGCTTACCATTGAGCCACGGAGGCGGTCAAACCGAATGAAGTCTTTCAGTAAAAACTGAAAGTTCATGTGGGTGTTAAGGATAGTTGTACTACACCGGACTACTATTTCCATTTCCTAAATTCTTCGAAGTACTGTAAAGTTTTTTAAATATAATTTTATATTCATCATTAGGATTCTTCGTATAACAGTTTGTTTAACAGCGCTAATAATCTTAATTAGAAGCACAAACTTATTAAAGTAACATATACTTAGTAAGAGGAATATGATTTTAACACACATATGTTTTGTGAGATTTCAACTGAGAGTCACGTTGAAGTAAACTTAAAGCACTGCTATGCACTAAGTATACTTATATTTAACTCTCTGATGTGGCGAAAGGGTCGTATTTATTCTTTGGGCTGTGGCTGGACGACCTCGCATTTCTCCGGAGTTGCGGGGGTTGGCTCTTCATTGAACAGAGGGTTCTTGACTTCCATGTTACCAGTCTGGAATTATAACTTATTACTGAATGCTCGTAAACGTTAAGACATCTTTCCCAAGTGATTACTTCAACGTGGTTTAGCATCACGTTATGCTGTAGTAGCTAGCTAGTAAGCTACTCGTAGTTAGCTGTGTTTCCTACCGATCACAGAAGCATACAATTTTATGGTTTTTATTTATATGTTTTATATAGAAAAATAGCCTAGTAGTTTTCTAATGGTGAAATAATTTTTAAAATCGGCCAAGTATTTTTTGAGTTAAATCGTAACAAACAAATAAATCTTTCCTCTTTATTGTATTAGTGGGGATAGATTTATTTGTTCTTATCTTTAAGGAACGAAAATATATCTCTACCTTAGAACTAATGGCTGATAGATCTTTATACAACCCTCTGCTATCGCGATGTCAACGGGCGTCGGGATCAATCACTGTCTGCTCGTTAGTCAACTCTTCTATAAAAATCGAGCAAATGCAATTGCTCTCTTGTCGTGAATCGAAATGCAATAATTGCGTGAAGTTATTGCACCATTACTGATTTAGTTAGTGTCGCAATTTCATAATAATTAAGGCATAAACGGTTATATCATGAATGTGCTAGGAAAATGATGATATTATCAACGGATGATTTCTAATGATGTCATTGGCTGTAAGGACTTACAGTGGCAAATCCAGGGCATTCGTACACGGTGTAGTCTCCTTCCTCATTTTCTTCTTCTGAATCGGGGTCAGAGATGGATCCGTTGCGCCCGAGACAACTAGAAATGATTCAAGGAATTAACGATATATTATACTAGTGATCCGCCCCGGCTTCATACGGGTGCAATGTAAATGTACTATACACAAAAAAATGCCTAAGTTACTCGCTGATAATGTAGCTTTCTATTGGTGAAAGATTTTTTAAAAGCGGTTGAGTAGTTTTTGAGTTAATTCGTAACAAACAAACAAATAAATCTTTCCTCCTTATATTATTAGTATAGTTATAAATAATGATAATGTACATGTTACACATCTTGATTTTAGTTTTAATCGTTTTTAAAATGGAGTTATATATTTATTAAATCTTGAATTATATATTTTATAATATTTAATGAAAGATAAGGATAGACGAGTGTGAATGTCACTGGTAGCCACGTATTAGTTTATCAGTGAAATGAAATTCAGACTAATAACTAAATAAAGAGGTAATGAATAGACTACAGTTAAAAATCGCATAGCTTTTCCAATTATGAAGAGTCGTAAGGTGGACGATATTCCGCCCAACCGTTTAATGCATGAAGTACAATAGAATAAAATATATGCTCTTAGAAAAGTATAATAACGACATTCCCGGCGGGATACGAGCACGTGTATGCGTTTGGTTAACTACCACTTATTGTATTCCCGACAGTGAATAACATCTAAGTATAATAAAATACGTTTCGTAGGATAGCGTTTTATTAAATAAAAAAACTAATGAAGATGTATGCCTTTATCCTTACAATATACAATCAGTAACATCCCATAAGATGAGCAAGGTAGTTCTTTTTGATTTTACATTGTGTAAAAATAGATTTCAAAAATATTTTAGCAAATATACAACATACATCCTAGAAAGTAAAGTCTAACGCAAACCAATACATTCTGTTGTAACATTCTCAAACGATATCATCAATATTATATAACATAAAGGCTAAAACCAGTAGGTCTTACTTAAAAGGAATAACTTATGAAGGGACTTTACAGTATAATTGATTATTTTCAGACTCGTTTAACTCATTTAAGTATCGCTAATTGTATTGCGGTTGATTTGGTTCTTGCACAAATCATTATTTATAAATGACTGAATAGGAAAATGATTCCAACTAGCAAATACTCAACTACTCACTCATTCGATTATATTTAAGATAGCAACGCGCCCCGGATTCACACGGGTGCAATGTAGATGTACTATACACAAAACATATGTTATTCGCTGATAATGTAGCTTTCTATGGGTGAAAGAATTTTTATAATCGGTCCAGTAGTTTTTGAGTTTATTCATAACATATAAGACTCCAAATATAAAAACCTTTCCTCATTATAATATAAGAATAGATATAGATTTTAAAACGTCTAGCAGGATAAGGTCATCGGCCCCAAGGAGCTATTTTCGAAATAAGTTACGCTATCACATAAATGAGATATAAACCGCCGCTGACACAAATTCAGCCTCCCATCTCACTTTGTTATGGAGATAATTGAAATAAAATTTACTAGAATGGGTATTTTTTTAAATTATATTTGTTCAAGCGTCTTGCACTAACTTCTATACTAATTGCTATGCTGGGTGTGGAGGTACATACATGTAGAGTAGAAGTAAAACTGTGAGTAATATCTATTGATTTACAAACCTGTATGTAAATAATAAACACAATTAACAATTTTTATAAAAACATTTGTCACCTACCGTAAGTGATTAGGGACAGCCTAATACGAGGGTGAATCAAAAAATTCTTGGAATCAATATTAAAAAATGCAAAGATTTAAATAATAATATTTTATTTTTCTACATAATCTCCCTCCAATGCAATGCATTTAGAATAACGCGTTTCTAACTTCCTTATTCCTTGTGAAAAAAAATTATTTTCTTGACTCTCGAAAAAGTCCTCTACGGCAGCTATAACCGCGTCATTATCGTGAAATTTTGTTCCACGAATTTCCTCTTTTAATTTTGGAAATAAGTGAAAATCACTTGGGGCTAAGTCCGGAGAATATGGTGGGTGGTCAAGGAGATTGAAGCCAGCACAGCGGATTGCGTTGAGCGCAACTTCCGATCGATGAGCAGGAGCGTTATCTTGAAGGAACAACACGCCCAACGACAGTTTTCCACGACGTTTTTCTTTAATCGCTTCACGCACTTTCGGGATTAAATTTGCATAATAGGTTTGCATAATTGCAGTAATCGTCTGGCCTTTTGGCATGTAATCAATAAAAAGGATTCCTTCACTATCCCAGAACACAGAGGCCATAACTTTGCCAGCTGCAGCGGTAGGAGCAACTCGAAATTTCTTGATGGATGGAGAGGATGGTCGTTTCCAAGACATGCTTTGTCTTTTAGTTTCAGGATCAAAATGGTGGACCCACGATTCATCTATGGTGACAAGACGACGGCAAAAATTATCCGAATCACGCTGGAACATTTCGAGATTACGCTTGGAAATTTCCAAACGTCGCTTTTTGTTTTCGTCGGTTAACATTCGTGGCACCCATCTTGCAGACACTTTTTTGAACCCCAGTGAATCAATTAAAATGGATTGAACGCTACCAAAAGATATCTTTAGGATCTCAGCTATATGTTTTATAGTCATTCTTCTGTCTTCCAAAACCAGATTCTCAACCTTTTTGACATTTTCTTCTGTAACGGAGGTTGAAGGCCGCCCAGAACGCGGGTCATCTTTACAGCTTGATCTACCTCTTTTAAATTCAGCCACCCAGTACGCAACCGTAGAATAGGGTACAGCATCACCCCCTAATGTCTGCTGAATGTCCAAAAAAATTTCCTTCGTAGACATTTTTTTCAAACTGAGATATTTTATCACCGCACGTAACTCACTTTTATCCATAATTTTGACTTTTTAGCAACTCGTTGCACAAAAAAATTTATTACATGCGAACGAACTGACAAAAACAAGTGACAGTCTGCATAAATATAGTGTGATAGACACTCTTTAATTTGAATATCGAACTTGATCCAAAAAGGTTTCATATATATGCACTTCTAAGAACTTTTTGATCCACCCTGGTATAAGGATAACTAAGAAAAAAGACAGCCTCGCATATTACGTAAAAATGTTTCAGTATTACTCCCGAAACATTAATTTTGAGAGTTTTTATAGTTACCAACACAGTTTTTGATGGATATGCTCTCTGTTGTAATTGAGTAACATCACTAGGATTTTATATTAACTTTCAAATTTTAATCATAGTTTTATTAAGACCAGGTAAATAATTAAAAATTAATCTTTAGACTCTATTTATAGATAAGTATAGTATATATATTTTACATTTGGTTTTGTAGGTACGTATTAAGTATTTTTTACGGTTTTAATTTTGTACTTCAGTATAATAAAATAATTTAATTTATCTATACTAATATTATAAAGTTTTTTTTTCTACATTGCACCCGTGTGAAGCCGGGGCGCGTTGCTAGTATTAAATAACCATATTTTTATAAACAAATCGACTCTAGTCTAAGCAAATTTAATTGGTTATATCTATTAGTCCGTTAGAATATCTGAACATAATTAACACCTGAAATACATTCCGTAGAGGCAAATATTCATTATGTAATTGTTGATGATATGTAGGTATATCAGTACAATTAAATTTAACGAGACAAAATAAATTCATTATTAAAGCGTATGTCCATGTAAGTCCGCCTCCGTGGCTCAATAGTAATCGCGATGCCTTAAGCCGGAGGTCCTGGGTTCGAATCTTGGGGAATCATAGATGGAAAATACGTGAAGTGCACATTTCGCGTTTCGGTTTCAGTCTATGGATTTCCGAATGCTCGAAGTAAAAAGAAGGTCGACAGCGCATCATTGACTGATGTTCTGTGGCTGAGGTATCACCTACCATCAAGTGAACCTCATGCTCATCTGTCGATATCTAACATAAAGAAAACATGATTAAAAAAAATTCGGTCGGGCAGGGCACAGAAGGCTGATCAACTCCTTGCCTGTAAAGAATAATTATCAGTGAAACAGATATAGAAATGGATCTGCCCCATGCCCCACTAGGGAACTCGGGAGTTCACTAAGTCCATGTAAAGCTTTATTTGACTGAAAACTATTTACATCAGTTAAAGTAAATGCTAAAATGTTTGAGTTGAAACAAGTTAGGAGTGCTCAAGTTCAGCCAGATGGCATGCAGGTTAAGTGAATTTGCGAGTACTAGTTGAGTTTAGGTCGGCTCCGGATGGTTTGATGTTATCATATTACTAGCGACCCGCCCCGGCTTCGCACGGGTCTAGATTTTTTGACAAAAAAAGCAGGGGTTGGTAATAGAAGAGTGAAAATATAGGGTTGTATGTATTTTTAATGCCACATTATAAAAAAAAATCGTCCAAAACATAAAAAAAAAATTTAAGGGTGAACGACCATTATCGCTTAGGGGTATGAAAAATAGATAGTAGCCGATTCTCAGACCTACTGAATACGCATATAAAATTTGGTAAAAATCGGTAAAGCCGTTTCGGAGGAGTACGGATGTACGGATGAGTCTATGGATTTCCAAATGCTCGAAGTAAAAAGGTCGACAGCGCATCAGTGACTGATGTTCTGTGGCTGAGGTATCACCTAACATCAAGTGAACCTCATGCTCGTCTGTCGATATCTAACATAAAAAAAATGTTGTGATGTTGACGTATAGCTAGTATAGATGTAAAAGCATAGTGTGGAAAGGACAGCAAATTAAGTAAATTATGCCGAGGCTTTTGGTATTACGACAAAACGTAGCAATTTACCTATCGTTTATTAACTAGTCTGCTTGAACATGGGAAGGGTCTGCATCTAAAAGGCTTTGTCATTTATGTTGTGTGTAAAATAACGTTTGTGATTTCTTATATGTGAGAAAAAAATATAAAGTATAAATGCGTCTTTTTTTATACGTGATGAATGTTGTTCACATGTGATTTTTCAATACTAATATTATAAAGAGGAAAGATTTGTATGTTATAAATAAACTCAAAAACTACTGGACTGATTTCAAAAATTCTTTCGCCAATAGAAAACTACATTATTAGCGAGTAACAGTGTGTATAGTATAACTACATTGTACTCGTATGAAGCCGGGGCGTGTTACTAGTTTTATATATCATTGTCGACAGATGGCATGAGGCTTATTTGGTGGTAGGTGGATATTTCTCCCATCATGTCATCAAATAGCAATGTGCTGTAGCCCTATTTTTGTTGGATCATTTGGAAATATTATAGACAAAAACTAAAACCCGCAATCTTTACTTCATGACTTTTCTATGCGTAAATATGAACGGTGATTCATTACACGAAAAGAATTCCAATTTTCTTTTGCTCGATGGTACCAGATGTAGAGAAAAACAAGTAGAAAATCGATTTACAAACATCCGACGGGAACCCGCCACCCATCGGTTACAAGGCAACTGTATAACCATTGCACAAACTCCAAATACAGTCACATTTTGGGATTGTTTCACCACATACAAATATATCCATAATAGTAAAAATAAAATTCAAAACCATGTTTTCTAGAAAATTATCATCATATTAATAAAACTCTTCTCATCCCGAAGCTCTTTTGATAACATCTGCCAGTAATTGGTAAATGAATAAAACGCGTTTGCAAAAACTGTACGTAATGAGTTTTCTTAACTACGTCACTAAACTGGTTAACTAAATATACTTTTACTTTAAGGTTTATCGTGGTCACAATTTGTTCAGTATTTCTTCAAGTTTGTTATTGTCTTAATTTGTCGAAACCGTACAAAGTTGTGTACCTAATAATGCTATGATAAAGTTAGGATATAATTTTGAAACACAAGTCAAATACAAATTCTAGAAATGTACTAAAATTACACTAGAAGTAGAAACGTTGACTCAGCAAAAGAATTCAATAAACGAACACATATTATTGTTTATTATTGTATATTATTATATTACAACGTTTTTAATGGTGATAGATGATGTAAAAACGTGAGTATTATGAGAAAACTCAAGAGATTATTAATTTTCATAACAAAGTGAAATTTCTACTTTATATTCCCACATAATATACAAATTTTAGTACTTTACCAATTTTTGTTAAATTTAGTAGAATGTCTCCTTATATAGATTACATAAATAAGAGAAAAGATAAGTGGCCACTTTTCCGTGTCGTTGAATTTTCGTTTTATTGAATATATTATGTACTTATAGAACATTTTAAGTTTAGTTCCATTTAGCTATGTATATCAAATCACGTGTCGTAGATCTACATTTACTAGCATAATAACTATGCCACTTATGCCCTTTGATTAGACAACACGTTTAAATTCCCATAAAAATTATCAGAAATATTCTTGAATGATGAAAATATATGCTTTCTTATCAATACTCTGAAATACGGTTTCTAATAGCTTTTAGACTTTGGGTTTTTATACCGACAGACGAGCGTGAAAATCTCTAGAAGGTAATAATTGCCTCGAGATTAATAATTACACTGTGGATTGATAAATATTTTGAGTAAATAATATTAAAGGTAAGAAATGAGACTTATTTATAGAGTTACCTTTCCATGGCGATTATCTGTTGTTTTTGATGCTGGTAGTGGTACATGTGAGCCAACTGCGCCAGCTTGCGGTCTCCAGAGACGTCTACAGTAGGCCCCGTAACTCCGTAAGTCGGATAATCCACGTCAGCTGCCGCCCTTGCCTTCTTTGATATATTTGGCACATGGAAAATCCTATAATGCGTGTAAGTTGTGTCTAGATTTTGGTTAAAATTGTTTATTGAATTAATAAGTATTGTAGCGCCAGACTTTGAACACCTCCTTGGCCAGACAATACAGTGTGTATTCGCTATCTCAGAATTTAAGGCCTATACATTGTATTTGTTTAGGTTATTTAAACATAGGATAGAGGTACCAGCCGAGTAAACCGGCCGGCAAGGAAGGCCAATTTAATTATTGTAAATACATATATCTATATATTATATAATATATATAAACAAAGTTACAACATTTATAACTTAAGAACGACTGCAACGATAACAATGAACTCTTATTTGATGGACTTCTATGAACCGAATAATAGAATAACAATTAAAATATTGGAAAAATAAGCAAAAAAAATCTATGCAGAAAAATAAGCCTACTTCACGCACGCTTATAGATTTTTTTGCAATCATTGATATACAAATACTGTTCGCGCCACAATATTGGCAATCCTCACATCCTAAACCCGCCGTCCTGTCAATATCTATTCCTCTCTTTCCGATGCCTTCCTTTCCCTATATACGACCATCTTCGTCTCTCTAGTGGAAGGTTCGAGAGAGGGGGCCGCCGGCGCATCGCAACAGACTCGAAGAAGTCGCCGTTCAACCTCTGAGCGAAGACGCCGCCGCGATTCATATTTTTACAAACATTATTAAGTGTGTGCCGTGCTTCATATTATACAGTCCACACCGCATCCGTATGCGAGGAAGAGAACGAAGGAATACAAGGTAGGTCGTTCCTTTCATTTATCTTATCCTTAGTTCCTTCTAAGCATCGAACCCGCATCTCCGCCATCTTGTGGTGCAATAACCTTGCATCGCCCTTGCGCGCACACATTTTCTTTGGTCACTTCGAGCCACGGATATTTACCTAATTAATATTCGTTCAAAAACCGCATTTAATTTCCGCTATTCTTTTAAAAAAAAAAACCGCATTTAATTTCTTTCCGCAATTCTTAAAAAAAAAATAACGCCTAAACTTATTATATTGATTTTCTATATCGCTTAAGCTATTTATGATATAATTTATTTGTTTCGCTATTACGGTAAATAATATCTCTGTTCGTTTCATCGCTATATGATAGTTAGATCGCCGCTTCGATTTCTAAAAATTTCTACGCATTTAACTTTATTTCTTACGCATACTTATAAAAATGACTACCCGCTCTAAAGCTAATATGGAAGATAATTTTCAAGATGAACCTCTCGATTCTAGGTCTATCCAACACTTAACGTTAGTAGGTAAACGCGACTATTTATTTGAACGATTACAAACAATATATAATCGATCGTTTAAGATTACAAATGACACCGACAAGGATCTATTTTTGTCTGGAATGATTTCTTTAGATCGAATACGCACAGAATTTAATGAAATTATAGCCAAAATTAATGTCACTGAATTATCTTTAAATCCAAGTTCTTTGGTTAATTTTCAAAGTATTAATAGCTTTGAGGATATGTATTGTCATTGTAAATATGTTCAAGAAAAATTAAATAAAACTGTTTCCATTTGTCAACCGCAACGCAAGTCGTTTCGATTACCCGAACTTGATTTAATGATGTTTAACGGGGATCCAATGCAATGGCCAATATTTTTTGAATCATTTAAACGCATTATTCATGAAAATCCCGATCTTTCTGACCACGAACGGGTACAATATTTAATTAATAAGCTATCAGGTCCCGCCCTTTCCGCTTGTGCTGGTATTGTTCCTAATGCTGAGAATTATTCTCTCATTTGGGACATACTTGTTTCAAAATATGAAAACAAACGTAGTTTAGGATTAGCTTATTTAGATGAAATTTTTAATTTTAAATCACTAAGTACCGCTTCACCAAAAAATTTACAGTTATTTCTCGACAAATACTGCACCGCTATTTCTAGTTTGGAATCTTTAAAAATAGATAATTTAGCCGATTTTATTTTACTTCATTTATCTTTAAAAAAGTTAGATTATAATACAGTTCGTTCATTTGAAATGCATAATATGCATAAAAAATGTATTCCTACTTATACAAACTTAATTACATATGTTCGCGAGCAACATAGAATATTGCAACGAATTGGGCCCGACCGCAATGATAAGAAACCTGTTTCTTCAATGCATTCGTTTGTTACGGCCGCCGCGAGTGCTACGTGTCCGTTTTGTAAACAAGCTGATCATTACACTTTGTATAAATGTTCTTCATTCAATAATCTTTCTACTAATGACAAATTCAACTTTATAAAACAAAATAAAGGATGTTTTAACTGTCTTAGTATTTCGCATATGATAAATAAATGTAAATCGAAATTTAATTGCAAATATTGTGGTAAAAAACATCATTCAATGTTATGTCGTAACAAGTCATCCCCTCGTGATGAGTCACGCGCTAATGCAGCGCCTCGGCCGCCGCGTGCGCAGGCTGTGAGCGCTCAGTCAAATAGAAATGTCTTATCGGCACAGCTGACTGCCGCTCCCGCTTCACCTGTTAGTGACCCCCCCGCGTCTCCCTTACATTGTTGTCATTCACCCGCGACGCATTCACAAGAGGTTTCGCTTTGTAATACACAAAATGCGTTGAAGTCTTTCGGTAGCGATTATACTACTTGTTTATTAGGTACAGTACAGGTTTATGTTACCGATTCTAACGGTAAAATTCATACCGTACGCGCTTTAATTGATTGTGCATCACAAAGTAATTTTATAACGACAAATTGTTGTTTAAAATTAAATTTAAAAATAAATAAAACACATAATCATATTGTCAAGGGCATCGGTTCGTCATCTAACCCGATTAAAGGGGTAGTGTCAACTGTTTTATCGTCGCGTATAGATAATAATTTTATTTCAATTAATGCTTTTACTATAGACAAGATTACCGATAATTTACCTTCGCAAAAAGTCGATGTATCTTCTCTTACGCATTTAAACTGTCTTCCTCTCGCTGACGAAGAATTCTATTCGCCTTCTGAGATTGACATTCTCTTAGGCGCCCCGATATACTCGGATATATTAATGCCAGGTCGCTTTACTGGTCAACCCGGTACTCCCACCGCGTTTGAAACAATATTCGGTTATATTGTAATCGGCACCGCTCCTATTCTAACCGCATATTCGAACAACGATTCTAATAATAATTCTTCCGCTATTTCTCTTTGTACGTTTGCTGAAAACCCGCGTTTAGATAACCTAGTTCAACAATTCTGGCAGCTCGAAGAGGTGCAATGCGCTACACCCTTGAGTCCAGCCGCTGAAGAAAACGAAATGTTTTTTAAAAATAATTATTCACGAGATTCCTCCGGGCGTTACACTGTAGCGTTACCCTTTTCAAACGAACCCGCTCACGTTCTTGGAAATTCTTACAACATTGCTAAGAAACGTTACTTATATCTT
This sequence comes from Anthocharis cardamines, assembly GCA_905404175.1. Taxonomy (NCBI): domain Eukaryota; kingdom Metazoa; phylum Arthropoda; class Insecta; order Lepidoptera; family Pieridae; genus Anthocharis; species Anthocharis cardamines. The sequence goes on from FR989951.1 coordinate 15,416,132, forward strand.
GAACGTAAGTTAACCGCTTCATCCCATCTTCGTATGGAGTATGACGCCATAATAAAGGAATATTTGTCGAAGGGATATATTTCAGTCGTGGACAATGACGATCACTTGACTGGTTATTATATTCCACATCATGCAGTTGCTAGGTTGGATAAAACTACTACTAGATGGCGCATGGTTATGGACGCCAGCGCAAAGACAGAACTTACTGATTTATCTTTAAATGATATTTTATATGTCGGTAATAACTTACAAAATAATCTTTTTGTTATTTTACTAGATTTTCGCTTATATAAATTCGCTTTTACGTCTGGGGTGCAACTCAGAGATGATCTCCGCGAGTTGCTCAAGGCCGGGGGCTTTGAGTTGCTTATGTCTAAATTGATACACATCGTAATTGATACATATGAAAAACGTCATCCTATCGAGGATATTTATTGTTTTACTGACTCCATGGTTGCTTTACAATGGATCACCGCGTCTCCACATAGATTTAAAACATTTGTTGCTACTCGCATAACAAAAATCGTTTCCGCTATACCCGCTGACAAATTCCGACATGTTTCTGGTTCTCAAAATCCTAGTGACTGTTTGTCACGTGGTTTGTCGCCCGCATCATTATTAAATCACCCTCTATGGTTTACCGGTCCCTCTTGGTTGACTGATCACCCTAGTGAATGGCCAGTTACATCAGTCGTGCCGTCAAACGCAGACACTGACTTACAAGAAGTAAAGAAAATTATTTCTTTTTCCGCTACTACTGCGTGTGAATATTCTAGCCCGCTGCTAGAACTTTCACATCGTATTTCTTCCTGGGTTTTACTTCTTCGTACAGTTGTTATAATTTTCCGCTTCATTAAAAAACTCCCGCGTTCTAATCATATTTATACCGCCGAAGACATTACCTTTGCAGAATTACAAATACTAAAGTCTTTACAAATTTTATATTTTTCGGATATAATAAAAAATCTTAAATGTAATAACCGCTGTTCACGTGCTATACAAAGACTTAGGCCTTTTTTGGATTCTGACGGACTCATTCGAGTTGGTGGTAGACTTGTCAATGCCAATCTTGAGTATGATCATCAACATCCTATTCTCTTACCGCGAAAAGACCGAGTAGTTGAGTTGATAATATCTTATTATCATCGCAAAAACTGTCATACCGGTCCAGTTACATTAATGTCAATACTGAGACAACGGTTTTGGATACTATCTTGCCGTAACATAGTGCGCTCTGTAATACATAAGTGTAATTTTTGTTTCAAAGCGAACCCAAAACCTAGTATACCGATAATGGGAGAGTTACCTGCCTGTCGTGTTAACGAATCTAAAGCTTTTTTCCACACCGCTGTGGATTATGCTGGCCCCATTTCTATAATTCCTTATAAAAAGCGTGGAGTCCGTTCAATAAAGGCATATCTTTGCATATTTGTTTGTATGGTTGTACGCGCTGTACACGTGGAACTTACTACCGATCTTAGCACTAGTTCATTTCTATCGGCTTTCAAAAGATTTATCGCACGCCGTGGTACAGTTTCGGTTTTATATTCGGACAATGCCAAAAACTTTATCGGTGCTAAAAATGCATTATCAGACATTTATTCGCTAGTGAACTCTAGTCAATACAATGAATCTTTTGCAAATGAGCTTTCCGCTAACCGTATATCATGGAAATTTAATCCACCGCGAAGCCCACACTTTGGTGGCTGTTTTGAAATATTTGTTAAAGCATTTAAGACGCACTTACATCGGGTAATAGGTGATCAGTTACTTACTTATGAGGAAATGTTAACTGTACTTACGCAAATCGAATGCGTTATAAATTCACGCCCGCTTACTCTTTTAAGTGAGGATCCTTCGGAACCCACTGCTTTAACGCCCGCACACTTTTTAATGTCTTTGCCTGTTAGGAATATACCCGCCTGTAAGATTGATAGTGAACCCGTTCATTTACTGAAGCGTTTTGCGTTGTTGGATCAAATGATACAGTCTTTCAGTAAACGCTGGAAGTTAGAGTACCTTCATTTGCTTCAATCCAGAAACAAATGGAATACTCAATCCAGTCCTGTTACAGTAGGATCAATCGTAATTATTGTGACAGATAATACACCGCCTCTTTCGTGGCCTCTTGGTATCGTCATGGAAACCTATCCAGGCAAAGATGGTATCTGTAGAGTAGCTTCAGTTAAAACCGCAACTGGTATCTACAAGAGACCTGTTGTTCGTTTATGTACTCTGCCTTCGCAATAATTTAAACCGCTCTTATTTTACATAATTTAAACCGCTCTTATTTTACATATTTTAAACCGTTCTTAGTTTTCAACCGCTCTTAGTTTTCAACCGCTCTTAGTTTAAACCGCTCTTAGTTTTCAACCGCTCTTAGTTTAAACCGCTCTTAGTTTTCAACCGCTCTTAGTTTAAACCGCTCTTAGTTTTCAACCGCTTTCAATTTAAACTTTAATATTCTTACTTTACCGCGTTTTCTTAAAAACCAATGGTTTTTAGGCCGGGGGCATGTTCGCGCCACAATATTGGCAATCCTCACATCCTAAACCCGCCGTCCTGTCAATATCTATTCCTCTCTTTCCGATGCCTTCCTTTCCCTATATACGACCATCTTCGTCTCTCTAGTGGAAGGTTCGAGAGAGGGGGCCGCCGGCGCATCGCAACAGACTCGAAGAAGTCGCCGTTCAACCTCTGAGCGAAGACGCCGCCGCGATTCATATTTTTACAAACATTATTAAGTGTGTGCCGTGCTTCATATTATACAGTCCACACCGCATCCGTATGCGAGGAAGAGAACGAAGGAATACAAGGTAGGTCGTTCCTTTCATTTATCTTATCCTTAGTTCCTTCTAAGCATCGAACCCGCATCTCCGCCATCTTGTGGTGCAATAACCTTGCATCGCCCTTGCGCGCACACAAATACAATTCAGTGAAATGGTATTAGATACACTATAGAATAGATACAAATCAATGTCATATTAGATATTATAGAATAGAAGTGAGGAGAATATCAAATTCAAATCTAGAAATATTTTTTGTTTAATTTTGAAGCCAACATTCTGTCAGGACAACATCTGTTGGATCCGCTAGTGTATTATAAAATAGTGTACATTGTTGACAAGTAATTGCAAACAGTATTGTATGCCAGTTATGCAGGTTGTGGCGCTTTCAAGATAATATAACTCTCTTTAAATTCTTAATCTTATTCTACTTGCCAATTAAGAAAAACTGTCATTGAACACATGTTTGACCACGGAATACTGAAACGATAATCAAAATTTGAGGGCTTCTTAAAATGTTTCTGTCTTTCATTTTACCTTCGTAATGAAAGGGTTAGAGATACTTTTAAGTACACCTCAATGTTGATTAGCCGTTCGAGAATTCGGCCATGAGTCCCTTTATTACATTGATTCTATTATCATGTTAATCGATTCAATTGTGTCTAAGCCAAGTATTTCGATACAGCCTTAGAGATAGATTTACTTGTTTGTAAAAGAACCCGTGTACACGTACCTGTGAAGCAGACAGAATTGAGTTCCCTAATTCAGAATGTATCTCAAGTCATGATTCAAGTGCTATAACTGCTTTTGAGGTGAGATTGTATTCTAGGACGTGATTTGAGAGTAGATCGTCCAATCTAGTCTCCGTTTTATTCAGAGACGAAACTGACGTTGCTATATTACGCAAAGCTTTGATCGTAGTTTACGTATATGTGGTGAAAAGAAATCTTTAAGTATTAATGTGGGATACAATAATCTTATATTTTAAGATGTTTAAGCATTTTATGATTATATTAAATACAGAATTTTAAAAATATAGTTAAACATAAAAGTGGGAACAAAATTTGATTGTATTGTTTTTGTCAATTTAATTTTCATTGAATTCATAACATAAATAATCTTTTATTTTATTTTTCTAAATCTAAAAGTAATTAAGTAAGAAATATAGAAAAACCATCTGGTCAACTGTTAATCAGAAATCCCGTTAAATCCTAAATTAATTTTAGAAAGAATAGCACATCATTCATGGTGTTTGTTTTTTCTTCAATAGGTATATGCCGATTCTGGTATTTTGAATTAATCTTTCTTTGGCATGGAAGTATCCCAATTTATTCAGCAGTCAGTAGTTAATCTCGTCATTTAACCCTATTTACAGTGTGCCGATTACCGCCTCCGTAACTAAGTGGTTAGCGCATTGCGTTAAGCTCTGGGGGTTCGAGGTTCGAATCCCGGGGAATCAATTTTAGAAAAAAAGGCCGATCACTTACCTGTAAACATTTGTATAACCACATAAGGAAACAACGAATTAACTTGATTTATTTCAGGAATATTTAAGAGAATGATATAAGTCATTTTATATTCCGTATAAGAAAAATAACATCAGTATCATTAGCCGTGGAAATAGTGTGAAATAAACAAACATATTAGAAACTCGAATATCCCACCCGAAGAGAAAGCTGATTGTAACAATAGCACAGCATCTGTTGAGTCTGGTTTCATCCAAAGACAGAGCTAATCACCGCCATCATCCCCATTCAAGTCCGGCTACATCGACTCTATGTTATATGCCGTGGCTTTCGTAAACGTCCTATGTTATAAACTAGTAAGTTTTAGAAAACTGGCGCTACTCACGTGTACCATCCAAAGATAAAACCGACGATCGCCAATGACAGTGACGCGACGATAGATGCGAGGAGCGTCTTACTAATGATGGCCATTTCTTTTTTAGTTTTCTCCGACTCTACAAAGTGGATGTGATGCGGCTTCTGTGTGCTTCCCGTATCCTTGTCAGTGCTAAAGCAATATTTGATTAAATAAAAGTTCGTTTAATCGTTGTATCGATTATGAATAGAAAAGGCTTAAATAACAATGATTTTAGTGGCTACTCAGACTACCATTCTCAATATTGAACTCGACGGTGGCGACAGGTTGTATCGGACTCTCACGAATGAACTCCAAGGAGTAAAAATATCGTGAGCCTATCGACTAAAACCCGACTGCGACATCACGGAATGAAAGCACCGATTTCCAAGCACTCTCACTTCCACCCATGTTTTGCAATTAGTTTGGAAGAGAGAGGTCGTCTCCAACAATAACATAAATTGAGCCACGCTCGTCTATCTTACTGTCATAACACCAATATAATATAATGTATACACTACTTAAGAAAATCTAAAAAATATACACAATCACTCACCTCCAAATTATTTACTATTTCTAAATTGCTACATTAAAATACAAACGACGTTATTCTATATTAATGTCTAGATACTAACATAAAATACACTTTTCTAACTCTGATTAATTTAAAAATAACCAGAAAATAATTGTATATCATAAACACAAAATGCTGAAGTTAGTTCCAGCGTGAACTTAAGTAATGAGTATCATTAAATCATTAATTTAAATTGCCGAGAAACTTTCACGGTGTCTCCTAAGCAACTAAAATAATATTCATGCAAATATGTACTGAAGTTATTAAAAGGTTTCAGGTGTTCCTCTTGGGAAGTTTAATTAAATTAAATTAGTCCCCTAATGGATTGCACTGAACATCAATTGTAGTTGCTTGATGAAATACCATCTTAAATATATGTATTCAGCCTTATCTATCAATTTAAGAAGTGCTTGAGTCGATGTGTTGTTGTGTGTCTTAGTATGACTTTAGAGGTGCAAAGATAATTAAAACTTAGGTAAGCAATACCATACGACAATTTTTAAATGAATTAATGTCAACTTTGTCAGCTATAATAAAAATATTTCTCCCTCTCTTTACAGGGAATAAATACGATAAAGGTTAAGATCTGGCTCTATGACAAGTATAAGTACAGTAGGATTGACACTTATTATACAATATTTAAAACAAAACTCCGAATAGTAAGTATACGGTTCGCTAATAAGTTTACAGGTCGGCTAGGTATCTGCAAGACGCAAGTTCTCCGGTATTGCGGTTGTTCATGGGTGTTCCATCAGGTGAGCCCTGGGCTACTTTGCCCCCATATACTATAAAAAACCGGAGAGATACCTGTTTGTATGAAAACATGGGTGCGTGTACATGTGTTTGAAAGAGTGTGGAAATGTGTAAGATATAGGCATAATACAATGTCTTTTAAAGTCTGGTATAACTTCGGAATAATTTAATGAAACTCATTAACACTATGCTAAACACATGCTTTTGTGATACACACAACACAAGCAAAACTTATACGTAACTCCTATACTGCCAATTTTGTTGTTTTTCATAATTTTGAAGTGCTTCCGAAACTGCAAAATATATTTTAACGAACACTAGGAATTCATCTAGTAGTAATGGTATCAGGATTTATGAATTTGGAAAGGTTTTTAATGAGTGACTTCAACGCAACGTTTTGAAAAATCATTTTACTTCTATACGTTTTTATTAAACAGTCTAAAGTATTGAATAGAAACATGGATCTGAAACAGCATCTTATTTCCGATACAGTGAGCTTGTCATTTACCGGAAATAAAGCCACCTACAGTGGTTCTTTCGTTATCGAAAAGGAGATTGGCATCCATTGGAAATAATAAAGCGCCTTGTTTGTTTGTATATTTGTCGATAGAGAGTAATATAATAATAATAGTTAGTTCAGTTAATATTTATTTATTACAAATAAATTGTAATAAATAAAATATAACTGAACTCCAATTTTATCGTTCTGAGAAGAAATTAATTGTTATCCACCGGAAATTGGCATCTTCATCATGTCTTTTTATTCCGAGAGCAAGCAAATATTCAACGGAAACAATTACATCAATATCAATTTATCTTTAGACACAGTGTAATATGATGATGTTTTACAAGAAATTAATTCTGAGAAGTAATTAATATCTACCAAAAATAAATAATCTAGTTGGTATCTTTTTTGTTTTAAAAATTAAAAAAGTCATCGAAAAGCAAGTAATTAAATTTGATTTTGATCTCTTTGGAGACAGTAGATCTATTACCAAAATCGAACGCAACGAACAGAACGAAACGAAAGAACAAACAACTTTGTATTTTAACTTAAGAAAACATTTTTAATTCTACTTACGATGATAGTCATGTCAAACTAAAGAGATAATGTCTAATTGCGAAAGACGGATCGATCATCGGAATCATAATAGGAAAATGTACGATCCGTCAGCCGAAACTTCGTATATTGTTTTGGTAATAGACCTGCATTTACCAAATACCATCGAATTGATCGCTAGGAAATAGTGCTTTATCTATAGTACCTATATAGGTACTTAATTAATGTACTAATATGTATTATTATATTTATTGCAATTATGTTGCGTTGAAAGCACTCAAGTCTAAAAACGCTCAGTGAATGGATATCAAATCCATGCTACTAAAGGTCTTGGTTCGGGTGAGGTATCTAATGCATATTTGGTTATCTTCACCTCTTCTTATTCTCATTTGGCTGAGAAATTTTCAAGACTTCCAGATTTGTTGGCACTAAGGAGACAGGTATACGGTAGATATTTTTAGCCCTGTAAGTAACACTTCATAGCTATTCTCGTGAAACGCCATGATTCCGTACTTTCGAAGTCTTAAACAATTTTATCTTTTATCTTAGGAGTTGAATTATTCGAAATGTAAATAGATTGTCATTTGAGGCGTGACAACTGAAGGTATTATTGACAGTATAAGGTTTATTAAATTTTGCGGTTAGAGGTAGTTCTATGATTAAGTAAATTAGCAGGGTTTTCTTGACATAGCGAGGTAGATTCATGGCGTTCACAAATTTAATAATAATACATTTTATTATTTACAACACAACATTAATGAAGATATATAAACCAGTAAGTATATACATAGAGGCAGGATATATTACAGCAAAACTTTAAATTCTGATTTCTGGATAATTTACTTATAGATTGTCTTAATGGAGTCAATACTAAATCATTTAATGTTAGATTTGATTGAGATAATTAAAAATAAAACTTGGTCATTTACGATGTACTGATTAAAGTTTAGAACCTCTTTAAATATAATTATTTTACTACTGTTCCATCCTCATGAAGTATTACAGACCTCAGTGAGACAACCAATAATTTAAATTACCAGAACAGCCGCTAGGTTCCTCGTTGAATACTGATAAATCATTTTGTCCTTGAAGGTTATTTGTTCGACAAGTGAAGAAGAATACGAGCCGACCTTTCAATCGTCTAGTATTTCTAAAATGGGAAATGTTACATTGTAAAATTCAATCATACACCCAATGGCGTAGCATGGGGGGCGGAGGGTGCGGTCCGCCCCGGGCGGCTCTTTGACGGGGGCGGCATTTCACAGGTAACGGTACAAAAATGACCTCCTTCTACGATTTTTTTTTAATTTTTTTTGTTACTACATCACCGTAATAACAGATTTGCGTTTTAGGTTAATGTTATTTAATAAGAGCCCCAATTTTTAATAATCAATAAGGGGCGGCAAATTTGGGATCCGCACCGGGTGCTAGTTACCGATGCTACGCCACTGCATACACCTCTTTATTTAAAACATATTTAACGATGGAAATGTCGGCTCTTAGAATTGAAATATTCTCACTCAACCTAGGTGTTGATTTATAATTTAAAATTACAATAATAAATAAACTTCGACGCGGTAGTAGACTACCTACACGGAGAGTTTTTCTTTGTAGAATATTAGTTTGAAAATTTAATTTACAGTGCTCATTTTGCAGGAAATAGGTACATATAAGAAAAATACTAAGGCAATTTGTTGTCTCCGAAGAAATTTTCTAGTTATTAAATAACGAAGTACAAATAATCACAATTTCTTTCTAAATTGAAAAAGGGAATAGTCGTCAATTGGAAAAAAATAATTTGTTGTCAAGTGCAGTTGATAGAATTACATATCGTTGATGTGTTTGTCAATCGAGATTGAACTCAAGATGACATAGTTAGGTATTTTCACATTTGATATAGATTGAAAATTGTTTATTACTTTGATAAGTTCTCGTTTGAAGACGGTGAAACGGTGTATTTGATATGAAACTCCACAAGAAATACGTATTAGAGTTATACCTCTTGTGAGTTCGATAAAGATTAAACTCTAACATTAAAGGTTCTACCAGTAAAATAGAAAATTCATTTTTTTTAGATTGTTTTAAGTGTGTACCTACTCATATAGTAGTAACACAAAGCCTAAATATACTAATTGATCAGTTAGCCTGAGTATTGATTGGTCAATTATCACGCTTTACTACATCGAATAACACCTGGTAAGATAGTGTTGATTAATAATTAAAAAAAAGTGTGAATGTGGTGTTTTTTACGATTTCAAATGTTGCCTTAAACACATACTAATACAAAACATTCAAAGAGATTCAGCATACACTTCACATTGTTTTGGGAAACGTTCACAAGATTATCTAGGAGCACTTTCGAGTGAGGAGGATACTTTCGCGCTGGGCGGTACACAACAGGCCCGTGTGGAATGATACCGTGACGTGATTTGTGAAGCCGACTCGTTTCGACGCATTTACGACATTGTTGTCACATTCTTGTGACGAATCGTGGATTTATCAATACGATCCAGAAACCAAGCGTCAGTAGACAGTTTGGTTGTTTCAAAACCAACCAACGCCTACCAAAGTGAAGCGATCCAAAGCGCAGAGAAAATTTTGAACTCCTAACAGTTCTGATCTGGCACCGAGTAGATAACTTTTATTTCCGAGTTCTTTTTATTCCCTTAAATAAAAAATGATTTTTAAAGGGATATGTTTATGTAGTTTTCTTCTCCGGAAGATGCGCTAAAGCGTTCGAGAAGGCCGTAGAAGGTGTCTGCGGCGGACTGGAAAAAGTGCTTCGAAAATTAGTTCATACGCATGAAATCAGCCTCAATACAAAATTGAGGCTGATGGAGAGTTCTTTGAAAAGATTTAATAAAAATATTTTACTTAAAACTTAGTTTTTCGATTTTTTAAAACTTTCTGAGTGTAAGAACAAAATAAATTCCATAGTATACTGAACCACGACTACACACGACTTTGTACCCAAATCCAATTAAAATTTAACAGAAATGTGTATGAAATAATTAGAAGCAAACGTCCTTTTCACTTAATCGCTTATTCCTTTGCGAGTAATACTATAAAGGGAAGCTTTAACTGCTATAACTTCAACATAAAATAGCAGAAAGCTCGCTTTTGTTTTCGTACAGTCCTTTGACATTGTATTTTGTTTCAAATAAAACTAGAGTTCGTAAAAAAGCCGTAGTTAAATCCAGGTTTTGACAAGTACACAGGTGAGCGAGCAGAAAGGTTGCCAACCAATTTTCTTCAAATAAATATAACTCTATAAAGTGTATAAAACTGCAAAACGCTACGGCTCATACTTACACAGATATTGAATGTCAAATTTTTATCTGACAAGTCAAACTTATGTACAGACAGAAACACCTATATTAATACTTTATACTGTCTACGCATGGACATACATATATATTTATGTCAGTGTTGTATTATTGGTTACACCACAACGTAGAAGAAGAACTGAATAGAAGAATTGTAGGGAACAGTTTGTATATTATTTATAAAAATAAGATTGAGATTTACAACCTTACATATTAACGCCATCTATTCGCCATCTATAGATGGCGTTAATATGTAATGGTTGTAAAACAAAACATTTGTAAAAAAAAACTTGGCGATTAAAAAGAGTGGCGGCGAGTTTCTTGCCAGTTCTTCTCGTCCGCTCTACGCCCTTGATTTGTGAACTGGTAGTAAATGTAAAATTAGAAGCATTTAAGATTGCGATTCTTTATACATAGTTTCAGTTCAGTCAGTTCAGATTTTGACTTAATTAACCAGAGGATTTACGCCTTAAAAGGGCTAACTGTTATCGATAAATTAAGATGGTAGCTATCACGAAAGATATAATTATAAATGTATTACAAAAGTATTATTAATATTTATTAATATATTGTATAAATATCGTCACTCTCTTTCTCTAGACCCATAGTATGAAAGTTAAAAGCTAATACAACGATTAACCTAGTGGGAGAATATTTCAACACAAAGTTTTAAAGTATAAGAGAAGCTGTTTTAAACAAGATATAGAAATATACTCACAAACCCTGACGTAATTCTTCGAGATTTTCCGTCACCAAGGTTTTCATTCGGCTCAGGTTAGGATTCTGGCGGATCTTGCGAGGTTGAATGCTGTTCTTGTCGAGGCTTGTTTGTCCTAAGAAAAAAGGAGATAGCAATTATATTAAAATCATGAGGGTCTGTCTGTATCTTTGTTTGCTTTTGTCATTTTTCCGAATAAACAGCCGAGGTGTATTGATTATATTGATTTTATTTTAGGTGATCAATGGTGAGTTCTCCTAACGTGATATGCTTAAACCATTCAAATGTACGGGCAATGATGGATTTACATATTTAAAGGTATAGACTGGTAGCCTCCTGTCTACGATTGTCTATTATTAAATTAATATATATATTATATATATATATACTAGCTGACCCGGCAAACGTTGATTTGCCATGTAAATAATTTCTAAAAAGCAGGGGTTGGTGATAAAAAAGTAAAAATTTAGGGTTGTATGTATTTTTAATGTTACATTATAAAAAAATAAAAACAAAACATTTCGTCCAAAAATTAAAATAATAAATTTAAGGGTGAACAACCCTTATCACTTAGGGGTATGAAAAATAGATAGCAGCCGATTCTCAGACCTACTGAATACGCATATAAAATTTGGTAAAAATCGGTAAAGCCGTTTCGGAGGAGTACGATAACTAACATTGTGACATGGAAATTTTATATATTAGATAGCAATAGCAATATCCCTGTGAGACAACATAAAAACGTTTTGCAGAATTCTTTTTTATTTCTATAAGACATGTAAAAAGAAAAATGATCTCCAAATTTTCCGCCCTAGGCTCAAGCCGCTGAGTAATCTGCTGGTAATTAGTGATGATGCTAAAAATAAGAAAGTTTACGAAATTACAAACGTCTTATATGCAATAAGTAAACATAATATTCAATTACATTATTATATACACAAGCAAGATAACAGAAGTTGTTTGGCGTTTTTTAGGATATACTTTGTATACCTAGAGGCTATGCTCGTCGCTTGAAACCTTTTATTATTATAATTCATTGTATAGTTATTATTTTTGTATGTACGTGTGTTTGCTGTGCATAAATCTATCTGTTTCAAGAGCCCGATACTAAAATATCGAATGCCATTTCATAATGAAAATAACGGAAGAATATAAATCTGCATTGTAATTATATTAAATCAGAAATACATTTAATTAGTCCCTGAAAGCACTAAGTGGTTTACAATAGAATGCACTTCACTTAGATTGAACTCTAAAGAAACTCTTAAGGGATCACTTCCGGCCATTACTCGCGTCGAGAAAATAAATAATACATTTTAAAATGAGTGAGTCTTGGTCATTTTATGGGGCCATTTTATCTGAAACCTAGGAATCCTACGCGGTGTTAGCGTCCAAATTAAAGCTTTAATGAAATATTAAAGATAAATGTCTGATAGCCAGCTAACTTTTGTGCTAACCTATATTACTTTAGGGTCATCCATAAAGTAGGTCACACTAATTTAGTGATTTTTTGACTCCATCCCCGTCCTTGTCACAGTTGGTCACTATTGCTGATAAAAGACCGGTATATTTTACATTGATGTTCTAGAGATCAAAGTCTAGAGTCCAGGATCTAAAAACTTAGGATAGTCCTAAAAAACCAAGTGATGTTCTTCAAATGATGTTCAAGAAAATGTATCTCTATTTTCTATATCTTCTTATTAGGTCTTCGATCAACAATACACTATGTCAATGTATTAGGTATAATGCTGTTTTATATTTAAATTAATGATAGAGATTTGAATTGGTGCTTCTTGCTCATTAGTATACAAATAGCTCTCAGCTGGTCTGCATTCAAAGAATATTTAGAATTTCATTTCTATTCTTTCATAATTATTATAATAATTAATTAAAATCTCACTTCTCTGGGAAATACTGATCTAAGAGAATACCGTCGATGTAAAATGATAAACTATTAAGAGATCTAAACTTTACAAGAAACAAAAGTAATGGATATTATCGGCAATAATTAAAATATTGTTATGTACTTTTGTCTTATGTTTTGGATGATAAAAAAACTAATTAATGTTACTAATCAATTGGAATGGGATTCAGTACTTAAATAATACTGCCGGCCTAGCATGACAAGCGCGACAAAATTTTTTCAACCGTTTTCTCGTGTTTTAATCGACTATCGCTTTATTTCTTTCGGGTCTAACATAACACTTAAAACTCGACTTTTAATATCAAAAATAGATATATTTGTCGATCGAGATATCTTTTCTATCGAAATTGTCGATGTCGAGATATAATATATCGAGATATCTTACATCTTAGTTTGTCTTCTCTCGTCCGCGACATATCTCGTGGCGGTCATGCTAGGCCGGCTGGAACACAGGAAGTTATCTCGCTTATGACGACAAAATGGCGGACAAGTAATGAATAAGAGGTTTTCGCTTAACTCCATTAATAGCACATCCCAACAGTTAAACTGAGTTCACGATTACGTGATCAATTACAATACGTGGTTTTCCTTAAATTTTTACAAAAAAATGCGTTTTTGACATACGAGGTATTCCTTCTACAACGACGATATATTATAATGACACACATTAACAGGGACTGTACCCCGCTATCAGTATTATTACAACCTTACTTTACGAGACAATATTATAGTTTTGTCCTGCTCTGTCGTTAAAGACGCCTGACATAGTTGGCGGTGCGACCTCAGTAGGCGCATCAGTTTCACACGTAGATTTTTTTTCGATATCTACCAGAACTATATAGACTAGATAAATGAGGACGGTATTTGGCAAGTGCTTTGAATCATAAGACTATATTACAATAAGGTATTGCTATGAACAGGCTCCGCGCTCTATAGTTCATGTACACTTAGATTGCGACTGTTATCACATGTAATCAACCGGTATAACAGAGCATGATGACGTCAGTAACTTAACTCTCGTTGTTACCACTTGATCTACAGTAATATCGTTTGGAACCAGGTCACTTTATACGTCCTGTATTCTTTGAATATCTACTGTCCTCATCCTAATATTATGAATTAAGTAATTTGAATGCGTTCCACGGCAAAATAAATATAATAAACGATATAAATGACAGATTAAGAGCTTATTTAAAGAGCCCATATCTACAATAATATACAAATAATACCTACACAATACGATTATTATAAACTAGCTGATGCCAGCGACTGCGTTCGCGTGGGCTTCAAAATTATTACTTTTATTTTCGGAAACAGATTTCGATGAAATAAAGCCTATATGTTGGGAACTATAATTTTCCGGAATGAAAAGTCGGATCTAAGATCTTGATCGGTTTTATAAGGTACCACCATGCAAATTTCATGTAAATCGGTCCACCAGTTTCAAAGATTAGCCCGTACAACCAGACAGACAGAGAAACAAAAAATTGAAAAAAAACGGGATTTGTTCTATTTCTCTTCTTACACCCCTTGACACGGTTTTAAGCATTTTTTCTCTGTAGAGATATTCGAGCTCTACAGTTTTATTATAAATATGTATAGATACGATCAATGGTAATTAAAACCAATCAATTCCTTATGTTTCAACATAATGATATCGTGTAGCAGGTTTTCCAAGCATACTTAAGAGAAATGTAATATTACATTTAATTCACATCAAGACATCTATCTTTATTATTTTTAAGCAAAAAAAACCGACTACAACTACATATAGTATGTACAAACATGCACTAAAAAGTAAAAAATAATATTTTAATTACTTCAAAGCATTATTTATTAACAGTTATTTTTGAAATCGATGCCGCTCCATACAGTTCGAAAATTTGTTGCAAAAGCAGGATTAAACTGTCCTTTTTGGCTGACTGTGTTACTCGCTGATAATTAATGTAGCTTTCTATTGGTGAAAGAATTTTTAAAATTGGTCCACTAGTTTTTGAGTTTATACAAAAATACAAATATTTCTTCTTTATAAAAATATATAATAATATACATATATTATTATCGCTATCGTTTAAGTTGTTGTTTATGTCAGGATTTTGTTATTAATGTTGCATGTTGTTTTTCTCTTCAAGTTGTCGGATAGTTGTTTTTATTCGTATCCGCTTTTTGTTGTTTGGTCGAATATTGTTTAATTCGATAGGTATATATATATTTAACGGACCCTACAGAAATTGTTTTGCCCGATCGTTGGCTTCAAAATTTAAATCAAAAATTGCTGTAACCCTATCGCAGTGTCACCTTTTTTTAGAGAGAAGTACATTTGCTTCCCCATTGGGGTAGGCAGAGATCACGTAATTACATATGCTCCGATTCTTCCGATCAATGCTTTCATACACACTCGTCGGTTTCGAGTACTTTTGACCTCGCTCTTTTGAAGAACGCCCCGATCTGATTGAGGTACTTTCGCCTAGGTCGACCACTCCCGACTCTACCACTCACACCAGTTTCAAAGATCAAAAAAAAGTCTACGAGAGCATATATCTATCTTTTAAGGATAGAGTACTATACCCATTGTATCTTCTAAAAAAAAACGTCGTCACGTACAACGCTGTAATTAGAAAGATATTTAGACGGATACAGTATTAATCGTTATCAACTAAATACGTGCACATTATTATAATCTTCTACACCATATAATTTAAATGAATATCTTCGGGGTTATGGCAAAAATACGACAGATAAAACATGTAGACATAATATGCTAAGATACCCTTGCGAAGCCGGGACGGGTCGCTAGTTTTAATATAAAACTGATTCTAAGATATCAATACATAATAATCAATAATCATCTATAGCTACTCTCCGCCCCTATACTACCGATACTTCTACTTTAATACTTTTTTAGTACCTAGTAAGTATGTCAAGTAGTATCTTTATACAAATGTAATCATATACTAGCTTTGTTAAATAAACTTTGTCATATATAAAACACGCAACAATGTGAAATGTTTATCTTTTTACGCTTAATTATCTTGTTAAAAGCTCATGCTTGATGTGAGATAATAACAGAAAGTTTGCACATCCAATTAATGGCACAATAATGATTGAATAGCGTTATTAATTGACACCCTGTCAACTGCTGCAATTATTTTCATTGTTTGTTGTTAATTGCTTATTATTCTCCGGTTTTCATATTAACTGATATGAAAAAGATATACCTTTTCTAAAAGTTAGTAATTTAACCCGATGTCTATAGTAATATTATAAAGAGGAAAGATTTGTTTGTTACGATTTAACTCAAAAACTATTCGACCGATTTAAAAAATTCTTTCACCGTTAGAAAGCTATATCTTCACCGAGTAACAGACTATATTTATTTCCAGAAATATTTAGGGATCTCTACAAAAACTTCACTAATGTAACCCAAGGTGTAAAAAAGGTTGTACGGAGTAATCTCTGGATCTAGTGAACCGATTTTAAAAATTATTTTACCAATAGAAAGCTACATCATCAGCGAGTAACATAAGTTTATAGTACTCGTACATCTCCATTCTCGGACCCGACAACACTTTTCTGCCAAAATAAAACAGCAGCTCCCGAGTCCCCTAGTGGGGCATTTCTGTGTCATTTTCACTGATCATTATTATTTTACAGACAAGTAGGTGAGCAGCCTTCTGTGTCCTGGCCGATCGAAACAATTTTTTAAAATTTTGTATACCCGGGATTCGAACCCAGGATCTCCGGTGCTAAACGCATTGCACTTATCACTGAGTCACGGTGGCATTCGTAACAGAATGATGGCTTCTAAAAATAAAAAAATCCCAAATCTACTATAAAGATTTGCAGAGGATATCAATTATTACAAAAAAGGTATAAGCGGGCATGTCGTGAGCTGTCAATTGCAGAACATGGCTTATTCTATTATTCGGGACATAGACGCATCCAACAAATAATATATAATTTAAATCATAAACTAAATATCTAGTCTTAAACGTACCTCGTTCAGTAATATCGAAGTAACCAAAATCATTTGGTCTTAAGGCAAAAGTCTTCATCCGTTCGTTCTTCTGCAACGACTCCAATTCAATCTCCTCTTTTGACTTTTTCTCTGGTTCAATTTTGTTTTCTATTTTATCCGTATTCTCTGTTTTTTCATCATTACTTTTTTTTACTGTTGGATTCTTATTATCAGTTTGTGGCAGCAAGTCTGCTCTGTATATGCTCATTGGTGGAGGTGGAAGCGGATTCTGGTCTTCCGATGAATATTTGCGATGACCTGTTCCAAGACCCAAAATACGGATGAGGAATAACTGGCGGTCTGTGTACTCGGGCAAATCGTATTCTGGATGCAAGTCGTTGAAGTCTTGCCAACGCTTCAGCAGGGCTATTTCCTGGTGAACAGAAAGCAAATTAGATTTTATGAACTTTTGTTTTGTAAGTTACGTATAGGATTTGGAGTTTCATTTCAATTAGAGATGTGTGCAGGGCCGGATTTCACAAAAGAGGGCCCCACAATAGAGAATTCGGAAAAAAATCTTTCAAATTCCGACGATTTAAAACTAGTAAACATCTTTTATGTTTGATTTTTTGATGATTTTGTTTCACTGTTTTATCATTACCTATAATTGTACTTTGTACAATCATGATTAGGTATATTATTAACATGAAAATAATTTGGGGCCCGGGGCCCTCCACTCCTTTGTTGCCCCATGGCCTCCACATCTCTAAGTCCGACCCTGGATGTGTGAGCCAAATAAATCGTAATAAAGACTGAAAAGAAAATAGCGTTGCATATGGTTTTACATTTTTTGATGTTAGGTATCGATAGATGAACTTGAGGCTCACTTGTTGTTAAGTAGTAGGTACCTCAGCTACAGAATTGCCAATAATAATAATAATTTCATAACAATATGAAATATACAATTATAATTTTTTATACGATGTGAGAAACGAGTAATTAAAAAAAAAGATTTCTATAAAAGAATGTCATCACGATGGGATTCGAACCCGCGAACGATTGAATGTAAAATAGGTGCAATACTCAACAAGCCAAAGCCCGTCAATATGGATGATATTAAAACAGATTTACAAAGTATTCCGGATATCTTCTACAAAGGTAAACATTTCTCAAAATTCATGTCTGCGAATATGAATAGGGCGGGGTTTGTCAGCTACGATTGCTAAAGATAAGCCGAGTTAATCCCGCTGACTGTGCAAGGACGTTTCAATAAAACCCTGCACGTGTGTACTGTGTACGAACTGCAGTTCAGATAAATGTCCGCTATTGTATGGCTGTTATACTGCACAGTATACTGGTATATGTGTATCGTACATAATACATTGACTATCCCTACTATCTAATATATAAAATTTCCATACCATAATGTTAGTTACAGTACTCCTCCGAAACGGCTTTACCGATTTTTACCAAATTTTATATGCGTATTCAGTAGGTCTGAGAATCGGCTACTATCTATTTTTCATACCTCTAAGTGATAAGGGTTGTTCACCCTTAAAATTTTTATTTTTATTTTTACATACAACTCTAAATTTTCTCTTTTCTATTACCAACCCCTACTTTTTTTTGTCAAAAAATATAGACCCGTGCGAAGCCGGGGCGGGTCAATATTATTACAAAAACGGAGCCAAAACTAATAATAAATATAATTATAAGCTCGTAAAGAGAAACTAAAACTCTTTTAACTAGCGCAGAGTGTTTAAAACTAGGCGACGAAAAACACTATGAAAAACACTTATTATAAAGTAATTTCATCATCATTTTAAAATTACTTCTCTGTTATTTTTTTACACTTACATCCATTGACATAGAACTACATCAAAATAAATTATAATTTTGAAAAGCGTTTTAATAATATTATACTTTTGCTGAATTTACGACCAGATTTTGCTAGCACTATACATATTTTATACAAATGAGATACAAAAGATTCGGGTCGGCGAAAACTTGACTGTAATTCGGTACCACGGCCAAAAATCCATAAATTTTGAAGAATGATGCGCTGTCGACCTATTTTATTTACATCCAACACTTATAGAAACGAACCTGTATTAAAATCCCAAAATTTAAAAGGATTTATCTATAACATTTTTATGTTTCGAATGTTTTTAATTATGATCACGGGTAAATTAAATTGCTAACATGTCTTTTAATCTGCTATTACCGTAATATGAGTTACCAAATGATATAAAGAAAATAGTCAATAAGTGTCTTTAAAAAAAAAATTCAGCAGGAGCAGAATATACCTATATTTTATAACTATTACAAGGACTACTGACATACGACTTAATACCTCCAGTAACACAGATATTCATATTTGTATATTTCTTTGTTCGAAATAAAAAATAAACTATAGTTTTTCTATATACTTACAAGTCAAATATAAAGTCGTATCATTATAACTTAAAAATACAGATACAAATAACAACGAGACGAATAACACTAAGTTTCTTGGTTACCAGATGTCGAAGTTTTATTCTTTTGTTCTCTATTGTATGAAACTGAGTAAACTACAACAATTTATTCAATTTGCTTCATAATTTCTATAGAAAACTTAGCAAAATTGTGGACTTAATCCATTGTAAAGAATATAAGTTGTAAAGTTTTTGAATGGAATTGTAAACTTACTTACTGCTTTAATTTCTGCTTAAAATAATGTTATGGTACAACAGCAGAGCTTTGAAATAAAGTAGTATGAACGAAGAAAGCTTCTATAGTGTACAAAGGTGTTCACTGTTCATCGCTAAATACCTATAAGTTTTCATTTTTCACCGAATAACATTTTGACGGACTCGTTGGCGCGTTCGGTAGAACACCTGCCGTGCGCATCGATGGGTCGTGGGTTCGAATGCTGCCGGGATGACATGTTTTTAATTTTCCGTTAGCATGTTGTCGTCTGGTAACTTCGGGAATATCGAAATTCCGACCGGGTAACGAACCACAATACATGGAAAAACCGTGAAGTGCACATTGCGCGATTCGGTTTGTCTATGGATGCTCGAAGTAAAAAGTAAAACGACAGCGCATGATTGACTGATGTTCTGTGGCTGAGGTATCACCTACCATCAAGCGAACCTCATGCTCGACTGTCGATATCTAACATAAAAAAGTGAATACTAAGAATACATTCAAAAATTGATTGTAATTTTCATAAAATATTTGTTGGGCCGCAATAATTACTAATGGGGTGGGTTTTTTGAAAATCGATGGAAGTAATAATCTCATTTATATTTAGGTACATAAGTATCATTAAGTGAATGTGAATTTTTTCACTAGGTCGGAATATTCCATTCAATTACCTCAGATTCTATTAAAATCATCTCAAAATTGAACTATCAATTCTCTCAGAGAACATATAATATTTAACCGTAAACTACCTATAGTTATAGATTTTTTTAATGTGTCAGGATGGGTTAACACACATACAGAATGACAAATTAAATCGAACTGTTTATTTAACTCATTTTGGTTAAAATGTCGGTTACGACATATATGTTACCCATCGATATAAATTACGCCTCTCTCTAATTGGGCTAGGAAAAGGTCACAGAATTCCATATGTTAAAGTAACATATAATAATTACATTCGGCTAGAGTCTAGACATACGAGTACAGCAGAGTACCTACTGATGATAAGTTTCCCCTTGAACAATATGTAATATGTTATGGAATATGCCTTCACCTTCACCGTATTGAAACTTAATAGCCCGGATAACAGTAATTACCTACACAATGCTTAAAGTGGGCAACATTTTCCCGAGTGCACGTCATTTATCACACTTAATTTACAACATTATAATGTTAGACCGCCTCCGTGGCTTAGTGGGAAGCGCGATGCGTTTAGCACCGGAGATCCTGGGTTCGAATCCCGGGAAAACAAGATTTAAAAAAGTTGTTTCGATCAAGCAGGGTATAGAAGACTGATCACCTACTTGCCTGCAAAGTGATAAAAATCAGTGAAACAGACACAGAAATAAGTCTGCCCCAAGGGGGACTCGGGAATGTACCTTACTTATAATGTACTTTGTCGCATGATTTTCGTGCCTATCTATACTAATATTATAAAGAAGAAACATTTGTTTGTTTGTTACGATTTAACTCAAAAAATACTCAACCATTTTTTTAAATTCTTAAAGCTACATTATAATTTATTTTACAAAATTTTCTTTCAGGGGGAGGCAGGTGTGCTAACTGAAAGGGAGGATCCTCGACCAGTCGAAATCCTGACTGGCCAGCCCTGAGGCCCCAGAGGTTGATGCCGAGGTGTTGTATACATAGTGCTTGGAAACTCTAATAGCGTGATTCAGGATTATTGATGTATTATTACTGATTGTAGCAGCAGAATTTAGATGTCGCTACAGACTCTACAATATCACTACATACTCTAGACGTTCCGTAAATGCATATTCGTCTGCTTCTTCTTATATTCTTAGTAAAAACCGAGTTGCAACGATCTCTTACAATTTTTCCGAATCTGAATGATAAGATCTATGTAGGTATAGGTATTTATATAAAAAAATGAAAGAGCTGTCGTCGCCGCTCATTGACATCCGTAACACCAGAAGTTTAGTCTTGTTTCTTAAGTTTCGGTCGTATCGGTAAATCGTGTCGGTTCTTCACAGAGTGGTTATGCAAGGCAGGAAGTGTCTCAGGAATCGCACAGTTGTGGACTTCCAGACATCGAGATGCTATGCGTAGTATTTTTGACGCGATGTCCGATAGTGAAATTCAGCGGCCGAAATATATCAAATAATACGAATATTCCCCGTGATAAATGCGATAAAAGATGCAAAATGCAAAAAAAATGTAAAAGTCAATATATCGGTGTAAAAGTCAATGTTAAATTATATAATTCTTTTTAAATTGATATACAATGTGTTTAAGAGCGTTTGCATGTAACTGAGACGAAAATATTCAGATGGATGTGTGGAGTGACAAGGTTACATACGATAAGAAACTAATATAAGTGCGAATGACAATTTTAAATGTAATCAGTTGGTTTGGTATGGGAATGTGATTAGGATATAATATGAAAAGCCTGTGTCTAAAAAATGAAATTGAATGGAAGAGGTAGGCCAAAAAAGATAGATTGAGTGTGTGAGGGATGATATGTCTGAGGGGTGTAATTGACTGGATGACGAATGAACGGAAGCGAATAGAAAACTAAAACACTGCGCCGACCCAAATAAAAAGGCACATGGCAAGGAGAAGTAGTGTGTTAATAAATATGTAAATCAATGCCAAAATACAGTAATAAGTCAGAACCTCAAGTTATAGAATTTAATATGTGTTTTGCGTTACATAAAAACCACAGAGAAATTCCCAATCCAAACTCGATAGAGTTGAATTGGTTTATTACTGAGTTCCTACAGCCACCCTTCAGTTGCAATATCAGTTCAATGACACTATAAATGTATGCAAAAAGCTCAATTGAACGTCGGATCAAGTCGGAGGGGGGACCTGTTTAAGTTAGAAGATTTGTTTACAGTGAGACATACCAGGGCTCGTGTAGTTAAAAAAATATGTATAAAGTATCAGTAATAATGAACAATTTCAACACTGTATCACTATATACTATAAAATACAGTCCTACACAGCGTCTATCTGCCTGTCTGTTCGCCATAAACACAAAAACTACTGAACGGATTTTCACCAAAAGCAAGATTCATGAGGAAGGTTTAAGTATATAATTTATCAAGTTGTAAGTACATGTATAAGTTATCGCAAAAAATCGGTCGGAATCCATAGACTGAAACCGAAACGCGCAATATGCACTTCACGTTTCTTCCATCTATGAACGGTATTATGTATGGTTCGTTACCCGGTTGGAATGTAGATATTCCTCCCACCCGATCAATGCATGAAGTTACCAGACGTGGGGAAAACATGCTTACAGAAAATTATAAACATGTGGTTCCGGTGGGATTCACCCGCCTTGCCGGTATTTAAGATAAGAATAATAATAGTTATATTTTTATGTTGTATAAGCAATCCCGAGAGATGCAATCTCTACGTATAGTTATCGATGACCAGAACTGATGTTAGTTCACTGAGTCATACCTGTTAATATTTATTCTAAAGTATCCATATTAAAATCTCCATAGTGACACTAATATAAAATATATCATAACATGGACTTTGTCTCGGTTAAATTTAAATAGTCAGCACATTTTTCTACTCCTCTTATGAGTATGCAATAAATGATATAGAGATTTATTTTTAGTTTTTGAATATAAATTTGAAGATTTAAATGTATAATGTAAAATTAAATATTAACATAAATTATAGGTAGAATAGAATGAAGAGAAGGGCGATAGAGAAGAATTGCGCTGTTAACATTTCGAATCCTCTGATGCAATCATTGGTTACACTTCTAAAGCTCATTGAATTTTAGTTAATTGACACGCTCAGGGCATCTTTTAATTAGTGACTGGTGCGATGTCACTGCACTGAATGCGATTGGAGCTTATTATGGTTGCGATTCAGTTTCGTGACAAATAAAATCAATCAAAAATTTCGCCAGTTAAGTTTTTTTTAAACGAATATGGTTTCTATTTATTACACATTACATTTTTTTAAAACCTACATACTCTATTTAAGAATTTATTACTTATAGAACACGAAACACTTAATTTTACAAATTAATTAATTTTAAGCTTTTGATAAGGTGAAGTATAATTTCTATATTACAAATCTTTTAAATATAATACATTGCTGCCCATGCCATTGTTCTAATTGCTATCAATTAGACTGAAAATTCCGAGTTATATATAATTATATTATAATAATCACTCGGTAAAAATAAAACCTAGAGTACCACAAGGACGCATTCTAGCTATGAATATCACACTCTGCTATGAATACACCTGTGGTATAATAGCAGTAACAGAATAAAACAGAGTTGCAATATTTCTAAAGAACATTGTTATTATAATGAATAAGGACACAATGAAATGTTTATTCACAAATATTAAACAGGTGCAGTGGGTACTTATGGCTTAAAATAATAGCGTAGCGCTTTGTGCTCTTCTATTTAAATTCTAAAAACAGAAGTAACCTGGTATTTTCACACCAGTAACTGGACATAATAGGTGTTTAATGTTTAGATAAAATAGCACTTCGTAAATGCTGATCAAGCGACCGTATTTCTATATAATATAATATAATATAATATAATCTTTTATAAATGTCATCTTTTACAACAAAATATAGAAATACTAGCAACACGCCCCGGCTTCGCACGGGGGCAATGTAGATGTATACACAAAATATATATATAGCTTACTATTGGTGAAAGAATTTTCAGAAATCGGTCCAGTAGTTTTTGAGTTAAATCGTAACAAACAAACAAATCTTTCCTCTTAATAGTTACTAATATTAGATACAGGCTGACAGACTGTGCAGGCGGGTGGCTGCCACACACACTTACATACATATATCGTGTTTCACTATACACCAACCTCAACAATACCATGGATAACAATATCCCATTACATCAAAGCTAGAAATATATAGAAATTCTATGGGAAAAGCTTTTACAACCCTTTTACTTGGCCATGGATGAGTGGCACTAAGTAATTAAATCGTGCACTTGTATGTCTATAACAATAGCCGTGACCACGCCATTGTGACGTCATAAATAATTATTCTTTGTCTTTTTAAATTAACAAGGCTTCGCATGTGCGACCGCTACTCATAAAATACGTCGCGTATTTCTGAATTTATATTGCAAAGTTTACAAAAGCTCTTTGTTATCTCGCATATATTATCAAGCATTGTCTCGCTGATTATTACACGTGTAGGTAAATGTCACTTTAACTGAAATCATTCGCTGAAATTATGTTTGATTATTCGGTAAAAATCTTGCTATTGAACTAATGAATTATGATAGCAATGTTATTTATTGCTAAAAATAATAAGGTTGGCTTCCTTCGACAGGTAAAAGTATTGTAATTGAAACCTATTAATGTCCAGTTGTAAATATAAACCAGGCATAAACATATGAGTTTAATTTGCTTATCACATATTGCTAAATTATTTTACTGCGCTCAAACGAAATTTAAAGCTTTTTCAATTCGAAATAAACAATTTTGTGGTTTAAAATGGAATGTTTTCATCAAAAATCCACAAAGCGAACCATTTCATATCAATCTCTTTTATTTCGATACGCTTTTACAATTACCAGTCCAAACAGCGACTTTGAAATTTATTTTTAATAAAAACATCTGTAAAGAGTACTACAAACAGTTAGTTGCATATGTAAAAGTAGAAACTGAAAGTCAGTGAAGCATGCATTCTCAACGTGAAGTAAGTACTGCGAGACCTTTTCAGACTTTTCTACCCCTATTAAAATATTTACAGTTCTATTTGATATATGCATTTTAAAATATTAATATTTTTTATATTCCTTGTTCACGTTTCCCGAGTCTAAGAGCCATTGTTGAAATTGCCTTTGAAATAAATATTAGTTTTGGTTCATTCTTTTTATCATGACTGCAAATGCAATTTCTGAACTAGAAAGGCTTATTATTCTCGTCATCAACAAACCTTTGTTATATTCTCTTCTAAAATTATTAAGAGCACTTTGTGATAAAATCATTTTGAATAAAAGAGAGTTATAAAATTTTCATAATTCTTTATATTCAACCCTTTGTCGGAATACCGGAGAGTTATTAGAATATAAATATAAAGGTCTGATAAATCCAAAATACACCACTTATATTTTTGTAATTATTATACAATTTAAAAAGTTTGTGAGCCTCACTCTTGTCTGTCAATGTGAAGATAAAAAAAATCTTCTCCAAAGTGATATTCATCGGTAAAAAACGCATGTGGTATTCACCTGTATTATATAAAGAAAAGTAACTGACTGACTGTACTGTAACTTTTTTATGTAAGATATCGACAGAGAGCATGAGTTCCGGCAGCAGAGCGAAGTTGATGGCAGATGATATCCCAGCCATAGAACGTCAGTTAATGATGCGCTGTCGACCTACTTTTACTCCGAGCAGTGGGAAATCCATAGATGGGGATCGAAACATGATTTTTCCATTCAAGAACTGTGGTTTATTACACTTTCGGAATTTTGATATTCCTCTCACCCGTTTTAATTCCCAAAGTGACCAGCCGGCCTAGCATGACAATTACGACAAAATTTCGTCGATCGTTTCGATTATCTCTTTATTCCGGGTCTAACATGACACTGACACTTAAAACTCGACTTATAATGTCAAAAGTAGAGATATTTTGTCTATCAAAATTGTCGATGTCGAGATATCTTAGTTTGTCTTCACTCGTCCGCGAGATATCTCTTTATGTTCATGCTAGGCGGGCAGACGTGGTGAAGACAATCTTAGAGAAAAATATAGACATGCCATCCCGGCGGGATTTAATCCTGCAACCCATTGGACAGCAAGGTAAGGGGAGGTAATCTGTGGTTCTATCTAACGCGCCAACGAGCCCGTCAAAATCTGCACAACCAAACGCTTTATACTGCAAGCCACCAAGCAAAATAAACTTCGATCAACAATATACTATGTCAATGAAAATAAAGGATAGATGGTTGGAAAGTCCGCCCTTTTAAACTATATATAATATATATCCAACCAGATGTAATCAAAACTAAAAGTTAGTAAATAAAAACGTTTCAACAAAATAAAATTCGAATCGTTTTAATATTTTTATGCTGACGTAAGCCGGATACAGTTCAAAGTTACTGACATGATTGGCTATGTAAATACATGTTCAACAGTTCTTGATTCCAATAAATATATATCGGATAAAACATACATATAAAGATTGTTTTGACTTTAATAGGCAATTTTATCTCTAATCTTCATTCATCTAGAAATGGTTTAGGTAGTTTCCGTTGACCAGATCGTAAGTACTGATAAAGACAGATAAGAACTGCTAAAATGTTCTATCTTGTTATCGATTTAGATAAATAGGGCTTTTGATCCAGACACTTCATACATTGATATTTTAGTACTTAATTAGTTTTTATCAATATACTTTTAGAAGTGAAATAATAAAGAATTTTGTTGTGACCCCTACTATTACGATCTCACATCACAGTAATACTGCGGTGTTACTTTACGAGATACCTCAAAGTAAGACTAACGAAAAGTAAGGATAAGAACAACATGTATCTCGCTCTATCCTGTTTTAAAAGATGGCGGTACAGCGGCTGAAACTATTGCAGCTGTGTTTGTACAGTCATATCTATGTGTGTAGCAGGGATGCTACGAAGGTTTCGATAGGTCGGAACTTCCGATTGAATTCAATTTAAATTTGAATTGGAGGTTATAATCGGAGGTCGAAACAAAGCGGCTGCGGCAGCGGTCAGCGCCTTTTCTTTTGATTAATTTACTACTTAGTTTAAGATTTAAGAAAATTCGTCAGCACCCAGGAAGATGTTTAATTTTTTTAACAGATTTGAATGAAACTAATTAATAATGTTTGTAATATTTTATAATACATCTTTCTGCCTCTGTCTCCGATTCCAGTTCCGGTTCAGACAAACCAAATTGAAAAACTCCGATTTCGAATTCGGTTCTGATAAAACCACCTCCGTAGCACCCCTAGTTTGTAGTGTGTGGCTTCTTCTAGTTATGTACGTACTCAGCACGCTTGTTAATTTATATAATTAGTTTTAACGTTAGAATAACGTTGAAATTCTCAAAAAGTATATTTAGTTAATTATTTTTGAGAAAATAAAGACACATGAACCACTGCTGAATTTAGATTGAAAAGCACATGTCATGAATATGTGACAGAATCAGAGGGAGGAAGAAAAAGAGAGAAGTTTTTTATACATACATACATATACATCACGCCTCTTTCCCATTGGGGTAGGCAGAGATCACGGAATTCCATATGCTCCGATCCTTACATACCACTCTCGCTTCTTCTATTTTCATCAATGCTTTCATACACACTCGTCAGTTACGAGTAATTTTGACCTGGCCCTTTTTCAGAACGTCCCCGATTTGATCAAGGTACGTTCGCCTAGGTCGACCACTCCCAACTCTAGGCTTCGGGCATTGAATGGGTGGGAGGATTATCGAAATTCCGACCGGGTGACGAGCCACCGTTCGTAGATGGTAAAACCGTGAAGAGCACATTGTGCGTTTCAACCTCAGACTATGGATTTCCGAATACTCCAAGTAAAACGTAGGTCAACAGCGCAGAATTGACTGATGCTCTATGGCTGAGGTATCACCAACCATCAAGTGAACCTCATGCTCATATCTAACATAAAAAAGTAAAAAATAACATAACCCAAAAGTTCTAGTAAGTAGGTACTTACTCTGAACAAATCACGTAAATTTTTATAAAATATATAAACGTACTAGTATAGTTTTATTCCACTGAAACTCTGTAGTCGCAATAACAAGATAATAATACTAGCGGACCCGACCGACATTGTCCTGTGAGAATGTTGCAATCAAAAATAAATAAAATTCTAGATTTGCAGTGTACATCAATTGTTACAACAAAGCTATAAGCGTGACGTGAGCTGTCAATTGCAGAAAATGGCGGCGCGGCGTTCCGAACCTAATTTATTTTTAAATTAATTTTTGCTTTTTTTTCCTGATATTTTAATAGCTGTTATTCTGTTATTCGGGACATTGTTTTGTTATTACATAATTATATTATAAAAATCGGTTTAGCCATTCTTAAGTTATAAAAGGTGTAACTAACACGATTTTGTTTAGGTAATTTAATATATAATATAAATATATAATAAGATGACCGACAGCCCTACGTGTTGAGTTAGGTTGTTACCCCAAACAAGCTTGCTGCGTTGTTGATTATGTTGTTATATTAGTTGCTATTGTCTCTTTCTACTGAGAAGAGATAATCGATAGCTAGGCACTCTTTCACCGGTATTTATAGACGATAACATTAACCTAAGTAATAGTAAGAGTTGTTCTATGTCTGTTCTGTAAACTTGAAAAGAGCATACACATAATCATCAAAATACTTTATATCCGTACAAACTGATGATCATTGAATTCATAATATTATAATCATCTATAATGATAATTTTTTTCTTTTTTCTACAAATATTAACATTTAGGAGCGTAAAGTAATTAGTTTAATTTAATAAAAGCGTTTACTATTAAGAGAAAATTGGTCACTTTGAGAATTTGCTTTAACTAGGTACTAAACAAGCATATAGCTGAGGAGTAGATTGACGACCACTATTTATTAGTTTGAGATAATAAACTCAAACAAAAGAACGGTTATTTTGAAAGGCTTTTTGCCTTCATTTTGCTTGATGCTTATAATTTTTGAAGTGTCTCGTGTAGTCTAGTATGTCTTGTGTAACCTCGCGCTCATAAGTCGATAACTGATGAAAAAACTATCAAGCACCAGTCCATGAATTAGTATGCAAAGAACGAACATGTTATCAACAATGATAACTCGTTATCACTAGTACCGCTCCATTGTGTGTTATAAAGTGAGTTACGAGGAGACGGATATTGCTATGAACTCAAGAGAAGTTTCGCACATCGTATTATACAGTTTTACATTCACACAAACATTTCAAATACATTTAAAAAGGAATTATTGCAGTAACCGGTGGGTGTTCCTTAGTTGCAAGATACAAGTAGATATACCAATAGATAAACAGGAAATTGAAAGTGTATTTGTACATTATATATCTTTTATATTATAGTCATTATATTTTAAATATATAGAAATAATAGAAGTAAACTATTACAAAATACATATGTATTTTGTAATAGGTTACTGTTTCTCCAGCAGTTGCATGGGGCCCACTGAAAATTAGTGCTGTGTCCATCATGGCCACACTTATGCTGAGTGGAGTCCCATTTGACACCACACTGCAGCATTTCTTTAAGAATAGTTTAGTTATTAAATATTTAACTTTATATAATATTTTTCTTTTAATTTGTAAGTTATTTTTGTCAAATGGTTGTGTGAGTGTCAAATAAAGTAAAGCTAGGGAAAGAGTTTTTAGACAATATTTTATTTAAAACATATCAAGTATATTTTTTTCATTTATTATTAACTTTCAAGTGTAATTTTGACTTATCCATTTTCATAAAAGATTATATAACTTAGTTTCATTACTTATCAAAATTTGAAGTTTTTAATGTTAATTGAAAAGCTTTTAGATTTCAGATGAAAATTGGAATGGCTTTTTACGTCCCACAATTGGATACCTCTGGTTACGACCTTCAGCGGACATCAGTGCGTAAATTTGTTTTTGGCTGAAATAATTCAATAAAATTCACAAAATTTGTGCGGAATATGAATAAAATGATGATGTATAAATTTGATTTAATTTTTTTATGTTCGATATTGACAGACGAGCATGAGGCTCACTTGATCGTAGGTGATATTTCAGCCACAGAACATCAGTCAATGATGCGCTGTCGACCTACTTTTTACTTCGAACATTCGGAAATCCATAGACTGAAACCAAAACGTGCTATGTGCACTTCACGATTTTTCCATCTATGAACGGTGGTTCGTTATCCGGTCGGAATTTTGATCAATTCCCAAAGTTACCAGACGTGGGGAAAACATGCTTACAGAAAATTATAAACTTGTCATCCCGTCGCCATTCGAACCCACGACCCATCGATACGCACGGCAGGTGTTCTACCGAATGCGCCAACGAGCCCTTCGAAATTTAATTATCTTTCTGCTCAAAAAAAAATCCTAAAATATAATTTTCCAGCGATTTTTCGAGTTGAAAAGAATCATAAAGTTCATATACAAATATTCTTATTAACATGCATAATATCTTAATTTCGTTTTCCTACCACTTCCGGTTCATCTGCCCGAGCTATCTTAAATAAATATTTACCTAAAATCCCAATAATATAATTTATAATTTACTGTATAATGAAATGATTTCTAAGACTCTTTATTATAAAGTTTGTATTTATATAAATTCTTAGGAAAAGTTGCTTCTATTTTGAAACTGATCAAATCGTTAGCATTCTCTCAACAATGAAAGTCAAGTTGATTGTAAAAATAAAACTACTATTCTAAAGTCAGTGTCGAGTTGATGCCTTTTTTAATATGTTCCAGTCAGAAAGCATTGACCCAGTTCTGGTTTAGATGTTTATTTTGATGAAAAATTTAGTGCAGAAATAGATGAGCAGTTTTTTAAAAGTTATATTACGTCACTATCGCTTCGAAATCGATCGTCAATATTTTTTGTTCGAGTTATTTTACGTGGCATAAGATGCCTAAGATCACAAATCTCGTTTCCAAGCAATAAAACCCCATAGCCGCTCATTCTTCGCTATTTTAGTTAGATTGTTTCAGTTCAGATTAAAAATAAAAGCCGCATTATATTTCACCAATAACTACAAATAAAAAAACTTTTGCCCACATATTTATATAGAGGTTTAGTTAAGAAAATGTTATTATCATGTAAACTAATAACCGTGCGGCAGGCGTAAAGTGAGTTATAAGCTTAAAGTTTGACGTTAAACTTATCATGCTATCGACTCGTCTCGTCGTTACCTCGCTTGTATGGTGACAGAATTTTAAAAAGTAAAATTAAGTTGATGGGCATACTCTTTGAAATTTTAATATTTGGGCAAAAATATTACTATTAAAATATAGATCAATAGTATATATTATGATTGAAAAATAAATTGTATGCATGCTATGCTATTTAATCAAATTATTATTAAATTTATTTTATGTTTATCTAGTGGCCAAAAGCGGATTTACTTATAAGTTAAAAATGACATAAAGCCTAGGTAACCCTGTGAATGACCAGAATTCAAAGATTTTGGCTCCGAGCTTGGTCAACAACGTCCAGAATGCATAATTTCAAAACAAATTAGGAAGGAAGCTTCAAACCCGATCAAATACCACGCTAACGCTATGTCCGGACCGACAACCAACACCTCCCCTTTTGTCTCGACTACCTTCGCCCATTTATGTGAAAGATAGACTAGTAGATCTGTAGTAGACTGTAGCCACTTGAAGGTGCTCCATGAGTCATATTGTTTCGGTATTTTTACTATGGGACCTGTACAGACAGGCAGAGCCGGCTTCACAGTTTCCAGATGGTGGTAGAAGGTATATGTTCCCTGATGTTGCGGTAGTTCCCGACAAAGGCGCCAGGAAGTGCCGATGGTGTAATGCTGTTGCCCGGATAATAATTATTAGAGTTAAGGGCGGCTTTGCCGACCCACCAAGAAATTGATTGAGATGGACCGACCAAGTTAAAGACACGTTAAAGCCTACTTATGATGCACCAGAAAGGTAGACCAGAAAGGCGGCAGTCCGGGAAGATTGACTACGGATCGTAAGGCGTACCACTACTCCAAACGTGTCAATCATGACCACTCTGTCAAGAGTGAAGCGACAGAGAAGAAGCAGTAGCTAAACATAAACTACTTGTGAATCTCTACTCCAACATATTCAGTGTGCAAACTTGTCGACTCTACTGTTATTATATGTATAGATAACGTAACGTATATCGCTAGAAGTTCAAATTAAAATATAAGTTCCTTAAGTAAACTATTACAAGTATTTTCCAATCTTCAATTATTTTAGGCTACCACTGTGTCCAAGTGGCATGTATTATAGCAGATTGGACCGGAAATTAGAGCACTCATAACAGAAAAATAAGCCTGTTGAATGTTTTCAGCAGAGATCAATACACACGAGTTGTGACGACGGATGTGAATTCACGACACTGTAGCCGAATATGAATGATTTTTGGAGATCTACATGACACAGATTCAATTCATGCCAATAGAATATATTGAATTAAAAATTACTTTGTCGCTGTAAAAATCGTCGATATTTTATTTTATTTGACCTTGGACGTAGAAAAATGTAAACTTTTTAAGTTAAATATATTTATATTATTGTTGATGAATTTCACACTGAAATTCCCTTGTTGGTGGATGATATAGCCACATATCAATCAATGCTGTGCTGTCAACCTATTCCAGCATTTAAAAATCCTCAGACCGACACGTGCTATATGCTATACGACTAGTTCAATTTATTTATGAACTTTGTAGTGTCGATTATATTTTTCGAGTCTTCCTAGATCGAATCTAGGAACAGAGACATGCGCGTCCTTAACACAACGCGCATGTCACTGACATAAGCCATATAGCTGATCAAAAATGTTTAAATATATGCTACATATGTAGTTCAACTTATATATATCTATTCTATACTAATATTATAGAGGCAATTTGTGCGTTCACTGATATAAAGCAACATTATCAGCGAGTAATATAGGTTTTTCTTTGTGTATAGCATTTCAAGCCGGGGCTGTTGCTAGCTATTTATATATTCAACATGTTTTCCACACTAAATAATGCGAATGGAAAGGAAACACTCGTTTGCATTATGTTGAGACACGTGTGCAATGAAATTTAAAGCGATGCAAATCTGAGTTTTTAATTTAATTCCAAGTTAAACCGTAAGTTTCATCCAATATTCTACCTCGATTATTCGATTATCGCGTCACTCGTTTTCCATGACGCAATCTGGCTGTCCGTTCTAAGATCTGACCTAAATCTCATCGTGAATACGTTTTGATACAAGCATTTACCCGCGCAGTAGGTACACTGTTTCATACAGTAACATTCCGGAATGCCTTTAGAATAGTTTAATATTGTAAGTTTTCAAAGAATACTTGTTACATTTTTATTCGTGTGCACTAGAATTTATAAAATACATTTTTATTCGACATTATCTATGATTTGAAGATAATTATTATATTATAGGGCGTTATTCATTTGTCTACTTTTTATATTTATTTAAAACATTTTTTTTTTATTGAGTACATCAGACATTAGTTTTTTTTGATCATCACTGAGTTTTTATGAAGCTTATGCGTGTGGCGAAAATTGAATACAAAACTTATTTTAATCCGTAAATAAATGCGTAAATGATTCAGACTGTCTATTAAATTGTCACAACCTAACATGAATTGAACAATTTAAATAAAATAAAAAAATAAAATATTATTTAAACATAATACTTAATAAGTACGTTATAACAAAAACTCGTTTGGTATTCGCACCGCATACGTACCTTAGTATTGTCTAAAACACAAAGCGACTTTGTTGATAGTTATCGCAGAAAACTACGTACTCCTTCCTAGTAAAGGGAATCATATAATTTCAATACAAACTCTTTGGAAAATCCTAAAGATTTATGTTGAATAAAATTATTAACTCCGACATTATTATATTAGAACATGAAAGTGAATGGTATGGGGCTGGGGTGTTTTTCTTTATAATGTGATTGAAAAGCACCTGTGCGGAAACATTTTTTTAATCTCCGGGATTCGAACGCTAAACCTCCGCCTAGAGAAATTAAAAGGCATCAATAACATAGAAAACTGGCAAAGTCTGCTTGTGATTTGACTTTAATCAAGAAATATATCCTGTAATCTTGTCTTTTAGATTTAAATAAAAATACTTTATACCGGATGAAAACCAGCAACTCCGTAGGCATAGATGACGTCAATATGGTAACTTTGTGATATTTCAAATCAGACAGCTGTCACCTTTCAATCTACACGTGAACGGTTGCTGAAAAGCATCCGAAACGGAGTAAATAATATAAATAATAAATTACGTTTTATTCCAGTATAAAGCATTTTATTTAAATATATTCTGTATTAAAGAAAAGAAATCTCTACAGCAATCCTTATATATAAAATAGGATATAAATGCTAGCGCTTTACTGCCATACCGTGCATTCTTGCATTCAGCTTTTATATAAAATCCAATAAATATTCAATCCTCGACTGTGAAGAATGCTGTAGTAATAATTCGTAATAAATACTACCAGTCTTTAGGACATAACCTACGAAACATTTCGAGGTATGAATGCCTCGAAATGAAACCATTTTGCATGATGAATATAGGATTATTCTATTACACTGCGATGTTCTGTGGAGTGTTTCCAAAATCGCAACAGATAAACACGATTGTGTTGAATGTTAATTTGAATGTTTTACTTTTTTTACTATTGAATTATTTTGAGTATTACCATCACATCATCGGGTAGGCTATTGCGGGAATCATCTTCTTCTTCCTGTTCCCTTTTTTATTTGGGGTCGGCGCAGTGTCTCTTTTTCGATTCTTTTATTTTTCTCACTATATCATCAGTCAAGCTTAAAAATGTATTATACATTACCGATGTTTTGATTACATCAAGCACGCTCACGAGCAGACTAATTAGAAGTTTACCATTATTATCAAATATTTTAAAAAATATAACAAAAAAACAGAAGATCTCGAATAAAGTTTTGCTAGAATAACGCTATGCTAGTTTTGCTAAATACAATAAATAACTCAATCCGTTTTGCTTTTTCAGTCGGTAATGGACCTGCTGATCTGGTGTTGCGAATATCTACATATAAACGGTGGTATTCATTTACCAATTACCATCCTGTGAGCTACCTTAACATATCTATTCTATAAAAAAAGTATTTGTAATATAACGTACCTTGGTAAGTAGATCATCTGTATCTGACGGTGCAAGATCATAGGATTCCTCACTAGCGATATAGACGTTGGGGTTGTCATCATACTGGATGTACTGCCCCTCGTATGGAGATAGGTAGAGATCTTGATAGGTCTTCGGTTCCTTGGGAGAAGCTATGCCGTTGGCCGATGGCGCCGCTGTGGCTGCAAATAATTAGAATATTAGTAAATATGCATTAAAACGGTAATTCGCAGTAAATTTAAATTTTTTCGAAAGAGTAAGTTGATAGCCAAATCTTATTCAAACTTAAATATAATTCAAGAAAACTTAGGGAGAAAGTATTTTTGAATAGTCAATTTTTAAAGCTACCAACAGATCGTAATGTTGCTAGGAAAAGAGCCGTCAAAAATCAGCCGTTAACTTTAAAAATATTTTTTTACAATTGTGTAATACAAATTTAAAAATACATAAATGAATAATTATAATGATCGTGTAAAGTATAATAATGGAAGTGTCCGGGTACATACATATAAGTATATACAGTGCTATATCCTAATAGATTTGGCCTTATAATCTTAATAGATTTTTAACTGCTTAATGCATTATGCAAAAGCAACCTTCGCTATACATATTTTGTATTAGTTTTTCTTATGACGTTTAAAAAATGTTTCTTGTCGGTCTCTTCTTTTTAAACCGGTGATAGACTTTTAAAAATGAAGCTACAGACTTGCTTTTACAGTTAAGCTAATCTTATTTGAATAATGATATTTTTGAGTTTGAAACTAAGGCCCGTATTCCAAGACATAACACAAGTATAAATTTCGTTTCAAGTTCCCCGCATCGCTGGCAACATTTTCATATAATATATTCTGCATTCTCCAAATATAAATTTGATCCGTTAGAAGCTGGGTAGAGCACGCGCATCGCTCATACCTATCATAAGCACATATTCTATAGATATTTTAAAGTAGATCGACATCAGCAATAAACACTACGCTAACTTGAAAAAGTATATATTACGCTTTTTCAAAGAAGAAATTGAAAATATACCTTTTCAAGTTAGCGTAGTGTTAATTGCTTCTGTCGAGGTAACTAACGCCTTCAGTTTCATTAAAATAAAGCAATATGATTCGAGTCTGGTTTTTCATTCAGAATTTGTTAGGTACCTACTATTTAAATAAAATACTGTATACCGCGATTTATTATTTATATTGTTTAAATTATTTATCCCGACGTTTCGAATGCTTTTCAGCAACCGTGGAGGAGACCATAGCCTACCATATACTATGACTTTTCTTCTCAATATCCGATTTTATAAAATACATGCCTACATATTGAGAAGATTATACATTTCTATATAAATTAATTTAATAATTAATCGATTGTATTGATTTATTATATAATAGCAACGCGCCCCAGCTTCACACGGGTACAATGTACTCGCTGATAATGTAGCTTTCTATTGGTGAAAGAATTTTTAAATTGTTTAATAATTGGTCCAGTAGTTTTTGAGTTTATCCATATCATACAAACATACAAATTTCTCTTTATAATATTATAAGTAAATAAGTAATAAGTGTAAGTATAGAAGTATAGATATAGTATGAATATAAGACAGTTATAACGAGATATATATTAGCATAGAAAAGAAATATAAAAGTAGCTAAGTATTTTGTGAAAATATTGTAAAAGCTGGCCCCAGTCTAGACATGAATTCTCCATGTAACTACGAATGTTCGCCACATACTAAACTCCGATATGCATTATCCCACTTTATTGAACACGTCAAGCTGCATAACTGAACGTCGTTTGAAATTCCGTAGCCGTGTATTCTAACACTGAGGCAGAGATATGCGAAACAAGAAGTATGCGAGATTGGATTATGTTGCTTCTATTTCGAATATTTGGTTATCGCATTTAGTTCGTTAACTATCTCCGGTGTTCACACCTGCATAGCGATAATATTGATTGTTTGCAACATGTCATTACTATGCAGAAGAAACAAGATACGAGATAGCCTTGGGGAAATAACGTTTACGGTATTTGAGTAGTATGCTCCCGAGAATGCCCTTTATTTGCGACGTGGGAAATTGCAAGTGTTCCAATTAGCAAATGGCAGAATCAGGGAGGGTTACTCAAGACTTGCCTAGCCTTTTTTTATCGAGGGGGAAGCTCCTTATTGCCGTAGTACGATAGATTAAACCAAAAGGTTAGGTACGATAGATTAAAAAAATATATTATCTTCTCGCCAACCTCCCAGCGGATAGTGCAATGCTAGCCACAGCCACATTAAGCCCCTGATGCTCTTTTTAGTATGAGTTATTTATTAATTGTTACATTAACCAAGTATACATTGACTTAAAGAAAGAAATATATTAACAAAGCCACAAAATCCGGCACATGATGAGTGTCGCCTCAGCCTTAGACATTATATAGTATTTCGATGGTCTCAGCTAAGTGTAGGCGTTAACAGCATGCAAAGAAGACAACAACTAGTATTTTATTTTAAACTATATTATACTAAAATAAAAGAATCAATATTTACCAGAAATTAAGAGGAGTTAATAAAAGAGCTTTTATACCAAATACAATTTTTAAAATATTTGTCTGTCTGTTTGTTCACGCTTAACTCCGAAGATATTGAAATAATTTAATATGTACTGTACTTTCACTTGTAGATTATGTAAAATCCGGAACAACCAACATGTAGCCTTTGTTTCATCGAAATGAGATGTCGGAACATCATTTAACGATAATTTCAAATTCGGCATTCGCTCTCTATACCTTCGTATACCAACAAATTGTAATTCAAACTGAATCCGACTCGCATCGAACTAATTTTAATTATCATAGTTTACATATTTGATTATTTCGCCGCTTTCAAAAGGTATTTGTGAAATGTTGGAAAGTGGATGTGCGGTCCCACTGTCGAACCTCAAACGAGAGATCGAATATTTTTAGATATTATTGCATGAAATAACTATATTATACGTTTAGATAATGTATTACTGAAGTGTTTATTTGGCACATGCAATTTTTTCATCGCACATAAAATAAATATAACCATAAATTGCAAAAAATAAAAAAAAGGATTTTCTAAGTATGAAACAAAAATACTAAATATCTCTAGTATAGTTATGATAAATTTACTTATATTACCAAATAAAAATGCAATTAAGATTTAATGTTCCCATAGTAACTAATAGATTCTGTTTATTAGGGACATTAATTTTCAACTGAAAGAATATTTAAAATTTGTACCCATTTTGAAGTTACAGGCATTTCACGAAAGGAATTAACTCTACCTCTTATATTTTAAGTACATTTGAATATCCTGAACGGAGAGAAAATAAACCAATTCACAACAATACCGTTCCGTATTGATATTTTATTGCTGACTGTCAGAGCTGCAAGGGAATCCTTACGCTAGCAATTGATCTAACCAGGAAAGCTTTGCAAATATTGGACCCTAGTATTTTCTTGTTAGTGTTTGACTTTTAAATCAATCGTATCTTTGAAGAGGAAAATGTATTCAAGCTGCTCATTGCTCAATACATACAAACAATATACATATTACATTATGGATATTTTATACTTTGGACAGGTTTACCGTTTATCCCCTATATTAGCTGAGATAATATATAAAAATCCTAACCTATTTACGAAAAGGACTTTAAATAAGCTTAGTTACTTACTTACTTACTCTATAGCGTAATGAAACGGACACAGAAATATGTCCGCCCCATGCGTAACTTGGGGACTCGGAAATTCACTACTACATTCGTTAGCAAGTGATAATTGGCTTGACTAAGATCGTAGATCTTTTTAGCTTTGGATTTCGATAAAGAAAAATTACTTGGAAATTATCTTTCAATGAATAAAGTTATATGATATTATGTACGTATATGGAAGACCCAGAGCCTAAGGAATATATTGTTTGCCACTTGTTTGGTTTGTTTACAGTAGACTTACAGTTTCAAAACTTGCCAACTTATCGATATTATTAATACCTACATACAATCAGTAGGTACTTCATTGATTTCTGTTAATGTTAAAAGCCATAGCTTTTATCACCAAATAATAATAAAATACTATCAAGTGGCTTCTATATCCAATACTGGAACTTTTAAAATAAAAAAATAAATGTAAAAACATCTCAATAAAATAACTTTATTTCTTATGTGCTTATAAAAGACAATTTTATAATTAGGGGAAACTAGTAAGATGTGCCGCAGTATTTTTTAGTGGCGTTCACATAACCATTATTCCACCATTAGTCATTTCAAGGCGTATTACAAAACGCTGAGCTCTTCACAATTTTCTTTTGCCATTCTGAAATAAAGCTAGAATTTCTAACAAAACCGACATTGTGTAATAAGTTACTTCAACTTCCATTATGGCATTGTAAAATGGAGCTAATCCTCTCTGTTTGGTTAAAAACCCACTTGATAGTGAGCTAACAGAGTGCGAGAAGGTGCTTGAACAGTTCAAACCGGAAGCAGAGCTCTAAACGTCGGTAAAGTCGGAGAGCATTCAAGCTTGAAGGCATTAATAGTAAATTTCCTGCAGACTTGTGTATAATGAGTTTATAGCGCAGTACAATTGCAGTTATTGTAGAAATTAAGTAACCAACGTTTGCTGTTGCTCTCATAAATTATTTACGTATATTTCCAAACAAGCCTGGCGATTATTCTGATGATCGAAGGATAAAATGACATGAAGAGGAGAAGAATGATCGAAGGACATGAAGTTGTCTGCTGTAGGGAAGGGTATTTCACGGCTGCGACAGGGAGCGGCAGAATCCCGCCCGTCGCAGAGTACGCCGCAGGGGCGGTCAGGTCCAGTTGTGACCAAGTCCCCCCTTGCCCTTGGTGTTGCTGAGTACGTGTGGTGGGGGCCGCGCGTGTTCGTATAGCAACTCAGGGAGGACGGCATATACAGTGTAGGCCGCGTATTGCCGTTAATTTAAATGAGAAGTGCCGTTGAGGGGCGGAGCGCGCGTGGGGGCACCGTGAGAGTTCCTCTTTGGAGATCCCGGGGCTCTCCGACTTCTTGCGCTGATGACGGCCACCGTGGGGTTTTAGTCGGTAAGCTCGCGATGTTTTGACTCCTTGGAGTCCGGTCGCGAGAGTCCGACATAACCCGTCACCGCCCTTAAGGTGGCGGGTATCATTGATGATTTCCCCACGAAAAAAAAAAAAAAGGGTATTTCACGGCTACATCTGGTTGGTAGTTCGTTACCAGTCGGACTATTAGTATTACGGTGGCCAAAGTTAATTTGAGTTATCTTTCACACTTACATGGTGGCTATTTCACCAGTTCTCTTCTTTTGCTTCTTCCTTTACAATCACAACGACAATGGAGTGGAACACTCTCCCTGTGAATGTCTCAGATCAATATGATTTGGATATACTTATTAAGGCAATTTTTAAAAAGGTAAGACTTCGTCTATGTCAGTCAGCGTGCTTCACCTTAGATTGCATCACCACTAACCATCCAGAAACTCAAGATTTTATGAATTTTCAAACACAATATGTTATACAGAAACAGTATTTTCGTCTCCAGAATATATTTCATACAAAATCTGTGAATAGAGTCGGAATCTGAATAAAGTCAATTACGTAGAGGACCGCACTCCAGGTCATACGAGCTGCCTTCAATCGACGGTCGGCGGTCAGTTTCTTTCTTTTGTTAACTTTGATTAAACGGTTAGGGTTGGCAATTGCAGAAAGCAGATACTATATTTTCTAACAAAAACTTATATTCTGTCAACTTGAACAACTCTGAATATGATTTTGTGTCAGATATCGACCGACGAGCATGAGGTTTATATTTATTGATGGTATGTTAGTAGTTAGGTTAGTTAAGATGGTAGGTAGAAGTCAGTCAATGATGCTCTGTCGACCTACTCGTACTTTTTATATCGAGCATTCGGAAATCCATACACTTTAATGTGCACTTCACGGTTTTTCCACCTATGAACTGTGGTTCGTTATCCGCGAGTATCACACATTTAAATGAAAAAACTTTTACAGAATTACAACGCGATTTATCTGTCACCTTTTAGTCTGCACGTGACCACCCATGCAAGTCAGGATACAATATAATTATAATGAACAAATCCCGTTTAAGTATCGTAGATATAAATACCTACATAATTCCTTTACATTATAAATATTTTATTGTTAAAACATCTTATACATGAAATAGTGAATGAGTTTTTATTGAATAAACACTTTCTGTTCGTATTTTGCAAGACCTACAACCCTGATTGTGTGCTGAAAATATTTTCTAATCCGTACAGTATATATGTATACTGCATTTTGTTTTTCATCCCGTTCCCAAGTCTATCTTTTAGTAAGGTTTTGTATTACACTTTAAAAATATATTCGAAAGAATAAATAAACATCAACTCTCCAAAGATATCACAAAATGAACATGAAGAACTATTAGAAGGAAAAAAATATCAACTCTATATACTACCCTATAATGTTAGATTTCTCAGGACACAAATAATTCCCAAGTCCTACTATAAAGGGTATGGTGCAGACGCATTTATGTGATGTTCATTTTAATGTCAAGAACGTGATCACTCTGGCTGTGTTTGGATCGGATAGCCTTCCAGAGCTAAATATACTCGTAGCATATATAGTATATACCACTTAGAGAGTATTGTATCAGGTTAATTAATTTGATTGAACCAGGCGTTATCGTATTCCTGATGGACTATTTAGCTCTGCATTCGAGGGGTTGCGGGTTACAATCCCGCTTCAAATACTAAACTGTTGAGTAATCTATCTACATAATATTATATAAAAGAAGGCCGTGTTAATAACACCATTTAAAACTCACGAATGGTTGCACCAATTTTAATGATATATGATTCGTCTGTGTCCCGAATAACAGAATAACTATTAAAATATGAGAAAAGTTAAGGAAAAAATATGCAAAGAAATAATTTTAAAATAAATTAGGTTCGGAACTCCGCCATCACGTCACGCAAGTTTATAGCTTTTTTCTAACAATTTATGTCCACTGCAAATCTATATAGTATCAATGGGAAAATAGCATATTAAAATCAAGAATTTTTTTTTGTCAGTCCGCTAGTATAATATTATAACGAATAGAATGGAATCGCAGATTTCTATTTTTCCGGCCCACTATACTTGTAACTTGGGTATCTTTAAGGTCAGTGTGAATAGCCTTCTTCTAGACAGACTTGCCCCCGTTAAACGTTTGCCTATTATGCATAAAAAAATTGCTAAACTGAGTCAAATTTCTCTACTTTATCTTTTAAATCAAATATCGCTAAACGAGCGTGAGGTTCACTTGATAGATGGTGGCCTAAGAATATTAAATACTATATCTATCCCAAAAATACATATTTGAATTTGAATTCAAATATAGCGTTTTCTATATATTTTCTATATCTGACACGTAATATATTATATTCCTCCTGTCATTTCAATGTACAAAGAAGCTCCTAGATCTAAAAAAAAGGAAAACATTTTTACAAAAGTATTTTAGCCAAGTATAAAAACGGGGACCAAAAAAAGTCTAGACATACGTAGTGATGTCAACAAAAACATACCTATCAGTATTTGGAATGAAGTTTATTATGCGCTTGTGGATTGAAATATTCAAATAACAATAAAAACTAAAAAGTAAATATTTGTTAGTG
Source organism: Anthocharis cardamines (assembly GCA_905404175.1). Classification (NCBI taxonomy): domain Eukaryota; kingdom Metazoa; phylum Arthropoda; class Insecta; order Lepidoptera; family Pieridae; genus Anthocharis; species Anthocharis cardamines. The sequence goes on from FR989951.1 coordinate 15,459,300, forward strand.
TTAAACATTTACTTGGCTGTTGCGGGTGTTTAATGAATCAACGCCGAAATACTCACTGGATTCTATTTATTTAATAAATTTCTCGTTTACTTTTCAATCTGCGCCATGTTTAACAGAGAGGCGGTAGTGTTTGTCCTGTCATTATTGCTATGCAGGTTATAATGAATATAAACCAGGACCAAATGTTCATACGTAGCGTCGGAACATCATTATCCAAAATTGTGTATTGTTTTTACGAAAATACTTTAAATCACTAGTAATTATAATATAATACTTATGTGATGCAATGGATTGTATTTTTTTTAAAGAAGGAACTAAATAGGTACCGCGTTAAAGTTTATTTGGGCATATGTATAGTATAATTCGCAATATCGAAATGAATGATAAATATGTATTTATATATATCGCTGGTAGTTGGTTTTGTCTTTAAGCTGGAAATATATTATTTTAAAACAAATATGTATTATTTACTTAATAAACTCTTAAAAGAGCCGAAAATATGTGTATTTAATTTTTCTATTTTTGAAAAAAAATACACATATTTCCTTTTTAAAATAATATTATTTTATCACTCATTCATTACATTAAATTGTTACATGAAGTTATTTAAGACTAAGTTTAATATAAAGTACTAGTTTAACGACATTTTAGGTCATATTTTATTTGAAAAGTTGTCAAAATTTATTTGTTTTTTTTTTATTGTACCCAAACACCTGTATAATAGAGGTAGAACAAACAATAAAATTGACTGACTAACTAATATTTAAAATCTATTCCGATTTCTATTTCTAACAGAAAATAAGCCTATCTTTCGAACTCTACACCAAATGTATTCTTAATGTAACTTTTGGTTTTGGATTTTTTTTAATGGTAAAAAATATAACATTTGTAACTCACGTAATATATAAATTTAATTAAAAATTATACTTGATTAATATTATGATATGCAAAAGTGATATCCATTAACTTTATTCGCGAAGTGAAATCATTTCGTGAAATAGGTTCTCGCCTCTGTTAACGGGAGTATCACACATTTAAATGAAAAACATTCTTCATAAGAATGATACCCGAGATTAGTAAAAATTTAAAAACTTATGAACTTCAAAGGGAATTTTAAACATAACAAATGTATAGAAATAGAAATACATAGAAACGGATGAGCAAGCAGATAAAATGAGAAAGGAATATCTAATAGTATATAAAATTCTCGTGTCTCAGTTTTCGTAGCCATACTCCTCCGAAACGGCTTGACCGATTTTGATGAAATTTTTGTGCTTATCCGGTATCTATGAGAATCGGCCAACATCTATTTCATCCCCCTAAATGTTAGGGGTAGTCCACCCCTAATTTTATTTTTTATTTTTTAGATAAAATTTTTAATTTCTATTTCTTTATGATACAATATACAAAAATACATCCAACCCCTGCTTTTTTGTCAAAAAATCTTGACCCGTGCGAAGCCGGGGCGGGTCGCTAGTAATTAATAAATTGTACCTATTCAATTCAATTATAAGATATATATATAATTGAATTGAAGTTAACTTATGTTTATATAGGGTAATTCACAGAACAGAAGATTCTTGTTCCGTGAGGTAATTAATGTCTACATTCTAACAGACTGTCATGATTAGAAATATGTGTGGGCAATATTGAAGCGATAACGATGTTCTAATATCGAAGGGTCAGTTCTCAGTACTTAAAGTCAATATATATGAAATGCATATAAAAAGTTTTGAAGTTATTCAATTTTAAACGTTTAGGGATTTAAGTAACTAAGACTTACAATAAATATATATTATAACATCAAAAATATTAATTACGCCGATATTTTTTGTACGTAAGTACATATATCTTATGTAATTTTGACACTAAAGTTTTCAAATTAAATAACTTGAAAACTTAAAATTTACACTTATTGGATTTTAGCACAGTAAATATAAAAAGATACACTTCATCTCGTATTACGCCTGAGGGTGCAGCGACGCAGTGTTCCGTGAAAATAATAAGAGAGCCATCGAAGATTCCCCTTTAAAATCTGAATATAATTTTACACTCACTGAATTTATAAATGGATTAAAATCAACGTCAGTGTGTGTATTATTCATAATAGGTTGTATCATATCGGCGCCGCCGTCTGGCGAGGTTTGGACCTAATCTTACGCTTTTCCGATGGCGATGCAAGTATTGGCCATGGCTGCTCATAACGCAGTAGCGCAATAGTTATTGCAAAATTATATAGATTTTTATAAAATTATTTTTAGACCGTGTAAAATTTAATTTTTGTTTTAAGCTCTATTAATCAGTAATACATATATAATAGTTTTAACTTGCCTTTGCATGATTAATTTAAATAGGTAGTCGATAGCCGTTATGATTAAAAAATGGAATGTTTTATGTTTCCGAGATTTTTGTACATATTTTTAACTAAATATATGAAAAATGCGTAAAAGATTTAAGGTCGGTCAAAAACGCAACAACACAATAAGTAATATAAGAAATAATAGAAATGTTATAGAACTTTGATGCTTTTTCAATTTGACTTTATTTTAAATTAATGAATTAATATTTTATTTGTTTTCAGGTTTAAGGTGATTTTTGCTAAAGAATTTGGGATTTGAAGTTATTTTAGGTATTCAAATTTTAAAATTTTAATCTGGTATACTTAATATGAATGCAGTATGCGCTATTATTTTTCTTATTTAAATTTAAAATGATTAACCCTGTATTATGTAAATAGTACCTACTGCGCAATTATTAGAATTATGTAAAATTTGAATTTGTTCAAAACTTATCTATATGAAGAAATACTGACAGTATTTCCTGCTAAATTAATAAAAAATTAATATTTTGGTGCTTTAACTTTTTTACTAACATAACACTTCCAAAGCATTTGTGCATGTATATTGTAAGATTATAAAATAAAAAATAAGATCAGTTCTTTAATATTATATTATATATATTTAAAAATAATAAAAATACATTGACAATTCGCGTAAAAGCTAAACGAAACAAATGTTAATATTTAAAAAAATATTTACGTACTACTAGGTTAATTTTAGTATTTTCATTTACAACAGTATTTTATTCATAACTAAAACAAAAATAGAAATTTTATTAACACTTTGCATATGCTTCAAATTTTAATGTGGTTTCATATTAAAAATCAACCATATACTGCTTATTTTTTTTGTTCCAATCCCGTAGAAGGTAACAAAGATACTATTATTATTATTTAAATTATATAAATATAATAAAACTGCTTCTGCCGCAGTGTCATCTACACCCGTCGGCGAGCAGAGTTTGATTTATTGTGATTGATAACGACAATACATTATTATTACTTACGCAAGCAATTCCTAGTAGATATATATTTTTTTAAACAAAATATTTAAAAATTATAATATATTTTCTACGAAAATTTAACTCAAACAAACTTTAACATTTAGTTTTCACCGCAAAAATGCAACAGGTGGCCGTGAAACAAAAATGGAAAAAATAATTGAAAAAAATTTTTTTCGCAAACCAGAAAAAATCGCTTTGCTTTGGCGGGAATTTTTTTTTACTTACCGGACTGCCCGGCGAAGGCGCACGCCAGCGCTACAGCCAAAGGGACCGCGATCGGGATCATGGTGCGAACTCCAGTGACCAGTGATCGTCACTCGTATTTATCATTCCCGCGTAAAGCCGCGCAGTCGCGCATCAATCGATACCGCCCACATGATAACACAACACCACACAAACACAACAGCGTAACTCCTTAAATTGTACCTTATTTCCATAATTTTAACATCTATAAAATGCGCTTACGACCTCTTGCTACCACTACTGTACAGGACCAAACATCCGATCCAATTTGCTGTTGTAAATTGAATCCTAACTTCAATAGCAGAAATGCTTTTTTCCAATGTCATGAATGCACGTAGAGCCCAATGAATTTATACTTTACAGATGACACTACGCATCGTATCGCGTATTATTTAATAACTTGAAATTTATTAGAATCAACAATAGAGTCCAGTCCAATTAAGCTAGGCTGCCTGGAATGCCTTTCGATGGCTTTTATGGGTCCTCCACTGTTGGTTTGAAATTAAATATTTGAAATATTTTCAGTTTAATGTAATGAGGTCAAAACATTAATAAACTCTACAAAAAGAAGAAAAATATACAATATTATCAGACCATCTCGCCTCCTTAAAACAGTATTAACGTGTTAGTCGGACAACTGATTGTTCGATTACTTAATCATTTTAAAAAGAATAAACCAACAACAGTGTCTTCATTTTCCTCCGGTTTTTTACTCATCACTTTAATTTCGCAATAAAATTCAATAATTTCCTAGGAGCGAAATCCGCTTACGCTCAAATGTTTTCGAGTGTAAGTGCAATCACATTTTATTTCAAATTAAAATATCGGATCGCTTATCTCTATTAAAATTGTCGGATGAGCATCTTGAGCCATTTTCTTTTTATTTCACTAATCATTTTTAAAGAGAACCTTTTTTAAAAATGCAACAAAACATTTTTGAATACATGTTTATCAATTAATTAAACTCTAATAAATTACTCTTATGTTTTCCGTAAGTGTGTTAGAAATTAGAAATCTCTTATTAACCGTACCAAATCATTTAAATATAATATTTTATAATGGATTAAATCGCGATTTTTTATTAAATTATTTATCCGACGTTTCGGATACTTTTCAGCAACCGTAATCACGGCAAACTGAATACATCGACAGAATAATAAATCGCGTTTTAATCCATTATAAAGTATGTTATTTAAATGTGTGATACTCGCGTTAATAAAAGACAAAATTACGTACCACATCAATTATAATCAGTTTTCACATCCGATATTATTAATAGGGATATGCAATTTGTGTATTTTAATAGTTCTGAGTGAGCATGTTAGATATTGGAGTTGACAGAGAAGTTTGCGTTCAAATATTATATGAGTAACTATTTACTTAACTTGTGTGCTTGTTAGCCATTAACTACTCGTCTCTACAACGTTGTCAAGTGATTACTAAAGTTAAAAAATACAGTTCACTTGCATTCTATAACATAGAGATAATTATTCCTATCGAAATTTTCTTTGAGACCTTAATACCTAGGTCCTAGTGTCGATCTTTGCATCTTTTTGAACTGTAACTTGAAAAAATCTGTATATAAAATGTATTGTACATAAAAAATGAAAGTGTGATGAAGTTAGAATACATTTTTGTATAAATTGTATGTCGCATCGAATGCATTAATGTTACCATGTTCTAAACTTCATTTTGCATGTATTAATTTCTATAGGTAAAAACACATTCTGGTATTTAGGTAAAATAATTAAATTCAAAGTTGTCAGTCATAAAATGGTTGTGTATTTCGTTTCAGTTTATGGATGTACAAATTAAAACCATGTTAACAGCTCACTATTACTCCCCGTATGTCCAGTGGCTGGTTTGTTATCAGAAATCGAGTACCTTATGCTCTTCTTTCGATATTTGTTACTAAACATAATAATCTGCAATAGTCATTAAATATAACTTTTAAGGGCATAGTGCCTCCATGGTCCAGTGTTAGGGACGTTGCGTTTAGCACCGGAAGTCCCGAGTTCGATTCATCGACATCATCCCAGCTGCCGACTTCCATCATCGCACCACACGTCACAAACAGTCCTTTCACCCTCATCATTTCTATAAATGGAAGTCGAGCACGGTAAGGTTCACGCGCAACTTAATTCCACACACTACCAAACTATGGAAAGAATTACCACCTTCAGTGTTTCCATCTGACTAAGACCTTGTTGGTTTAAAAAAGCGAGTCTTTAAATTTTTAAAAGGCCGACAACGCATCTAAGACGTCCAAGTCTCAGATGTTCATTGGCGGTGGTGATTACTTATCAGTAGGTAACCCACCTGCTCAGTTATATAAAAAAAAGACGCTACGAGTGCCAACTCCAATTCATTGACGTGTACTCTCTGAAACTTCCGTTTTCGTCAAATAATACACATACAGCACGCCCTTTAAAAATCCCAACAGCCCTTGTACGTTTGACTGCGGTGTTAATCCCGTCGACAAAACTTATAGCACTTATAAATTATAAGATTCAAAAGGTTGCAATATTTGAGGCTCGCGATCCCATCAGATGTAAAGTTGTGATGCGAGCTATAAAGGAGCACTTTTAATTGACTAAAATTATAGGTTTGAGGAGGTAAGTTGCCTCCTACAGTCCGTTCAATTGAAATTAAACTACAACGAACATTTATTATGAAAACAGGTGGGTATTGCTTAGTTGCTTCTTGCTAATATACGAGTGTGTTTCAATTATATTGCCATTGACTGGACTGGTATATTTGTGATATTATTATATATTTTAAATGTATACTATTATTGTAAGAACCCTATAACACCAGAAATTTAATATAATTTTAATGACTTGAGTTACATCTGTAACACTACTTTCGCCATCTAGTGTCGGATAGATGTACTACGATTAATAACAGACGTAAAAAATATGAAAATTAAAAAGGTGTTAATCTAATTCTATAGCATTTATTTTTCGCCTGGAACAAGCACTCTATAGAATAAGAAATACCCTAAGACCCGAACGAATTTATATATATATCATAAACAATAATTCCTAACGCGCTTTAATATTTTATTTATAATTGCAGAAAGGTCAGTGATGATCATAATGGTGCTATTTTGTCTACGGAATTAAAGCATCGTATAATCCAGGTAATAGACGAATAGAATACCTAGAATACTAGAATATTAGATGACTTCTGTATTTCAAAGAAATTGCATCGCGTTTTATTAATAATTGAATTGAACATATCTGTTAGCGAGTGAGTCCTTGCAAGTACGACATACTTGCAACAACGACTTATAACGCACATATAAATTCAGTTAATTAATACCAAACAAGGTATATCGATCTCACAATAAATTTTTCAGTATTTTAGTTGCTGCACTCAATGTATGTAGGCTTTTAGGCCATGGGTACGACTGCATTATACATTGGAGTTGGATCAATAGGAAACTCAGCAATTATGATAATACCAGGTTCCACTTATGGCATTGAACCTACATTTCAAAAATATATTCTGTTTTTAATTAATAAAAACTAGATATGATTATGAACTAATTTGTGTTTGTCGTCTAGGCAACACGGAGCAATAAGACGAAACCAAGCTAGTTAACAGTTTGCAGAGGTATTTTGTTGTTTATTAATGTGAAATGTCTAACTTAAAGAAATACCTTGGCTTAGGCAAAGTAATATAAAAAAGTACATATTCAAATATTTTTGAATCATTAATTTTGTAAGGCTACTACTAGTTCGGAATGTTGCTTCTATAGAGAAGATCCTGCATGAGACTCGGTTAAAAATTTACACTTTTTAAAAAATCAAATTTTAGACAGGTAGTTTATGATATTTAGATGTTTGGAAACTTTTCATAAAATCGCTGTGCCTTTAAAGTCACCTAATTAGACTTCTCTCACCACTCAGCCGCTCACCCACAGAACAGAAGAATTTTTCCTGTTCTGTGCGCTCACATGACTCCTTTATATAAAAACTAGCTGATCCGGCGATCTTCGTATCTTCTAACTTCTCGAGTTTTTGTGTGAGTAACAAACGTCGATTCATTTTTACATATTATATAATATAGAAGATATTATATAGATAAAAAAGATAACCTTTTTGCGGAATTTTCCCACTAGAGGGCAGGTTGCTTTTTAACTTAAACGTAACATAGCATTTAATACTATGGTATATCACATGTTTCTATAATTAACTAGATGTTATGTACATATGTAAAATAACCACTGTTTTAATATTTCCTTGACTAGTAGAAAATAGCAGTTATTTCAATGTTTCAAATTGTACTATTTGATCTAAAATCAACATATTTAAAAGATATTGCATTACTGCCATTCTCAATATAATTGCTTATTTATACAATTATGTATTTATATAATTTTAATAGTTCAGTTAAGTATAATTTAATTACACACTTGTTAAAATATCATGTAACTAACAATACGTTTCACGCAACTCTTCGATTTTTTTGTATATTCTTTTTTTCTGTGGTGTAATAACAATATAGTTTTAAAAAATATATTGTTACTAGCAGCGAAACCCGGCGTTGCTCGGGTTAAAATACATCGCATGTTTAATGGTATAAGAAATATTTAAGGATCCATTTTCTAAAGTCTATAAACATTTTAGATTTCTATCTTAAATAATAAGACATTTATTCGACCATTTAACATACGGTGTAAAGTATCTTCAAGTTGTAGGCATCTTGGAAGTTTCTAGACCATTTTAGAAATTTTTAGAGTTTTCAAGATCATTGAGGATCAATTTCACCGATTGCACACATTTTGGAACATTCTAGATCTTTCCAGAAGTTTTCTAAAACATTCTAAATCGATTACAACAATTGAAACCATTTTAGAACTTTCTAGATCATTTCAGAAATATTTAGAATTTTCTAGATCATTGAGCATCAATTTTACCGATTGCACACATTTTGGAATTTTCTAGATCTTTCCAGAAGCTTTTTAAAACATTCTAAATCGATTACAACAATTGAAACCATTTTAGAACATTCTAGAGCATTTCAGAATTTTTTAGAAATTTCTAGATCATTTTGGGTCAATTTTATCGATTGCACACATTTTGGAACTTTCTAGATCTTTCCAGAAACTTTCTAAAACATTCTAAATCGATTCCAACAATCGAAACCATTTCAGAACTTTCTAGATTATTTCGGATCAATTTTATCGATTGCACACATTTTGGAACTTTCTAGATCGTTCCAGGAGCTTTTTAAAACATTCTAAATCGATTACAATAATTGAAACCATTTTAAAACTTTCTAGATAATTTCAGAAATTTTTAGAATTTTCTAGATCATTTCGGATCAATTTCATCGATTGCACACATTTTGGAACTTTCTAGATCTTACCAGAAGCTTTTTAAAACATTCTAAATCGATTACAACAATTGAAACCATTTTAAAACTTTCTAGATCATTTCAGAAATTTTTAGAATTTTCAAAATCATTTCAGATCAATTTTAGCGATTGTACATATTTTATCAGTTGCACACATTCTCGAACTTTTTAGATCATTTCCGAGATTTTCAGAATTTTACGGAAGATTACATTAGTTAGAAAAGGACAGATATATATTATTCCACATTTTTGCCACCCACAACCACCCACTTCCACCCACCCCGACCAAACTCCCTTATGCACACCTAGAGACCAAGGGGTATTCGCCATCCCAAGGGGAAGTTGATCAAAGTAGCGTATGATAGAAAAAACCGTGGACACACTTACGAACATTTGCATTTTATATAATATATATTAAGATTATTATTACTTATATGTATTTGACTGATTTAAGCCAAAAAAATGAAAGAAATTAATGCATACCTAGTTTTCTCTTCACAAGTTGCAGATTTAATATAATTAATTGCACAGACTCTTAGATGACATAATATCATAATCATCTTGCTTGAATTTATAAAATATACCGAGTGCATTAACTCTTGATAACTTGTTTTATTAACATTCTCATATTATATACTATTGTAACATAAACTTAAACGTAACTAATATTATCTGTGTTGAAAAAATATTTCCATGTTCTAGAACCTATCTTTAACACAACTGCCTTTATCTAAAAAATGGATGAGTTATTATTTATTATTTTATATCAAGAAATTAATGAATGGCCTTGGTAGTCAAAATTCAAAAGAAAATCTTTTGTCATATAATATAATATTTCTCATTGATTAAATCATTATTATACTATGGATAAATCAGCTTTAAAACAGCAACATTTCGTCTTAACCTGACCAAAGTAATATAAATAAAAAGTAAATAAGTTTTCAGCAATAGAACCAGTCCAGTATTTGGTATCGAATGATCAGCGTTTGTTCCCGATTCGTACCTACCCTTCCTGCGATGTTCTCATGTAAATACAATATAAATACATAGGATTTGTACGATTATGTATAAAAGACAACTAGGTTCGGGTATTAATATATAAATATAATAGACGAGCATGAGGTTCACTTGATGGCAGGTGATACCTCAGCCACAGATAATCAGTCAATGACGCGCTGTCAACCTACTTTATGCTTTGAGCATTCGGAAATCTATACATAGACTGAAACCGAAACGCGCAATATGCACTTCACGATTTTTCCATCTATGAAAGGTGGTTCGTTTCCGGGGCGGAATTTCGATATTCCTCCCACCCGATCAATGCCCGAAGTCACCAGACGTGGGGTTAACATGCTTACAGAAAATTATAAACATGTCGTCCCGTTGGGATTCGAACCCACGACCCATCTATGCGCACGGCAAGTGTGATGTGAAGTCGCTCAATATATAGCGGCTTTTCAGGATGTATTTTGATTAAATTATTTAAATTTCATAAAAAAAAAGCATCGCAACCTCAGATCATTTTTCTAAAGGTTATACTTTGATGTGAAAAAAACGTAACTTTCTGACCTAGATTAAAATATAAGGAAAAGGTTTTTATAAAAAAAAAATACATTTTTCATTTCCATAAAGTATTTTATAGCCTGTTATAAAATCTCATTACTTTTATTATGTTGATTTCGATAAAGAAAAATATTTGCCAATTGTCTTACAGGAAGACTTCAAAGGGCACAAAAATATTTTACATAATTATTAGAAAAAAGAAAAGAATAGATACAGTTTTCATTTCCATAAAGTATTTTATAGCCTGTTATATTAAAATCTCATTACTTTTATTATGTTGATTTCGATAAAGAAAAATATTTGCCAATTGTCTTACAGGAAGACTTCAAAGGGCACAAAAATATTTTACATAATTATTAGAAAAAATAAAAGAATAGACTAGAATTTATTTCATTTTCCTCTTGACCACAACTGGAGGCAGCTTTTCTTGAGTCTTGAAGTACAAACCGCGGAAGACTGCAAAAGCCACGATGAGTATAGCCGTGATAACTGTTATGTACTCCGCACGGTTTCTAAAATAATGAATATATAATTATATTATAAACAAACAAATTCAGTTTCATTAAAACTACGATAGTTTTCAATATAATAAGTCTGAAAAAGGACATTAGGATTTTAATCATCATTGCAACGCATGCTGGATACATCTCGAATTTAATAAAATAGAGTTTAATAAATCTTCGGAACCTTGCCTAAAGGGACCCCTTTTATTAATATATTTTAGTTTTTATAGTATATATTTTAAGGTTTTTAGTTTTAGGTTCTTTTCCCCTTAAATAGAGTTAATTTGACATTGTCTTTTAAATTTATAATAAAACTTACTCAAAAGGTGTTCCGCAAATAGTATACCAGGTGGAACCGTTTTGCGGCAACTTGCCGCCGACGCAGTGGAAATCGAAATATTTCTCGTCGTAATTACTCGCACATAAGTATTTGTTTTTATATAGGGTCTGTAAAGAAAATAAAAAATTGAAATGGTCATATAATTTTATAAAAATATTAATTTATATAATATACGTCTTCGTGGTTGTAATAATTATTTATAATTCACGTCGATCCTTTCAAGGGCTGCAGGAAATTTATAAAAAGAAATGATTTTAAAAAGGTACGTATTTCTAAAAAACACCATTAATTTCAAAACAAGGTAATAGGAGAATTAAATAATAGCAAATGACTCCTATGAAAAGCCTTAAACGGATCGTGGTGGAAAGTCAATTACCGATAAAAATAAATTATTCCTGGGACTCTGTCGCATCGCCATCTACAGAAGAATTAGATATCTATACTAATATTATAAAAACGAATGACTTGTTTGTATGTTACGAAACTCAAAAATGACTGGACCAATTAAAAAAAATATCACATTATCAGCGAGTAACATAGGTTATTTTTGTGTATAGTACATAGCACCCGTGCGAAACCAGGACGCGTTACTAATAATTTACAAAGACAACTAGTATTTTTCTAACGTACTTGGCCAAAGGGTGTCAGACTTGTTTTCTCGTGGCAAGGTCCCACAGGCTGATGTAGACCAACAGAGACCTCTGCTTCAGGGTTGAAGAACGCCACAAATACCCAGTAAATTACGTAATGCAGTGCCAGCTGCAGCAGAAGGATGTAGTCGAATGCTGTGAGCCTGAAGATTTATGGGAGTTTTAGTTTCCTTTTTATCTCTTATTTATATCTGAGGATTCTCACGTCGCGATTTACACCTAAAGGAAAACTTTAAAACATAATTGGCCACGACCAACTGCCACTCCAGGCAGTGGCGTATCTAGCCGAGAAGTTTTGACGGGCACTTGACACCTGAAGGCTGGGTTGTATAATAAGTGAATTAAAACTGAAATTGCAATTGCTTATTTTATTTTCATGTTATTATATTACATACAACAATGAGATATATATGTATATGGTGTGGTTATATGTGGTTATATTAGAATTTAGGACATTGCACTTTTTCCTTGCGGTTTTTTTTTAAATTATGAGATACTCGTAAATGCATCGTCAGTGGCAGTGGCCGGATCACGATACAAGTCCAAAAGCCCGGCTTCCCCTTTTAACGCAACCATAAAAAGAAAAATAATGCCCCAAACTTAATTAAATAAGTCATATATAGGTAACTTATAAGATTACGTAATTATATAAGCTATATATTAACACGTATTACGTTAAAGTCGGCAAGCTGGGTGTTTGGGCTTATATGGTGGCCCCACCACTGGTCTGTGGCCCGCCGGGGCCCCCCTGAATCAGCGGGCCACATACGATCGCATTGGGTCCAATTGGCAATCTATAAAAATTGTATGTATGTCAGTCGGACGGGACACAAAAGATTAATCATCCACTTGCCTGTAAAGAAAAATGATGAGTAAAACAGACACAGAAATGTGGCGGATACTTTTTGTGTCCCACCAGGGGATTCGACAGTTAATTTTTCATTAAGTAATATTATTAATCTATACTAATATTATAAAAAGGGAAGATTTGTATTTTTGTATGTATGTAACGAATAAACTCAAAAAATACTGGACGGGTTTCAATTTTTTTCTCCAATGAGGATCCGTAACGTTTTTAGTTGAGAATGCAGATTTAAAGAGCTAAGAAATCCTTAACATACAGTGCAAAAATTTTTGTTCTACGATAATAATTGACGAAGTTATGACCAAATTACTAGCGAAGTTCAATGAGTGGCCGCCGCGGTTGCTATGACGTCACTGTGACGGTCGCGGCCTGTTAGGCGTATGGCGCGCAGTATTTTCTTTGGTTAATTGTCACTAAAACATTAAGTTTGTGTCCGATTTTTGTTTAATTCACCTTTAAACTATGTGTAAATATTGTATAGGTCCGAAATGTACAAACACTTCTATTAAAACTACTTTTTAACGTGCCGATAAACCCAAAATTCGTAAAAATGGTATTCCGTTGTAAGAAGATAATTATGATAAAACTCTACCCTCTGCCCAGGCTACAATACATTGGTGTGAAGATAGTTTCGATTTACGTACCTATAACTATTATTTAGTTGATATGGAAATAAGTTATTACATAGTACTATGTTCATATAGTGTAGTGTACCTTAGTATTATTTTAAGCCTGCTGTATTAATAAAAACCAATAAAAACATAACTACTTAGTTTTTCTGAGTTTTGTGGATAAAACTACGTTCGTACCTACCTATTACCATTTCTATGTAGGTAATATTCCAGAGTCAAAATAAATGACACAGGGACGTACTTGGGTAAAAACCAAAGAGTGAATAACAATATTTTATAAGCATTTATGTATCTGCGTCAGCTTTGCCTTATTGTTAGAAGCAAATAAATTAATATATATTTCAGTTGGAAGAAGATATAGAAAATTACGTAAAGTTTAGGTTGCTTGGAAGGAAGCTTAAACTGAAGATTGAATGACAAGTCTCAAAAAATTAAATTGACAGAAGTGTACATAAAGAACAAAATATTATCAATTTTTTGCTTTATATTGAAGTCACCTACCTAAATATATACTGAACGAAATATTTGTAAAAATGGCAAAAAAATCATTGCAAACAATATTAAGGTTTCTGTCATAGATCAGCAAGTATAGGGAACCACTAAATAAAGCGCAAGTAGATTAAAAAGCCATCCACGAAATAATCTACATATGAATGAACGAAAACATCATTCGTTTATCAAGATTCTATAAGCACTTTATTCATAAGTTCTGAATACGTCCCTGTACCTATACACTTACATTAATTATTTCTTACATCTACATACGTCCACTTAGACTTAAATATTACTAATAAGTACCTACGTTCGTAAATAATAAGCAGCACCCTTACCTTTGAGGTTTCAACCACGAATTTCAGCGCTAGTGAACTTAGAAATCATTCTAGGTGGTCAAATACCATGAAAGAATCCACTTTTGGAAGGTTATCTGATTGAGCTTGCACAAAACCACCATCTAATTTATTAGTACTCATATTATTTATGCATGTTTTATACTTAAAATATCACAAAAATACATTCTAACAGCTTCGTTAAATCGAGAAGTAAGAGCGCCGGTACTAGGCCGCGCTTGGTTCCGTCACAGTGACGTCACACGCTCCCGCGTACATGTACTTTTCGCGGCAGGAACGGCACACGTTTATCACTTAATATCTTCGTAAATAATGGTCCGATTTGGATAATTCAAAAAGACATATCATTCTTATGTCATAAAGAATAACGTGGATACTAATTTCATTGAATTTGCTATAACTTTACTGATCCTCATTGAAAGCAACATTATCATCGAGTTATATAAGCTATTTTTGTGTATAGTACATCTCAATTGCAACCGGGTGAAGCCGGGCGTGTTGCTAGTTACAATATATACATAGCAAATTAGGTCGACTGCGTATAATTATCAATGCTCTGTGGCTGAGTTATACATATTTACTAGCTTCACATTATACTTAAAATACCATATTTAGAAATTGTTATCAAATTAATCATTCACATTCATATCGTCTAGAAGCAACCATTCTATTGTTATAATATTATTGACTTTGATAGTATATTTAAACAGCTGTAAGGTTATGACCCAACAACGCTCTTATCTCTGAATTTCGTAATAATAATCACTCCTTAGCACGGTAAATTAATATATATAATTTTTATAAAATTTACGATATACTTGATTGGTTTTTTTATTATTTAAACTTTAATTCTACGAAACTACATTAAATTATTAATTACATCTATCTATCTTATATATAAATAAAAATGAATTGTTGTTCGTTAGTCTGATTAAAACTCGAGAACAGCTGAACGGATTTATCTTATCTTAGTCTTGAAATGTTCGTGGAGGTCTAGGGAAGGTTTAAAAGGCGAGAAAAAATCGAATAATTTCCGGGAAAACCCTAAAAACAGCCCTTTTCTATTTCCCATACAAACGTTTTCTAGAGTCAATTTAATTATAGGTATAATTTCGAAGCCAAAATTGTGGCAGAACAACGTCTGCGGGGTCCACTAGTTAAAAATAAATACAGATGATTTTTTCAAATTTAAAAACCAACACTTTCTTTAAGTTATTATATTACTTTCAGAAATTCGTTCCTATCCTATCGAATGGTGTTATAAATCAGTATGTGTTTTTTTTCCTATGGCAGAATAACGTCATTCGGATCCGCTAGTTGGATATATAAAAAGTCCGAGCGTGTATGAAAGCATTGATTATTGCAGTGGAAGAAGCGAAAGTGGTATGTATCGGAACATATAGAAATCCATGATCTCTACCTACCCCAATGGGAAAGAAGCAAAAATATATATGCGGAAGGGGAACACACTCAGTATATTCACCGCTAAAAAAATATTGGGGTTATTATATCAAATAATGGTCTCAAATCTAAATTAGTTATGTATTAAAGTTATAACGGTATAGGTTAGGTTAGTTTTAGTACTATTTAGTTGTTGGTAACCCTAAAAATGTTTCAGATCGATATGACATGGACCATTTACAAAAAAGTGAAAAAGGCATATGTGTCCACGGCATGGACAGCTTTTATACTTCAAATCATTTATTATCTTTATCAATACTTAATAATATTATAAAGAGGAAAGATTTGTATTTTTGTATGTAATTAATGAAACTCAAAAGCTACTGGACCGATTTTAAAAATTCTTTCACCAATAGAAAGCTACATTATCAGCGAATAACACAGGCTATTTTTGTGTTGTTTAATATAAAACCGATATGGCATAAATATTAATATTTTCAAGCTGTTGAAGTATTTTAAGACAGAGAAATACTTATATAAATTAATTATCGAATATACAAACCTGTCTTTACACTTTGGGCGATCACTTAGAAGTCCTTGAAGAATAAAATAAGCAAATATAGAAAGGAGAACGAAGAACGTGACTTCCGAATGGATCTTATAGGTATCGTGGAGTGGATGGTACAGTGGAATGAACATCAGAACTCCACCGAACATTCCGAGGAACATTGATATTACAAGTGATACGACTTCCGAAGATAGCCTAGAACAAAAACAATACTTAATCAATGAAAAATTAACATTGAGGTGTACTTAAAAGTATCTCTAACCCTTTCATTACGAAGGTAAAATGAAAGACAGAAACATTTTAAGAAGCCCTCTTTTGATTATCGTTTCAGTATTCCGCGGTAAGTGGTATAAAAATACTCATGCGCAGTAGCGGATTTACATATTTCCAAGGTGTAGGCTATTCACTACGACCCCCCCCCCCCCCCCCCGTCTACAATTGTCTATTCTTAAATTAATATCGATATATATAAAAGAAAGTGGTGTTAGTTACACCATTTATAACTCAAGAACGGCTGTACCGATTTTAATGATGTCTTATTTGTTGGATACGTCTCTGTCCCGAATAACAGAATAACTATAAAAATATCGGAATATAAAAATTCTAATCTAGTTTTTTATTTTTTTGAAGGCAACATTCTGACAGAACAACGTCTGTCAGGTCCGCTAGTACTATATAATATACTAGAGGCCCCGACAGACGTTGTCCTGTCTACACGTCTTTAATTTGAAAATTTCAAACTTTTTTGTGAATCTACACCATTCCCAGATCCCCTTGAACACACACAAAAAATTTCATCAAAATCAGTCCAGTCGTTTGAGAGAAGTTCAGTGACATACACACTCACAGAAGAATTATATATATAATATATAGTTCGATTACTGGTTGGTGTTTTGCTATAGGATATACAAGTTTGATATTTCGTTGAATGACATCATAAAAACGTTACAGAATTCTTATTAATTTCCATAAGACACGTAAAAATAAAATTGGTCCCCTTTGCTGCCCTAGGCTCAAGCCTATTCAGCCTGCTGGGAAATCCACCACTGCTCATAAGCTTACCTAAAAAGGAATTTGGAACTTACTTGGCCGACGTCCATTGTGGAACATTAGGTGCGAAAAACCGCCTACTGGTGTGGAAGAAGAAACAGAAACTGGCGCCGAATGTTGCGTGAAAGTAGTAAGAGTTCCACGGGACCCAGTAGTGGCGGTCGAATATATTGGGATCGGTATCGTGCCACACCCAATGCACGAATTTAACCGCTACTATATCATATGGGATATCTATCAGTACCGTGACGAGACCAACGGCAAATGGCTCAGCGTAATTCGGTAAGTTTAGCTTAGATACAGCGTATGCTGCGTGATATATGAATGCGGGGTCTGAAATGTATTTCCATTATTAAATAACTGTAGTAGAATAATCGCTGAGATCGTCACGCGTTAAGTCTTGATTCGCTACAGTGAAACTAATCAAAGTAAAACAGCGTTTGGTAGGACCTTGCGCTTTGGGTCGTGGGTTCGAGTCCCGCCGGGATGACATGTTTATAATTTTCTATAATTTCATGCCCGAACTGACCAAACGTAGGTAAGACGAACGAGTAAAAAAACACCGTTGTTCGGTCTCAGGATACGATTTCCGAATGCTCAAAGTAAAAAGTAGGTCGACAGCGCATCATTGACTGATGTTCTGTGGCTGAAGTATCACCTACCATCAAGTGAACCTGATGCTCGTCTGTAGATATCTAACATAAAAAAATCATCATCATTTGTATATAAGATAAAATATAATAACCCAATGGCATATCAATACTAATATTATAATAGCGTAAATGACTGTATCAGGTAACATATTTTCGACGAAGGCGATAAACCAGTTTTGATAAAATATTGTAGAAGACTTGGACAAACCCTGAGGTAATTCTTATAATTAAGTACCTTCTTTATATTTATGATACTTTGTTTTTAGTTATTCAAAATCAATTATTAATATAAATAAGACTTACATAAAAGTATGATATGTAAAGGTAAACGTCCACCAAGGAATATAACTGGCGTCTGGGAATGCCAAAAGTTATCATACTCCGGAACAATGATCGCCCAAAAATTATCTGTAACTATTCCATGCAGTACTGTGCCGAACCAGAAGTAAGGCCATCTCCCACCTTTGCTGAAAGCTTAAAAAATAGGTATTTATTATAGTGACATCAGACAATAAAAGGTTGTATTTTTCATTAATCGATCTTTATAGGCCAGATTATAGGGTAAATTCCCGACGTGCCTTAGTGGGGCATGGGATAGACACATTACTGTGTCTGTTTTATTGACCGTTTTTACTTAATGATGTTATCAGTATTTTTCAGTTCTGGACCGAAACAGTTTACATATCTAGTTTTCAAGAGATTTGAATCAGGGACTAAACGTAACGTGCGAACCACTGAACTTCGGCGGTGGTCAATGGAGCAATAATAAAGTACATATATACCTATATATTTATTTAAAATCTATGGGATCGATTATTTTATTAAAATCAAACTTAATGCATTATCTATACTTCTATACTAATATTATAAAGAGGAAAGATTTGTATTTTTGTATTTTTGTATGTATCGAATAAACTTAAAAACTTCTGGACCGATTTCAAAAATTCTTTCACCAATAGAAAGCTACATTATCGCTGAGTAACATAGGCTATATTTATTACTTGAAAAAAATAGAGATCCTTCGAAATTCCTACTAAAACCAACCCAAGGTGTAAAAAAAATTGCCAAAAAATGTCTTTCATCGCATGCGCTGCGGAAAGTATTGACTATAGAACAAAAAAAAGTTCTACAATATTATAGAACACATCAATATCGACAAAAAACTTCACGAGACCATATGTCTAACTATTATAGTTATGTTACTATAACTACTTTTTAATATTTAAAATATTGAAAGAAATGCCGATCAAAATCAGACCATGTTATCCATACCTTTGTATTAATTCTTTCCAAATAAATTATTTCCTATTCAAGAATATTTCAATACCTATTGATTACATTTTGAATTATTGAAATCGGACATTCCATTCAAAAGATATTACGAAATTAAAAATGTCAATACAAACAAAAAATACACGCCATCGCGCCGGTGTGGCTCCACGTGGCGTGGCGGGTAGTATTGTACTTTGTCATTTTGTTCAATTTTTGCGGTTTTGTTACGATTTAACTCAAAAAATTCTAGACCGATTTTTAAAATTCTTTCACCAGTGGAAAGCTACATTATCAGCGTGTAACTTATTTTCATCTAAATTGCACCCGTGCGAACCCGGGGCGTTTTGCTAGTAATTGATAACT
Source organism: Anthocharis cardamines (assembly GCA_905404175.1). Taxonomy (NCBI): domain Eukaryota; kingdom Metazoa; phylum Arthropoda; class Insecta; order Lepidoptera; family Pieridae; genus Anthocharis; species Anthocharis cardamines. The sequence continues at coordinate 15,478,957 of FR989951.1, forward strand.
ATCATTAGGATTTGGACATCCATGCCTAGTTATAATATTAATAAGGTGCTATAGATATATATTAAAGTAGGTATGGTAACTATGGTCAAAGGGCTTACCGTGCAATAGAGTCAAAATACCAGCTAGCACATATATAGCCTGAGATATTATGAAGGTTGGTTGGTTGATCCATAGTTGGTTAATGTCGTTTATACGCATAAACCAACTTTCATAAGCCGGTTGCTATAAATAAAAAAAATCATCTTGATTACCGAATACCGTCATTAGTACTAACTATAAAATATAGTTTTAAAGTGCCCATTACCTTATTAGTTATTACTTAACTTTTTATTTATATTTATTTCCTAGGCTTTGAGTTTAGTCTTTAACTCCTGGGTAAGAGCAAAGGCGGATACGTCAGTATTTTTTTATCATTAGACAGTCATTAATTAGTGGATATCGAAATAGTATAAACCAAAAGAAGACGTGCAGTATATTTCAACCTAACTTTCTGACATCTATATACTTATAATAAAAGAGTAGGATTTCGATTTCGAAATTACGCTTCACTAAATATTTTTACCAGAAATTAAGAGAAGGTAGAATGCATAAATGCAATTTTTAAGATTCTTGTGTGAATAATATATTAGATACAATTACTTAACTTACTTATTGCATTGTAAAATCTTGTGTTATTTTGTATTACTTATATTCGATTAAAATAGTATCACGTAAGCAGCTTTCAGATACTTAGCATCATCGTAACTTTGATTCTACGTGTCGTAATTTATATCGCAAAATAATTTAGATACCACAAGATATTTTTCAATACACAGGTACACCATAACAGTTGAGCTCATATTATGTATACCTTAAATAAAAGAAAAAAGTATATACTCACTGCCATGGCGCAGATCGTTATTTTCAAACTAGGAACAATCCTTAAACACGCCCACGCTTATTTCTTATTGGTACACTAATGTGAAAAATGATAAAGGTGTGACTAATATATTCGTAATAGGTATATGGCAGAAGTTCCATATTAGGGAATACGAACGTTCTCATATTAGGTTATCCAATAATACCCAGTCAAATAATATTTAATATTTAGCGACGTACCTATTATTCGCCGCGAAGAATAGTTACGCGAAGACTTCGTTTTGGATGAAAGCTTGCGAGCGACAGCAAGCAATCGATATCGATTAAATATTGTTATATAAATATGCAATGTTATTATGGTACGGAGAATAGGGAATTATGCCTATTATTTTAAAATGATCATTTAGTCGTGTATATGTTCAAATTGCGTATATGTCACAAAAAAACATACAAAATTAAAAAACATATATATATTTTTAATTTTTTATGTAAAAAAGTATGAAAAAGCCCCTTGTACATCCAATATATTTATGTTAGTGTATAAGTTATTTGTATTTCTTTGTTCCTTTTTTTATTGTGTACAATAATTTTTTTTATTATTATACTCTATATTCATAAAAAAAATCATAATGAAACATTTTTATTTAAAAAAATAATATCATTATATTCATATATTTTTTTTAATTATTATTATTTAAAAAGTATGAAGGCAAATTTAATCACCCCATGTCTCGTTAATAATTAATTATTATATTAATTATTATTATGATGAATTTTATATCAATGATATGCGCTATCATTATAAATAACAGTCAACCGTAATACGCAATATTCAAATATTATTGACTGTTTTACTATTATTTGACTATTAACAGTAATACCAGTAATAGGTTTGATATCCTATTATTTGTAAAGCGTTATATTCGATAATAGGATTACGAACATTTGACAATTTCAACAATCCTCTTATCGATGAAATCTGAGATGAACACCATAGACAACCATAAATAATAATACCTACATATTATTTGTCATAAACTACGAATACAGAACACGTCAACACGGTCAGCAAGGTTTTCATACACGTGGAATGTTATAAAACAACTGTATTACAATACTAAAACTAAACTTCGTTTAGCATGGATTATATTATTTATTATATTTATAGATTCAATTAATGAGTGCACATAGAGCAACACGGGCCACCGGCGAACCGGAGGGGAGTAGCCATAGCGTTCGTTACCGATACCAAACAATCTGTCATTTTTTGCGGGGGGAAACCTGCGCTATGTGTGCGTACTCAAGTTCGCACACACGAGCAATCGTCTGTCACTACGAAACTCACACCGTGACAATTAAAAAATACACTAACAATTTCACACACACATTTAAACATTCCGTGTCATAACAGTATAATTAAATGGCGCAACTACACTGACAAGTCCTTTTAGCCATAGTTGCAACAACTGTCGATACGCAGTATCGATAATTTCAAGAACTGGGTTTGGGAAATTAGGTTTATAAGTTCGAATTAATTTATTTATTTTAAAGATGGAGTTCATTTATTACGTACTACAATAATAAAAATGAACTTGTCGGGTAATGCGCACGTAGCAGGTCACGGAGAGTGGACCATGAGTTGGTATAGGTATAATAAAATCTTAGAAATAATTTGAAAAATACTTCGTAATTACAAAATATGTTTATTCCATGTATCCCTTAACGGAGATGGAAACGATTACTAACAACTTTGGGCCCTCAATGTAACAATATGAAATTGTGAATTAATAGATTGAGACTTAACAGTCCTTCGTTGAAAATTCTATTAGTTTTGACAATCTGAGAGCCGAGTTATTAGAGTTTTAAGTAGTAAACTGTAAAAGTAAGGTTATGTTACAATCAATAATTGACATATATATCATAAATCTGTGATCAATGATATTTGTAGTTGTCAAATCGTAACAATTCCTAAATGACGACAATCGGGAAAGCACTCAGACTCAAAACGTAGAAAACACGAAACGAATTAGCACAGAGTAAACAACTGTCATGCGGCATGCCAACGACAGACTAAAATAAAAGATCGATTTTAATCGATAAAAAATCGATAATTATGTATATTAATTTTCTTTAATTAATATATTTTATTTAATAACATAACTGTAATTATATGCAATATATTGTATTTAAAGTGCATTTAATTACTTTTGAGATAATTACCTTGTCCAATGGCTTTTTTTTGTGATTGTGTAATCGATTCAATTAATCGAGAATCTCAGGAAAACTATATTTCTCATATTTCTTCTCTCCCAGATTGAGAATTGAGCTGATTTTTTATATTATAAGATTAAAAATATGTCATTTTTCTAGATCATATCGCAATTATTAAATTTGGGTTACACAATTTTCCATATCCTTTGGATTTTTAGGAAATAAAAAAAACATTATGGTTGAAGTATACACTAAGTGATTTTAATAAATGTGCTAACGCGCGTAAGTATTATACTCGTATTATATTTTAACAATATAACTATATTATCACAATATAATATTTGAATCAGAAAATTTAAGCTCAAAACTGTCTCTGTATAGAAGACTCCTTTGCCATTTTTTTTCGATAACTTAAAACAATCCGACAACAACACTATCGCTCGGTGACAGCGACTTCTCGGAAATAAACTCGGATCAGTCGCTCGACAGATCCGTGTATTGTATGAGGGCTTATACAATACGCGGATCTGTCGAGCGACTGTGTTGGTAAAAAAATCCGAAACAACACGACCGATAATATTGTAATTTTTTAAGTTTTAAAGAAGTAAATAGTAATAATATGATTAAAAAATACCTACATATGAAAGATAACGCTATCTTTTTGTAAATTTGACATGGCAGATATTTTTTGGCAACAAGAAACACAAACAATTCGGCATTTTTTTAGGAGGTCGATTCAGTCGCGCATCTGGATTTAGTCTAGTGAAAAGTGTGGCTACAACTAGTTTTATTGTACGCATAGGACCATTTGGACTTGTACTTTGACAGAGGGGAACGCCTGCGTATGGCTACTCCCCTCCGGTTCGCCGGTGGCCCGTGTTGCTCTATGTGAGTGCACGATGATGTTGTATTTAATAATTATAATAATCTTTGATCGTAATATTATCTGTGAATCACATTTTTATTACTATAAAGATTTTAAAGGACTATTTTTCACTCAGATTAAGTACCTATAAATGTAACACTAAAATATTAAAGCGCGATAGCTTACAATGTGTATGTAAAAAAGAAGGACAAAACACAGATGTTTTGTCCCCGACGGCGTGGCCACTTTTTCTTATTTGTCATTAGTGATTTGTGACAAACTTCTTCGGCGCCATTTCATCATGTGCGATTTTTGGTGTTTGTAGTGATTTCAAGTGAATGTTGATTATTTTTGAGACATATACTCTGTTAATTAAGGTTTCTTAAATGTGATAACAATAGTAGGTTGTTGTGTTAAAGGCTGCAAAAGCCAAAGTGAACTAAATATATATGGAATCACAATTCATTCGTAAGTATATGATTATCTCTTTAATTTGGCAAAATATTACAATGTAATGGTTTATTATGTTTTCCTATAGTCGTGTTTAATTCTTTTTGGGTAACTAATGCTTATTTTTCAATATTTAAAATAAATTAAGAAAATATAACCTAAATGTTTGACAGATTCTGTGTTGCCAATTTACACTTTTTATTTTCCCAAATTTTCTTAGGTAACTAATTAATTAAATTCAAAAAAAAAATAGATAAATAATAATTTCATAAATCTTAAGATTTAAATATCAAGTTAACAAAGAATTTTTATTTTCAGGTGGTTTTCAGTAACATTCAAAATATTACACTACTAGAACAGTCTGAATCTTCCAAAATAATATGTAATGAAACCAATATAAAACATGGGTTAAGAACAAATAAAAGCAGTATTAAATCAGAAAATATCAAATCGACTCGAAGAATGACAAATATACAATGCGTGAATCTAAACACATATTATTTAAATAATTTGTCTCTTAAAAATATCATATCAGAGCTGAAGTTAATAATGTAAATAAAATTCTAGAACATTGATTAACGATAAAACACAGAACCGGATAATTCTAGTTTTTTTTTAAACATGTAAGACAAAGAAATTTGTCTCCGGAAGTATTCAGAATCACTTAGAAAGTTTGCATTATATAAGTCTATAGTTTGTGAGGAAGCAATTTGATTCATACTTACCTCAAACTAAAAGACTGGAGGTAATATAGAAGTAGAGTACCGAAATAAATATGCACTATTTAAAAAAAATGTTTACTCACTATTTTTCACACAATTAAAGGATCATATTAAAGATTAGATATAGTCCACTGGATATCTCACTTTTAATTGAAAGGATTTCTTTAAAAATATTTTTTTTGAGATAGGCGGCAAAAAAGTACATAAATAGTTTATTTGTCTTATAAAAGACATCAATAAAATAAAAAAAATTATGTGGAAATTTTGGAAAAAACAGTATGTATAGTATAATATACATTGCTGTATATAGAAAGAATGAAAAACGACATAAATTAAATAAAATTACTTGTTTTTAAGAAGTAAAGCTTGCTCTAGCAAGAAGTCGTAAATGATTCCAAATTCGCCGGTTCTGACCAAATTCTTGAAACCCCATTTACATGGCTTGTTTGGGTTATATTGGCGAAGAGTATCTACTTTATTTCCTATATCTTAATTTTTGTACGATAAAACTACAATACCCATGATGACGTTGACTGCCAAAAAATCTCTTATTTCATCCCTTGACACTTTTATTAATCTTTCTGTTCGTGGAAAGCTTTATTGATTAGTATGAGTGGTAACTACTTAACTTCGGTAAAAAAGTAATTTAATCGTGACCAGTCCGGTAGAATATCTTAAATAAATGTGGGTCTTGCTATTTCAGCCTTGAGTAAAGTCAAGGACCATAGGCAGGAAAAATTATATATAACATGCAATTGTAATCGTAAAGACCAACAACAATTATAAGTTCCGTGAAGTTAGCACTGTATAGAATAATATACGTTACTAAAAAACACGATATATTCATACTAATTCCTAAAGCAACCACAGTTTTTATATAAAAATATGTTAGATCAAGTATCTGGCCATCCGTATTTTATAATAAATATATTATATATTTTAGTATTAAAACATAAAAACTAATATTGTCTTTTATTAACGCGAGTATCACACATTTAAATAAAATACTGTATACCGGATTAAAACGCGATTTATTATTTAAATTATTTATCCCGACGTTTCGGATGCTTTTCAGCAACCGTGGTCGCGGGAGACTGTCCAGTCCGGTATACAGTATTTTATTTAAACATAAAAACTAAATAAAACTTACTTAGCTATAGTGGACGGGTACATCTTTTCAGTTATTTTTCTCAACTAATTTAAAATTATCATAGGTAAACGGTTATTTTTATTTTTGAAGTGTAAAGAACCCTTCAGAAATCGTATATGTTAAATAAAGAAAATAAAAAAAAATAAAGGGAGTGACTACAGATTTTTTAAAAGTTGTGCGTATAGTATACTATACAAAATCGAAATAAGGGTTAAGGTTTTTCTGCTTTTAATTTGAAGTTTGAATTCATTTTATGAGTTCACTCACGCCAAGTGACCAAGGAGAACGAAATATTTTAAAAAACTAATTCTATTTAAAGGACAAAAGACGATTACTGATTGTAAATAAATGTATGTTAAATATGATGGTAATATGTTTACGTCAGAAACAGAACAGACGGCATAAAAATTAAGGTTTAAAGAAATTTATTTTCATAAGAACCTAAAACTTTATATATAAATAAATAAAACACACATCAACTTATCACGCACTTAATTTGTTATTACAAAGTGTTTTGGTGCAATGTTAATTTATTATTAAAAATCTATCCGCAAATGGATTCATAATAATTATTTAAGCATTACACCAAATCACACGACAATTTTACCCAGATATGGGTAATTCTTTCTTATTTGACAACACGGTCTACAACTATGTCTGTCTCATGTGTGGCCACGCCAATGTTCCGGCTTGATTTTTCACTTATTCATTTTAGATCCCACAATATTTTAGTCTATGGCCCCATCTATGACCATCTCTCGTCTGTGGTCCTTAGTCCTCAGCCCTCACTAATCACTTGACCGTTGACACTTCGCAATTCTCTCATCTCTGGTCGCTAGCTGAAAAGCTCTTTCTCAATTAATCAATTTCAATATACCTACTATAAAACATGTATGAAAAATCAATATCGTACTTTTGCAACTTTAATTTTATAATACATGTTAAGGCTGTGATCGGAAAAATTACTTCTTAATTTAATAATATAAATGTTATCAGTGAACGATTTAGAAAATAGTGCCAGTCAGTGTCCCTTTTAATAATGATAGTGCGCAAAAAGTGTAGACCGTAACTTCGACGGTTTATATTATTTTAAATTATACGTGAATTCATGAAGTGAGCATGATGAGATTTCATAGACGGTGTGGTGACAGGGTCAGTCTCTTGCATGATAACTCTATTGCTCTAAGAAATTTTGTTGAGTTCAATCATGGGTTGATACTAAGTGCAGAACCGCTCGTAGATGATGTTATTTTCGAAGTTTGCATTGATAGAAAGGTGAGTACAGTAGAATAGATTAAATCCTATTCCATTCCATAAGGCACCTGAAAGGTTAATGCCTTGCAAATTGTGACATTCTTGATTCTAATAAGATTTCCAAAAGAATCAACATATGTTTATAAGCTTTCTTACTATGATCGATTCATTGTTATCATCTTTATATGGTATAAAGTAATATACTCTTTTCAACCATTGTTGAAAAGAGTGTCCATGGAGTTTCTTGCCGGTTCTTCTCCATGAGACCCACTTTTTGGAACCGTGCAACTAGACGTTTCATAAGAGCCTGCAAAGGCCTATTTGAAATAAAAAACTTTTGATTGATTTTGATTGATTGATTGAAACAATATATTGACACAATTACATAGTGCTTGTTTTGTTTGAGAGAGAGAAAAGTTTTGTACTAACTCATAACTCATAACATTAAAAAAAGTGTAATTATTAAAAAAAGTTTTTTCTATTAAATAAACTAGGAAAGAAATGATAAAAAGAGATAAATGATATATTTTATGGAAATAGGGACTTAATTTCTTTTTTTGGCTCCATGTTTCATGAATTTATGACTAACTTTGTCACTCATATATTTATATCATATTTTGTGTATCCAAACTTTACTCTCCTGTAAAGATGGCTGCTAGCCATCGATATAATACTTTCTGAGGTTTTGTTGATAAATATGATATTATACAAAACGGTACTGACCACAAATGTCTGTAAAATTAGAAGTATTCAAAAGTAAGATAAAAGTATGTGTAAGGTTGTAGACATTGATGACCAGTATTTGCTTTTTTTCTAGTCTGATTCTATTCAAGTAATTTGAACTAACTTGTAAGTCATCATGTTCTTTAAAAATTGTAATTGCTTGACTCCCATCTCAATGGTTTAAATCCCTTTATACATAACAATTAAATAGCAAATTTTTCTTACAAAAAGATTAACCTTAAGACCTTTTATAATTGGTTTTGTTTATTTTTATAGCATAAAATAATTTATTTCAATCTTACCAGGTAAAGTATGTGAAAGGGATAAATATATATATTTATAGTCAAAATCTGTTATAACAACATTGAAGGGACTACTCATATTTGAAATGAAATGAAAGATTTTTATTGGGCTTGATATACGAACTATTATAGAAAAATAAAAACTTATATAAATATATACAGCTTAAAAATTTATAAATTAGACAACAAAAGATGTGTGGCCGCTCAAAGGGCAGTGGCTCAGCTTCAGCTCATATATTTGATCATAAAAACCGATAGTTGTAACAACTGGTGATGTCTTTGTGGAAAAAGAAAGCCGGGACCTTTGATTTTGGTTGATATAAGCAGTATTTTGTTTTAAATGATGTTGTCAGAAATGGTTTTAACTGTATATTTAGTATAATTGAACCAGCAAAACTATATATTTTTTGACTTTACTGCTTTATAGCAATCCCTGTGTGTAAATGTGAGCTGTGTTAATACATTTGTATTTTAGTATATACATATCGTCGCTGCGCCTGACAAGTTCCATTTGTGATTTTTGTATAGTTTTGGGAAACAACGAAAAACGTATTATTGATTCACATACGGAGTTTTTCTTAGTGGTCAAAACACATATGGAATTAGTTAAACTCGTTTCCAGTTTGAATATCACAAAAAGGATTTTAGTAACACATAGAGAATAAAACGAAGATTATTTTTTGTGCAAAAACCAAAAATATGCACATATGGAATTTGGCAGGCGCAACGACGATATGAGATTTTATAAGAAATGCTCTGTAGTTACTTGTATGGTCAGATGTTTTGCGTTACTTTTTATTTATATATATGATAACCTACATCAAATTGAACTTTAAAACACCTCAAGGTGTGGAACATGGTTGCAATGAGAGCTAATCAGATACATCATTGGTGACATTCTAACTGGCCTATGTTTCCTGAGAAGGGTGTTGGCTGGAAACACTATACCTTATCTAAATTTTATGGCAATATTTGAATGATTTACGGACAAGTATGTTATGTTATCACAATTGTAGATCACTAACTCATGGAATCATTAATTGATTGTAAGGGAAAGAAATAGAGAGTAGCACTTTTACTCATTGCTAACTTAAACGTATTATCTTGTTTTATGATTTTTAAATATTTTTTCACACTTACCCTTGACTATTTTTTGACCGCATCTGCACTTTCAATTAGGTGGGATAGCGGGCAAACACCTTCCTATTCAATAATAAAAAAAAAACACTTCTCCCTCATCTAGTCCTATATATCTCTGTTCTTCACTTCTATATATTTGTATTTATAATTTGAAAGTAATTGTATTATTTGTGAAAGTATTTGTGTTTATACTTAGAGAAAATAAATCATGAATGTGGCATGATTGGGCTTTTTTGGGCAGGGCTTCAAAACTGGTTAATTTAGTATTGAAGCTTAAACGAAATAAATGTTTTTGTTAATATTTTTTCGTTTTTAGTCATATTTACTGAAAAAATTAATGTCGGAAGTATAGTGTGTATTACTCTTTAAAACTAATATCATGGTATCTCAGTCAGACATATTTTGGAAAATAAAAATTAAATGATTTCAAGATCTAATTTTGGTAGATGAAAATATAGTCAGTTGTATATTTTATGACAATTCAATTTACTTGATGTGTCTGGATTCTTTCAATAAACAATATCATTGACTTATTTAATTTTTTTAGATGTATTATTTATATTATTTATGTCGATGTTTCGGATGCTGTTCAGCAACCTTGGTCGGTATAAATACAGACAATATAAATAATAAATCGTGTTTTAATCCGTTATGAAGTATTTTATTTAAATATATGTACTTAATAATAATTTAATAAGTATTTTTTATTGACGTTCATAAGTGTACATTGTGTTACCTAAATGAATAAATGATTTTTGTAAATTCATGATTGAAATGAGTTTTACAAATTAGAGTAATCTAAAAGGTATCTCAGAATAGGCCTGCAATTTATGACGCGCATGCCCAAATGCATTCAAAAATACATGAGTCAATAATTACGCGCATATTGGATATATAATGTTGTTCAGGTAAACGTCTGGAATGGCAGTCTTGAGATTGGAGTCACCACCCTGGATCCAGAATATATGGAATTACCAGCAACAGCAACGAAACTCCGAAATACGGCCTGGGTATGTATTTCCATCTTATTATCATTATTATCGACGATTCGCTCAATTTTGTAATCGATCAAATAATTTAGCACGCCATGTGTTACTCCGGCGGCCCCATGGAAAAGCTTAGTAAAGTTTGTTAAAAATTACTATTTATTTACTATTTGCCCGCGCAATAAATATTTTGGGGCACGCCGGACAGTCCCGTGGTAGTATGAGTGTTAAGTGTTGCAGACTTGAATCTACAGGTGGTCTTGAATACTTCGTTAAATTGTTTCTGTATGCGAGTCAAAGTCATTCTACGGCTCATTTAAAAAGTAATTATAAAAATCTACAATGCACTCGGAACAATAACATTGCATAGGTATTTAGGTATGAAAGGCGCAATAACTAAAAATAAACATTGTTTTCTATAAACATGAGTTACATTGTAACTAATTAATAGATTCTGTTTGGAATGTACCTAGTGTCCATTAGCGATAATACGCAAAAACATATTTTATTTATGACCAACCACTACATGCAAAACAAGTTAATTTCAAGGTCTACCAATGCACTATCAATGTCTAATTTTCAAACTTATTCAACTATAATAAGACTTATACTTACTCCTTTAACATTTCGAAAATGTAGAGTTATAATTGCATAATTACAAATATGCGTCTTAATTTGTTTACAAGTGCTTGAAAGTTATCAGTACCCTTAGTTTTAATGAGTATTTAATTATCACATTGATTTAAATTACCCTTTATTTATCTAGACTTCATTATAGGGTAAACTCTAAATAATTCCTATTATTTATTTATTTATTTATTTCGAAAACCTTACAGCTTACTGGAGATTAACAAATTAGTTTATAAAACAAAACGCCAATTACAAGGTTTACAGATTAATCAATAAAAAATAATATTACAGAGAGATTATATTATATTAATTATCCTTTAACTGTGAAAAAGCGTATAGAACTGAAAATACATTGTTTATTTTAGATAATGTCAGGTAGTTCTGTCGTAAAAGATGGTGTAACACTGATAAATTCGTATGGTCCGAAGCTGGACAGTCTTCGTGAAGGTGACTGCTTGGGTGTTATGAGAACTTACAAGGTAAGCATGCCAATCGTAAAATTAATAGTTCATCAATCAATTTGTATTGTCTACATTATATTAATTATAAGAATATTCGCAGAATAATATTACACATAAAACTAAATTGAATTTATACCGTGATTAGGAATATAGAATTCACTAAACTCTGGATTTTGCGAAGATCATTTAAGCCATGAATTAAAAATGAAATATAAACAAACAAATTCTTAAAATAAAAAACTAAATTTTGGCGAAATGGCGTCACAATTCAAGTGCCAACCCTTACTTGGAAATATATTACAAATAAGCTACAGTTTGCATTAAGCTCATTATTGTTTGTAATGCTTTAAGTCGGACAACTTGTCTTAGCTTTCCAACCGTCGAGTTCCTGGAGTTTCAAGTTTTCTTGCAAATTAATGCTGTAGAATAACTCTCGTTGTCTTATCAAGGGGGAGTTAAAGTTCTTCATAAACGGACGATGCCTGGGCGTAGCTGCAAGGGATATGCCATCACGGCTGTTCGCAGTAATTGACATGTACGGACAGTGTGTTCAAGTCTCTATCGTCCACCCAAACAGTATACGCACAATTATGGAGAACAGCTTAGATCAGGTATGTTCTTGCAACTTATTTGTAACATCCTGTTTTATTTATCCTAGCAGTCTTGGCCATTTTAAACAGAAATTCCTTATCTTAATCGGTGAAGATGGTGAATTAAGTCAATATAAAAGTGTATCTGTCGATAACAAAACGTGAGATGATTGGCAACTAGAAGAATTGTTCAAGAGCCGTACTGCATCTATATTAAGAGTCCTATAAGTAAATGTAAAATTAGAAGGTGATTTTGTTTATTGACGTTCATAAGTGTACATTATGTTACCTAAATGAATAAATGATAATTTGAATTTGTTGTAAAGAGTCCCATTATGACCGTAGCCAAACGTGGAGAAACGGACAGATGGTGAGTCAAGGCTAAAGGTTTCAACTTCCATAGTTGGAATTTGACTAGCTTCTTGAATTTTCTTTTTTGTAAAAAAATTTACCAAAAAGTAATATTTTGACTCGGGTTGTAGGTAAAAAGTTGGTAATTTTTTGTATGTTAGATCGAAGAAGACCCCAACAACGATGACACTCTGACGTCCAGTGAAATAGAATTGGCGTTACCGCAGACATCACAAGACAAGCCCAGCACAGAGATGTACGTGCCCATCGATACTGAAGGGGCTTGTGCTGTCGGTGAGTGAATCTAATTTATTTATTTACAAGCCGACGCGACGCGACGATGCCCTACCAGTTGGCTTCAAAAAAAAAAATATATCTAGATTTGAATATGTTATTTTCCCACTCCCACTCCCAATATATAGATTTGCAGTGGACATCAATTATTACAAAAAAGCAATAGGCGTGCGTGATGTGAGCTGTCTATTGCGCAAGATGGCGGCGTTTCGAACCTTGATTATTTTTAAATTAATTTTTGCATTTTCCTGTAATTTTCCGATATTTTAATAGTTACTAAAGACTAAAGAGTAATATTTTAACAGTGGCTCAAGATTGTCTGCGGTTTCATCCGAGATGCGGTATTCTGGTGAAACTCTCAAACAACAACAAGTTAGTAGATTTTTTGTTGTTTTAATAGTTGTTCGAATTTATGGAGCTTATTGCTGAACACTGAAGTGCGATTAGACGACCTCTACGTTTACTAAAAAGTATTGCTATCCCTGTTAGAATAGAGAAGCTCTCCATTTTGATGAGCGTTTCAGTATTCCGAGTTATATTTACTATACTTTCTAGACCCGAGTTTTAAAGTTTTGGTGAATTAATTTACAATTAATATATTGACATACGAACTCACTTGATGGATGGGCATGATGACCCGCAACGTTGATGTTGTTGGTCATTAATCAATGATGGGTTGTCGACCTAATTTAGTGTTACTTTTATTCGAAAATGTATACTATAAAGGCACTGAGGTCCTTGGTTCAAGTCCCGAGGAAATACTATCTAATATCAGAAACGTGTCAGCCCCATGACCGCAAAATTTAATTAAATTATATATTATAGTTGAATTTAATCTTGCGCGCGACCGGTACAACACTATTTTTATGTATAAGTAAAAGTATATAATTCTGTTTTGTGGACCATTAAATTCATTCATTTCATTATTCTAGTGCCCGAAATGCTGCTAAAAACCTGGTAGTTTGAAAATTAATTGATTAAATCGTTGGTTCAAAGGTAAAACTCACTAAATGTTATTTTGAATAAAAATAAATTTTACTACTATTATTTTAAGCTTACATTTTTGAAAAAAAAAAACAAATTACTAAGTGTGTATTGCGCTTCATAGTTTAGTTATTTACCAGAATACGTAATTAGTGCTTTGTTCTTAGCGTATAAGCAAATCAGCAATAGTTACAAAATGTATTTTTTTTAATACACTTAGTGAGTTTTACCTTTGAACCGACGAAATAAAATACCTGAGCTGTTCAGTCTGCTGTTAAAATGCGTCCTTAGAGAGATACCTAACATAATATTAATTTCGAACTAGGTCTGCAGAAAGGGCTCGCCCACTAGACGATTATAATAATGGCGTGGTGATGACACACCGGCCTCTGTACGACGATGAGGTGTTCGTAATACGAATAGATTGCCTCGTTGATAAGTGGAGTGGCAGTATAGAGGTTAGTGTTGCAATCATTCATTATTTATTTCCATTCTGTATGTTTAGTTAAGTTCTCTAAAATACCCTAGAAGATTAAGTTAGAATAGAACTGTTTATTAGCCTCTGTTGGCTAGATTACAGTAGTTGTAGAGAAAAAAAAAGTAAGTTCTGATAGGGATAGTATTTCAGCAGGGATTTGGAGATATGTGTAGACGTGGATATTGTTTAAGATTAAATTTTAACCATTTAATTGCCAAAAAAGTATGTATACTAATCGAGAGCAGTCGAATGTATACAAGCCACATTGGTTTGAATCGACACATAGTTTTGAATTTGTTGTCTATTTCTACTTTCTATTGTTTTTTAAAGTTTTTACTAGAGTAGTGTAACTACTTCTGAACATATAACACCTCTTTTAATAACCACTTCAGTAGGCTCTGTACACAAACGGATAGGCGGCTGATGGTAAGCGACTATTGCCGCCCATGGACATCCTCAACACCAGAAGTCTTGAACATGGGTTGCCGGCTTTTAATTTTTGTTTTTTTGGTTGATGACCTATATTTTTTCGTCGCTTTATATGAATAGGTCGGGGTCACAACACATAATCCGGCTACAATCCGCTTTCCTTCCACGATGACTAATATGGATAGTGGCACCATAATGATGTCGGGCTGCAAGGTGCTCCACAACGGCCACGGAACCTGTGTGGAGTATGGGAACTTCAATCTAGACGAACTTAGGGTAACTAACTAATTGTATTTTAAGTTTCTTTAATTCAGAAAAATGTTTTTTTACAGTGATAGTGAAAACGTTTAAGTCAGTGGCGTAGCATAGGTAAAGCACCCGGTGCGGATCCCTTATTTTTGAAATTGATTATAAAACATTGGGGCGTGGTGAAAATGGTACTCTTATTGAATAACACTAAGCTAAAGAGAAACTCTGTTATAAAGGTGATATACTGACAAAAAAATATTAAAAAAAGAACGTTGAAGGAAGTAATTTTTTACCGTTACCTGTGAAATGCCGCCCCCAAAGTGCCGCACGGGGCGGACCGCAAACTCCCCCCTCATGCTACGCCACTGAAAAAAGTGTCGCCCTGTGATAGATACAATAAGAAAAGAAGAACATAAAATCTAGTTAGCCTGTTAGCCTAGATTGCATGTGCTTTTAGTGCTTGATTTAAAAAAAAATAAAGAAAATGTTTGATATAAAATTGCGTATACAAACCTTTTGCGGTCGTATGCCCTCAGCCTTAGGCTTAGAACTTTTACATAAAATAGAAATATTATTGTGTGGCGTATATATTAAGTTTGATTCAGTGGTATGCGTGTGTGTTTAACACTGGGGGTACCGGGTTCGAACCCCGGGGAATCAAGATTTAAAAAAATCGACCGAGTACTACACAAGACCTACTAGTAAAACCGATGGAACTCAATAATTCACTATTTATCAGTATGACCTATGTTTAAATACGTCCACAATGTATTTAAAATTCTTAATAATCTATCGTTTCTGCTAATAAACGACTGTAATACAATACAATATAGGATTTTTATGGCTTCTATGAGATCTGTAGGAAATTTGCTGAAAAGAAAATCATTTATAGGAAGGAGACACAGTAGGCATGATGAGAAATTCCTCAGGAAAATTGCACTACTTCATAAACGGAATAGACCAAGGAGTGGCCACAGACAAGGTAGATCAGCAAGTTTGGGGCGTTGTTGACCTCTATGGGATGACTGTCAAGGTAACTAGATATTTATATATTTATTTAATAGAATAATAATGTAAGTGGTATGTAAGGTTCGGAACATATGGAATTCCGTGATCTCTGCCTACCCCAATGGGAAAGAGGCGTGATGTTTATGTATGTATTTAATAGAATCTTCAACAAAGGATACATATAACAAATATATTAGGGGTCATAAAGCACGTCACACTAATTTCGTGATTTTTTTGACCCCTCCCCCATGTTTGTCACAGTTGGTCTCATTTGTGTGACCCCAATAGTGTGACGTCACATATTTCGCAATTTTACATCTAGAATTTATTAAATTAAAAGAACAGTTCCGAAATTAGTTTTATTTACATTTACAAATAAACCAGTGTCGATAATTTCTGAAACAAAAAAAAATTATAGTAGAATGAAACCTATTTTAAAAGGAAGAGAATATAATAACAATGTAAGGAAAAATAATTTACGGGCGATCTGAGGTCGGGAAGTGGAAGTGGGGGGGGGGGGGGGGTTTAAGGGTAAAAAACGGTTTATCTCATTTTCCGGCAAAACTACAAGTCCTATGGAAAAAAGTCAAATGGCAAAGTTGTAGGTAATAAAAAGATCTACAACTTTTGTATTTACACTTTTTTCACATAACATCAAAATTTATGTGAAAAATTGAAAAAACCAAGTTTTTGGTTTTAGCTTTTACAAAAAAAAAATTTTTTAACGAAATTTGTTGAAAACTTACCTTTCGGTTTCATTCGGTTTCATTCTACTATTTTTTTTTTTCACTATTTACCATTTTTAACGGCTTCGGCACTGGTCTAAAAGAGCTCAGGCGGCTAGCAAGTGACACGAGTAGAGCGAGTATCGCCAACAAAACAATTTAAACCATAATATATTCATACTGGTAGAGTTGAAAATATTTTTAACGTTAATAGTTCAAATTTGGAATTGTAACACTTAGATTTCGAAGATTTTGAAATGTGACGTCACAACACCCCGACTCCTCCTACCCCGTCTCACAAAACGTCACAATTCGTCGATCCCCTACTGTGTGACATACTTTATGGGTGGTCCCTTATCTAATCTTAACAATACAGTAAGCAAGTCTTTGGGCTCCTTCAATAATTAATCTAAATCTAAAAATCTAAGGTTCACAATACAGAATAAAGAGATATAGAGGTAGATGTATCATTATCATATACCCTTACTACGTTTTTATCGAGGGGTTAAATGGATTATGAGTGTTTACATAATGTTAAAGCATAATAAATGTAATAATGTGTGTCAAATACTTTTTAATCACATTAAATTAGCAGAAATAGGTCATGTCGTCAGTTCAAAGGTAGAATTCACTAATTGTAATTTTGAACAAAAATAAATGTTGCTACTATTGCTTATTTTAAGCGTACATTTACGATAAGAACAAATAAATAAGCGTGTATTGCGCTTATAGTTCAGTTTTGGACCAGAATACCCAATTAATGCTTTCTTGTTACGCTTAAAATAAGCAATAGTGACAAAATTCATTTTTGTTCAAAATTACACTTACTGAGTTTTACCTTTGAACCGACGATTTTTTTTTTATATCAGAGCGGACAACAGAGCAGGTGGGTTACCTGATGGTAAGAAATCACCACCACCCATGGACATCCCTGACTCAAGGGTCTTAGGTGCGTTGTCGGCCTTAAATATGTCTATCGCACTCTCTTAGGCATTATTGCAGTTATCCTAATGATAGAAGGCTCGTTGTCGCGTTCGCTAGAACACCAGCCATGGGCATCGATGGGTCGTGGGTTCGAACCCCTCCGGGACGACATGTTTATAATTTTCTGTAGGCACGTCTTCCCCACGTCTGGTAACTTCGGGCATTGATCGAGTGAGAGGAATATGGAAGTTCCGACCGGGTAACGAACTACCGTTCATAGATGGAAAAACTGTGAAGTGCGCACAATGCACTTCGATTTCAGTCTATGGATTTCCGAATGCTCGAAGTAAAATATAGGTCGACGACGCATTGACTGATGTTCTGTGGCTGAGGTATCCTAAAAGTAGCTCGATAGCGCATCATTGACTGATGTTCTGTGGCTGAGGTATCATCTACCATCAAGCGAACCTCATGCTCGTCTGTCGATATCTGACATAAAAAAATGTATGTAATTTTGTATCATGCTGTCACGCCCTCTCGTGTCTGAATACGGCTATCAGGTATCGTGGTATTCGTTATATTTGAGAACTGGCGGTAAATGTAAAATTAGAAGCATTTAATATGTATTATATTTTTTATTGACGTCATAAGTGTACTAAAATATTTTTTTTTTTGTATTTTATTTTTGAAAGTACTATATTATAACAATAGAAAATGTATTGTTGACGTATTATAATTATGTTTAAAGTATTTTTATGAGATCTTTCATTTCGCCTTTTCATCAATCCAATTAGATCGTAGAAGAAGCTGTCAATGACTACTCTAATAGCTCTTTCCCTCAAGAAATCATGAAGTACAGAGGATGTAGGATATATCATATGAAGAAAGCTTGCTCAAAAGCTCAGCTTATGATTAGGGATACGCAAAATTTCAAAAGTATCGATACTTTACTCGATACCAGTATCGTATCAAAAGTATCGAAACAAAAGTATCGATACCTCAAGGTATCGAGTACTTTTTAATACATTTATAAAAACTTTATGGAGTGTTAATAATATAATATAAACATTTAACATACCTATATATTTTTAAAAACATCCATATTATACATAAATTACACCCAAATTCAGAACAAATTACCGTACAGATCACACAATATTTGTCATGGGTGGGAATCGAACCCACAACCTCCGGCTTAGCAGTCAAGGTCACTAAATACTAATCCCCGAATCATGTCTTAGATTTAGTAGTGATGTGACAAATATTTTGTTTCAAAATCTATTAAAAAAATTTCCTTTTCTTTATCAGAAATGGGGAGAAAAGTATAAATACTTTCAGAAAGTATCTACATACTTGAGAAA
This sequence comes from Anthocharis cardamines, assembly GCA_905404175.1. Lineage (NCBI taxonomy): Eukaryota > Metazoa > Arthropoda > Insecta > Lepidoptera > Pieridae > Anthocharis > Anthocharis cardamines. Next base: position 15,498,102 of record FR989951.1, read on the forward strand.
GTATCGATACTTTGAGAAAGTATCGATACCTCAAAAGTATCGATTCCAAAAGTACTTGGTATCGAAACAAAAGTATCGATACCCTGAGGTATCGATACTTTTTGCGTATCCCTACTTATGATGAAGCCCACGCGAACGAAGTCGCGGGCATCAGCTAGTTGTTAATAAATGAATACATTTTTGAATGTTTGTTTTCAGGTCTCAATAGTGGATCCCTGTGAGGATATAGAGACTAATGTCAGCAACTTGCCCGGTGTCTCTAATATTATTGACATTCCCGCGCCTGTACCTGCAGCCACTAGTGAGTCGTTGTTCTTATTTGGACGCTGTTAAGCAATACTTTTTTTTTTTTTTTTTTTTTTTTTAAAGAGGGGGAAGTTTCACCAAACCGAGGGCGAGACAATTTTTTTTAGAGCATTGCTCTTCTCGCCCTCCCTCACCGGCGGGGCTCTTTAAACATTTACCGGGAGAGTGTGGGGTTGGGTCACTCGCGACTGTCTGCTAGCCAGACAGCCTGGTGCCCCGACCCACTTAACCCCCTCTGGCCCCACTTTTCGCCGTGTTGAGACCGCGGGATAACAGAAGTAAGCGACCGCGGCCTCGGCGATTTGCCACAAAGTAGCACAACAATACTGTTAAGCAATACTGTGTCAACCCACAAAATTACAAAAATTCAAATTTAGATACTAATCGCTTCCTTATGAGCTGGAGTACATATTTCAAAAGAGATACATATCATTTAAATCGTTTTAATAGCAAAAATATTGAAAAAACTTACGGGCACGAAAACCTAAAATATTTAACAATAATGCACTTAATTCAATTACTTTGATTGCTACCAAGAAAACGATATATATTTAATTGAATAACAATAATTACAAAAAAATAAATAATATTATTTCTGTTATTTTTTAAAAGAAATTTTATAAAACCTGATTAAAACTTCAAACTCATCCTTCAACTTCGAACGATCATTCCTTATTAAAATAGTGTCTCAAAATATGATGTTTTCCCTTCTTCTATATGTATTTTGTCAAAAGTTTTGTGTTAATCTATTTGTATTCGTTCTTGCATGCATATTTTATATTCAGGTCGCCGTAGATTACATAGTTTATGTAAGTGTAAGTTTTTCATGTAAGTGACTGTATTTAGTCTTAATGAAAAATAAATTCTTTAAACCTAACTCAATTTTCTCAAAATGGCAACCATGTGGGTTGACACCGTATTGCTTAACAGCTTCCATTTATACATTTATGAATTGTTCGTTTATTTATTTGTATGTTCGGGGTAATCTCTAAAACTCCTGATCTTTTCAGAATTTGTTTTCGGACAAATTTTAGCTATTAAATGGTGGTCTTAATACATCATATATGTAGTTATAAATGAGGGATAGCCAGAAGAAATATACCAAGTGATAGTTTGTCTGTTTGTTCGCAGGCAGCTACAGTCCGCATATAGACGAAGATAGTCTTTTATTTCATTCGCTGCGTGATTCGTATGTTATTATTATTAACGATGGTAAGACTGCTCATCGGCCTAAGTGAGTATTATTTATTGTTATCTATACTTCTATACTATTACTATAAGAATAGAAAGATTTGTATTTTTGTATGTTTGTATGTTATGAATAAACTCAAAAACGAATGGACCGATTTTAAAAATTATTTCACCAATAGAAAGCTACATTATCAGCGAGTAACATAGGCCATTTGTGTATATTGTGTACATCTACATTGCACCCGTGTGAAGCCAGGGCGCGTTGCTAGTTACTAATAACCGCTTTCGTGGCCCAATAGTATGCACATTTTGTTTAGCATTGGAACTACCGGGTACGAATCAGAGAAAAAAATATCAGTGATACGGACACAGAAATATTTTGAATAACACTATTATACATATACGGTTAGGATCTATGTAATTAAATTAGGAAAATGTATATAAAATGCTCATAGTGATGGTTTAAAAATTGGCTGCGCCGTTTTTTTATTCTACAGTCGAAAAACCCTAGTTTATACATGAAATGTATATACATAGTGTAAAAGAGCAAGTTACACTATTTTTCTCCTGCCCTGTTTCCTTTTTTTTATTTGTGGTCCGTGCAGTATGTTCTCATTTTCCATTCTCTCCTTTCACTCGCCATATCAACAGTCACACCTCTCAAACACATCATTCTTCACACAGTCAATCTGTTTTTTTTGAGCAAGTTATACTATTACAGTCGTTTAATCATTTTATAAAAAAATTTAGCTAATATGATCTTGTTTCTGGTTAAATAAACATATTTTTTGATAAATAAAATGTTGTTTTGTATTTGTTATAGATAATATGCTATAGGCAGAGTAATACCATTTAAAAGCAACTATTTAATAATACAACGCCACACATTAGTACATTTATTAGACCGTAAGCTACTTAACAACTAGGTGCGATTGAGGGCAATCTAGCCATGATATCCAATGTCGTTTACATCGCTAATTCGCCTCAATGTCTGTCACTCTTCATACAGTTGATGCGATCCGTATCCGCTCCACGATACGATTCGCACTTCAATGTGTACATTAAATTGATTCAACTAGTGTTGATTATGGGAATCAATTACTGTCTATTGACTTGCCGATTCGATTCATCTATACTAATATCATATTATAAGGGGGTAATCTCTGGATCTAATGAAACGATTTAAAAATATATTTTTGGAGTATAGTATATATAGTACGTCTATATTGCACCCGTGAAAAGCTGTGGCGTGTTGTTATTATTAGATAATCACATCTGTTTATCAATTGCGGAACTGTTTGACAAATTTATTATTTTTGACAGTCATTCCGCTATGTAAATAAAAAAATATATATTGTTATTTAACTAAGACAGGTACATAAAGTTAAGTCACTGATAAGTTATGGAATCTGGAAGTATACCATATACTTTATTCAAGATATTCTATGAATAGCTTATACACTCCATTTTTAGGTGACTTTATTTGTAAAAGTTCCTACAATGTCTTTCCTACAATGTCTGCCATGTGGGCTATGCTAGGATAAGACTTTAATTCAGAGTCTTCTCTCAATTTTGTCTTACTTTAAACTCGATGCCAACTTTCAGCGCTTTCGAATTCTTCAATAACGGAATAGTTATGACGAACCGAACGTTGAGGACCAATGAGCTGTTCCAAGTGAGACTCGACCTGGTCATACCCAAGTGGGCCGGGAGTATCGAAATAGGGGTCACGCAGTATTCCTCGAATGACATAAAGACACATACCAAAATGAGTAACGCGAAGTGAGTATTTGTAGTTATAGAAAGGGCTTATGTTTTAAATATAGCAATAATTCGCTCAAACAAAGAAAACAAGGTAAAGTTTTGTAGCTATTGTTGATTAAACATGTATTTTGTTTATATTAAACTATCATAAACCTATAACTGTTATGGAAGCTTTCCTGCCTATATTTTTCTTACATACATTTTAAATTATGTCGAAATACAGATCAGGCACTTGGGTCATGGCGGGTGAAGATATCATCCGCGATGGAAGCGTAATAATACCAAAATATATAAGAAACCTTAACAAATTATGTGTAAGTCAACATTTAATATATTAGTCACTTTTTCAGTAGTCCTAGATAGTAAAATTACATCTATACTAATATTATAAAGAGGCAAGATTTGTTCGTTTGTTATGATTTAATTCATAAACTACTGAACCGATATTAAAAAAAATATTTCCATAATAGAAAGCTACATAATCTAAACATATTCTTTCTTTTTGTATCTACATTGCACCCGTGTGAAGCCGGGGTGGATTGCTAGTTAAATTATATATGAAACAACAAATTAGTACACAAATATTTTACAGTACTTGGTACAATTCATTCTGATATTAAGATTAGAATCTGGCTTAAAGGACCATATTATAATAATGGAAACTAGGATTACTTAGTAATTGTAATTGTTCTACATCCGTAGAAATATATTAAATTTGACTCAAACTCTTACTGTTTGATTTTTGAAGTTATACTTCTTTAGGCGCGTTATGAAAAAATGATGAGAGTGAAATTTTAAGATGCGCGCGCATCTGTGACACAAAATTAACATGATGAAGTTGGCTACAGATGACCTGCGCGCGCACGATGTCCCAAAAAAACGACATGATGAAGTTGGCTACAGAATAGAATTTGATTGATTTTAACATTTTGCTTCGATATTTACTGCAGTTTTGTTTTTTAAAATTTTTCTTCAGACGCCAAAGAAGTATAACTTCTAACGCGTATACATAAGTACACACATACCTTTTTTTATGTCAAACAGGAAGGAGAAACAGTGGGCGTAATGCGAAAGGATATGGGCATCCTACATTTTTTTGTGAATGGCATCGATCAGGGGCCCGCGGCTTTCAACATACCAGAACATGTGTTCGGAGTTATTGGTAAGCTTTGATTTTTTAATTTTCAGACGGAAATTTCACTTTAACAGTATATCTAGTAATATTGTCTTTTATTAACGCGAGTATCACACATTTAAATAAAATACTGTACAACGGATTAAATATAGATTAAGTATAGTATATCTAGTACCTATACGAGTAACTGTGCGATATAGGGGTAAATGCTTTCATTGAGGTTGGCAGAGATCATGGTTTTACTATCCTTACCTACCACCTTTGTAATTATAATCGACGCTTTATACTCGTCAGTTCCGTGTATGTTTCTGTTTGGTCTATTTAGTACAATATATTTGTCAAACTATCGATTCTGAGTGATAAAACTTATTCCAGATTTGTACGGGCGAGTGGCACAAGCAACAATAGTAGATACTTATATGCCACCTGTCATATTCTCACCAGAATCGCCCAATTCAATCGAATCCAATACTACTGTTTATCCGTAAGTATGGTTTAATAAAATATGATTAGAATCGACTTTCAATTTATTTTATGTGTTGCAAATAATATATGCTGTATAGCATCCGTTGCAATGTCACGTAAACCAGAGTAACACACTCAAGTTTCATCAAAATAGGATGACTAGTTAAAGAGTGCATAGAGGACAAATGGTGTGCGGGTCTAGTAACAAGTTGGAAGGGTCCGAAGGGAGAGAGTAAGAGGAAGGCGAATGGATCGTTGGATCAATGACCTTAAGAAAATGAGTGGATGCTGGATAGAGGTGGCATAAAATCGAGAGAAATGTCGGAAATTGGAAGAGGCCTATACCGGAGAGGATCAAAGTTTAACAAACCAGAATATTAAATCATCAAAAACATGTCAACACAGTATGAAAGAAGCATCCTTAGCATTAAATTAAAAGACAAGATATGACTCAAAACAATACGACAACAAACAAAAATTAAGGGTGTGAAATATTACATCAGAAAATGGAAATGGGCTGGTCATCTAATGAGGTGTTAAAAGGATAAATGGGCCATAGATGTTACGGAATGGTGCCCCAGGCAAAACAAAAGAAGGAAAGGTAGACAGCGTCGCAGATGGGAAGATAACATAAAAAAATTGCAGGAACAGGCCATTTTGGACAAGGGAAGCCAGAAATAGAACTAGCCTATGCTTTTCAGCAAGACAATCTGTATAAACCGGAGTCAAATGCATGATTTTTAATAATGTAATATTTAAAGATTGTCAATAAATGCTATTATTATTATACATGATGATAAAAAACATGTTATTATTTTTTTGGGCCAAAGATGGAATGTTCTGTTTTTGTCATGTCTTATAGAGGCTTAATAAATAGGTAAATAATAAATTGAGGACAAAATATGTACTTGTAGCGACATCTATGATCGGCTACAAGAATCAATACGACGACGATCTAATCTAATCCTGAATCGCGCTATACAAACATTCATTTCCGAGCGCTCAGTATATATACAACATCTCGACATCAACCACTGGGGCCTTAGTGCCGGCCAGTCAGTGGTTCAACTGGTCGAGGATCCTCCCTTTAGGTTGGAGGAAGAGCACATCTTCCTTCCTCCACAAAACTATCATGTTATATATAAAATTATTCTCAGTATTTTTTACGTATCATATGGCAATGAAATATAATGAATACCTTTAAAGTTATTTCCAAAAATATGCAATATTGATTTTTATATTTAGGTATTTACTGTGTAATGACACAACCATTTTATTTCCGCAAAATTTTAAAATAATCAAAAATATTTTCGTGCATTATGATGTTCTTCACTACTGTTACGAATGAGATGTATTCGTAATAAGTTGACACAATTATGTTCTGTTCAGAAAATGCCAATAATATACGTTTACCATTTAATAATGATTTCGGATCTATTAGGTAAAGCGTGTTACGGATATTAATCACCAACTTATTTACGGGAATAAAATGGTATTACGCCTTACCTTGTCATGTCTTATAGATGCTTAATAAATAAATAATAAACAGAGGACAAACGTACTGACATTGATTTTTATTTATACATATGTACCATATTTTATAGGGAGATGTGTTTTCACCGCGTACACGGCCGCAATGCACGCTTGAGTCGAACGCGGCTGATCGCGTCCCGAACGGCCGTCTACTCGGAGTTCAACGACGCAGTACTCTTCAGCTCTCGGCCGTTACGTGAATGCGACATGTTTGAACTCCGGATAGATTCCATGGTCGACTGCTGGATAGGGAGCTTAGAGATCGGTAAGGATATGCCTACTTATCATAATTAATGTAAAAGAAAGGTTTTATTTTATGTTAGATTAGCGATCCACGGCTTCGCACGGGTGCATTGTATATGTAGACAAAAAAACAGAAGAAAAATTATATGTTACTCGCTTTCTGTTGGTGAAAGAATTTTTTAAATCCGTCGAGTAGTTTTTAAGTTTATTCATAACATACAAAAATAGAAAAATCCAAAAATACAAATCTTTCCTTTTTTTTATAAAAACTCTAACTAAAATATAATAGTATAGATATCGACAGACGAGCATGAGGTTCACTTGATGGTAGGTGATACCTCAGCCACAGAACATCAGTCAATGATGCGCTGTCGACCTAATTTTTATGTCGAGCATTCGGAAATTCGTATACTGAAACCTAAATGCGCAATATGCACTTCACGATTTTTCCATCTATTAACGGTGGTTCTTTACCCGGTTGGAATTTCGATATTCGCCCCACCCGCTTAATGCCCGAAGTTCCTAGACATACAGAAAATTATAAACTTGTCCCGTTGGAATTCAAACCCAGGACCCATCGATGCGTACGCCAGTTGTTCTACCGAATGCGCCAACGAGTCTCAAGTAGTCTCTCAATCAGTAGAGTACAGTTGAGTTAATAGATTACATTCTAAATGAAGGCATTTTTGTGTTCTGTGGCTGGTGAAACCTTCAAGTGAACCTTATGCCCGTCTGTCGATATTTAATAATAATAATAATAATAAAAACTTTATTGTACACAATAAAAAAGAACAAATAAATACAAATAACTTACATACTAACATAAATATTGGATGTACAAGGGGCGACCTTATCGCCTGGTGGCGATTTCTACCAGGTAACCCAGATATTGAAAAGTAACAAGTTATAGAACGGATAGGGTGTATTTAAGATATAATTTGAAAAAGTACAATAAAGACTAAATACAATTTAAAATTAAAAAGGAAGCCATTTCCTATGCTGACAGAGCGGAAGAGGTGTATAGTGATTCCATTCGCTTATTTAACTTTTGACAGGTCACGCACATGAAGTTTCACAATAATATTCTGTAGAATGTACTACAGAGAATACCGTACTTCATGGACGGTCACCGCACACTTAGTGATGTGCCATTCGTAAGGAATGACCATAGACTATAAAAATCGTTCGAAATAATTCGATTTCATAAATTATTTTGTTTATGCAATGAATGTCCTCCGGCAAACGGAATAAAAACCTTAGATAGGTACTAATATAAGGTGAGGTTAAACATCATATAAAATCCACATCATACATAATAAATAAAGGCGCCCAAAAATAAATCGATAAAATCGATTTCAAAAAGAATCGAATCAGTAAAACTATAGGGTATAACTATTTCCACTAGTACTCTAACTGTCAAAAGTTAAATAAACGAATGGAATCATTATAGGGGATCGCATTTACTAACAAGCTGTGTGTATGTTTAATATCAATAAACATTATAGGTGTAACAGCCATACGTCCAGATGACTTTGAGGACTGCTACCTAGCTGGCACCGCTACCGACCTGAATTACGATACGTATATACTGAGCGGTTCCGCCATGATGAAAGACGGCGAATGCGTTCGAAGCGGATATGCGCTCGATCTGGATACTCTCACTGTCGGCAGTCGTGTTGGTGAGTATTAAGGAGTACCCCACTACGCTGTATCATACCGTGTACGTACTAGGAATGTCTATTAACATGTGTCCATGGAGTTTCTTGCCGGTTCTTCTCCATGAGACCCACTTTTTGGAACCGTGCAACTAGACGTTTCATAAGAGTCTGCGAAGGCCTATCTATCTTCTATATAAATAAAAATAAAATGTCGCATGTATGTACTCGCATCACTTGAGAACGGCTGGACCGATTGAGCTAAATTTTTTTTTGTTGTCTTCAGAATTTTTAGGAGAAGGTTTGTATGTAAAAAATTTTTTGAAAAATCTTACGAAATCCCTATCTTCATTATAAAATAAATTAGATTCGGAACTCCGCCATCTTGACAGCTCACGTCATGCATTCTTAGCTTTTTTGGAATAACAGATGTCCACTGCAAATCAGTGACATATTAGACAATTATAGTGGGTAAATGGGCATATTCAAATTTAAGAATAATTATATAATTTCGAAGCCAAAATTGTGGCAGAACAACGTCTGCGGGGTCCACTAGTTTGAAATAAAAAACTTTTGATTTTGAACATAATATAACGTACGTACGTAACGTATAAAGTCCTCAATATTTAAGACTACTTACTACTAAGCACAAAATTGTAATTTTATTTTTATTGTTCTCAAGTAAGTGATTAATTTAAATTTTTATTGAGAATAAATTCTTGAAACTGAACGTACAATGTATAGCAAAAAGGTTTTGAAAATTGTAGGTGGTCAATTTTGAGAGAAAATGAAGCTTTATGAAAACGCACTTCGAGTGTATGTGTCAGTATAGTTATCATTATTTTATGTAAAATGTTGTTATAATTAGTTTTGAAAATGTTTAAGTATATGTCCCAATCATTCGAGTAAAATCAGTCATTCCTTAATTTTCTTAAATGTTTGATTTAAAATAATTTATGGTAAGTTTTAAATTGGTATTACCGCTAGGTTTACTCTGTAGTATTACCTTTTAAAATGGTTTGACTTGCAGGTGTTATGTGGCATGCAGATAGAAGTCTGCACTACTATCTAGATGGCATGGATATGGGGAAGGCGTGGTTTGTTCCGCATCTGAATATCTATGCAGTCGTCGATTTATATGGGCAATGTACACAGGTAATTGGTGTTATTACTTATCACTCGTATATTAAAGTCTCTTGAGCCGACTACCCTTTTGCCCCCAAAATCTTATTGAAATATATTATTGTTTAGGTGACGATATTGCAAAATGAAGAGAGAACATTTAATTACAACGGATGTCCGCTCGCCGATAATCCATTTTTGGGTCTCCCTAGATTACTGGCAACACCGCCGCCGCCATATTGGTATGTAGACGAGTTCTTGATACACAAAGTAACGTACATCGCGTGTCTAATAAATATCAATTTAATATCTCTATATATATAACACGCTATGTATAGAGATAGTAAATGCTAGTTTACGACGATTATCGATATCTGGAAAACTTTCTAAGAAGCTTTGTAAAAAAACATTTTTTTTTTTTAATTTTTGTATGATTCCTTTTGCCTACAATTTCTTTGGCATATCTTACCTTAGTATACAAATATTAAAAAGTCTTGATTGTTGGTTGGTATTTAAGGAGTTTCTCTGAGTACTACGGGGACAACGTGCGGCTAAGCCACGAATACTCCGTCGCCAAGAGGCTTACTCTAGACCCGACTGGAACTCTAGTCTTCAGCTCCGGACACCTAGCTGTGGGAGAAATGTTCGAGGTGAATACATCTTTCTTAATTATAGTTTAAAATAAAAAATTGCCACTGGCTATAAAAACTAAATTTTACTAAATAATATCGATGGGTAACGGCCTATACAATACAAACAATATAAAATAAAATACAGATAATATACAGTTCGATTCAGTGTGTCATTCTGAATCGAACTGTATATTTAACTCATTTTCGCTAAAAATGTCGGTTAAGAGCGGCCAACCCGTCTTACTTTACATGCAAAAGCTCGTACGTGATTATTTCATTGTAACAGATTTTTCTTTGAAACTTTTGAACTAATAGGCATCTCGTGCACTATATCTAGGTTTCTATCGAAGCAAATGCTCAAACTTTTCAAAAATTAATTCAATATAAGAATCCAAAAATCAGCTTTTTTGCAAAAAAAAAAATACCTGAACTTTGGGCGTTCATAATGTACTCATAAATTGTAAAAGTAAAGATTTTTTTATCATAGAAACCTTGCAAATGTAATAATATTTCACAAACTTGAAAGGTCTACTGAAAAACACGTATTTCCTAGAACAAGTTTTATGAAATTTCCGCACACTTTTTCGTTCAATGTTATCGCGTTCTCCCTCACTCGTTAGCGGTAGAGCTATGCGCAGCATGAAACAAAAAGCTTTTCAACCATGCTGGCTTTGACGATAGATGAACAGGGAAGGGCACTCTTAAGACATATAGGCCGTTATCTATCAATATTATTTAGTAAAATTTCGTTTTTATAGTCAGTGGCAATTTTTACTTTTCACGACGAGTATACACGTCGAACCCATCGTAACAGGAGGCCTATTACCAAAACAAAATACGAAGTTTCGGCTGACGGATCGTACATTTTACTATTATGAATCCGATGATCGACACGTCCTTCGCAATAAGACATTATGTCTTTCGTTTGACATTACTATGATTGTAAGAATAATCGTAAATAGAATTAAAAATGTTTTCTTAATAAGTTCAAATACGAAGTTGTTTGTTCTTTCGTTTCGATCCGTTCGTTACGTTCGTTTTTCGTAATAGACCTACAGAGATTGATTGGACATGAAACACGCCAAAACACACTTAACTAGTTAAAATCAAAGATTTAAAAGTACTTGTAAGATTTTACTTGAATAAATATTTGAATTCATATAAAACAGAACATTTTTTGTGCAGATAAAAATAACCGAGTGTGAAGACTATTTCGCTGGTGGTTTCCGTATGGGTGTGACAGATATCAACATACTGAACGCACACGTCAACAGAAGTCTGCCCCCCTCCATTGTGTACCTGCCACATTACACAGCTTACATTGAAGGTAAGTACAATAACCACTAACAGAATATATTCTAAAGCCCGCATATGCCATAGTTTCATCAAAATCCAATCCAATCCACGAAATTAGTGTGACGTGCTTTACGGATGACCCCTTATGTTAGATATCGACAGACGAGCATGAGGTTCACTTGATGGTAGGCGATATCTCAGCCACAGAACATCAGGCAATGATGTGCTGTCGACCTACTTTTTACTTCTTGCATTCGGAAATCCATAGACTCAAAACTGAAACGCGCAATGTGTACTTCACGGTTTTTCCATCTATGAACGGTGGTTCGTTACCCGGTCGGAATTTCGATATTCCTCCCACCCGATCAATGCCTGAAACATGGTCTGGAATGTCTGGAACGTGGGGAAAACATGCTTACAGACAATTATAGACATGTCATCCCGGTGGGATTCGAACCCATGCCCCATCGATGCGTACGGCAGGTGTTCTACCGAACGCGCCAACGAGCCCGTCAAAACTGATTTGTGACACCCGTCTGACGCTTTTTGACAGGTAGATACATGAAATACTCCAAGCCGGGAACTAGAGAGCAAGATTGGCGAACGGTATCGCCCTCATTCGAGTGGCTCCGTCCCGGGGACAGAGTGGGGCTTAAGAAGTCAGCTGATGGCCGGGTCGTGGTCTACTACAACTGCGAGCCGATTGACATTCCCTTCGAACGGGTCCCTGATGTGAGTGACCTCATAACTACTCTTCCTGCCCTGTTCCCTTTTTTTGTTTGGGTTGGGCGCAGTATGTTCTCTTTTTTCATTCTCTTCTTTCAATCGCCATATCATCAGTCACACCTCTCAAAATCAAAAGTCAAACACAAATTTTTTTTATTTCAAATAAGCCTTTGCAGGCTCTTATGAAACGTCTACTTGCACGGTTCCAAAAAGTGGGTCTCATGGAGAAGAGCCGGCAAAAAACTCCATGGACACTCTTTTCTCAAACACATATCATTCTTCACACAGTCAATCCATGTTTTTTTTGGCCTCATAACTACTAATAGGGAATATGAATGTATTTTTTTTATTTTATTCGGTGGCTTACATCGTTATATAATAGAATAAATATTCAACGCCAAAAAAAATGATTTAAAGTATTAAAAAAAGTTGCCAACCGATAGGGGTATTTTAAACGCTCGCCAAATTCGCGGGCTTTGTTAATAGACTCTGACGTTAAGCAGAAATATATTACGTCATATTCGCTCTGACCAATGTCGTGGCTTTTCAAATATTTGAATTTCCCACAGTTTAATTGCACTTTTTAAAAATTAATTTCTTGCTCTTAACTGAAATTGTAATAAAAAATATTGATGGAAACGTACTTCTGAAGTAATAAAGTTTATTAAAAAAATGTATGACTCTCATTGGAATCACACGCATATTCCCTATTACGCAATAATATTATGCGTATAGACTCATACATAAGCAATAAGCATCTTATAAGCTGCCTATCCCAGCTGTTTCTATTCTAAAGTTCTGTATTATTTCTTAAACGGAATTTAACGAACTCCAAAACCCTGTCTATTTCTCGTCATAGTGTCAACAAGTCCTATTATATTGTCGTAATGTCGAATAGAGCATGTTTGTGTATAAAATACACACCGGCACAATTAGCGGAACAGAAAAAAAAGTGAGACTATGAGATAATAACGCATATATTTGACGAAAATATAATTAGACACAAAATAACAAATTGCAAAAAACTGTCATCTCGCCTCGATGACAGTGGCCAGCAAATTCCCCCGATATGAATCCGATAGAGCATGTCTGGGACTTGCTAAAAAGAAGGGTTAAATCCAGAATGCCACCCCCCAACAATCAGAATGAACTTGGAAACGCATTACTTGAGGAGTGGGAGCGGTTGCCTCAAGAAATCATCGATAACATAATCTGTAGCATGCCCAGACGAATGGAAACCGTAATCAGAGCAAGAGGGGGAAACACTCGTTATTAATTTTGCTTTAATTTTATTGTTAAATCTTTTAATGCTTACTTTTTTTTATTTTTTGTGATGGTTCATAATCATCTAAAAATTTCACTTATTTAAAATTTCTTTATTTTTCAATAAAAAATAACGAAGACTTTTCAAAGTCGTTGTTAAAAGATGTTAAGCAATTTGTTATTTTGTGTCTAATTACATTTTCGTCAAATATATGCGTTATTATCTCATAGTCTCACTTTTTTTTCTGTTCCGCTAATTGTGCCAGTGTGTATATACCTATATCTAATATATTATTATATGAAGTAATCTGCTGCACTTTTTAAAGGGATTCATTGTGTTTCTTTCAGAAAGTATATGTTGTTATGGAGCTGTACGGCTGCATCTCTAAGATTCAAGCCGTCAAGAGAGATAACGTCGTCCCTTTGGCGCAAACAAGTGAGTTATCTTATATAATAAAAGAGATTCCCACCTATATAGTCACTCATCACGATATCTCTGGAACCATAAGGCGTAGCGACTTGAAATATGGTAGGAATATTCCTTTCGCCGAGTAGAGGTCAGCTAAGAACGAGGGTTGCGGGGGCAATTGCTAGTCTTATATAATAATTATTATGTTCACGTGTAATTTCGTTGATTTGAAGTTTACGCCTGCCGCAGTCAACACTGAACTGAATTAATTTAAATTTGTATATATAAAATGTATGTTTTTATTACCTTGGGTGCATCAGGTCGGATGAACACAACCGACCAAATAGTAAATAATAAATGAATATGTCAATATTCATTTATATTTCTTAGAAACTATTATGCCTCTATCTCGCTTCATTGAACATATCCTGGATAGATAAAGTAGATTCTGTGAGTTATTTTTAAATAGCAATGAAGCATGAAGTTTCATTTGCATTTTCAACTTGTTTTGACGTTTTGCTTCTTAATCATTATGCATCGGACCAAAAATAATTCAAGTCATCCGACCTATCTCGAGACTTGGTGAAATGGTTTTATTATATTTGGAAGCAAAGTAAAATATGTTTTGAATAATAATAAGGTCTGATAAATACTTGAGACTACTATGTGCTATAAGAATATTTTACATTTTTTTAAGAATATGATACGCATCAACATTTCATGTAAGATTTTGAGTTTAAATTGGTTTATAAGTTTGAATTTAAAAGAACAAAATTACTTACATAATATTACATAGAAACATAAAAATAAAATTAAAATATGACAATTTTCTTTTTGCTGCTGAAAATTGAATTTTTACTCCATGCGTATTTGTCTTCTAACTATTCATTAACCGGTTAACAATACACTTTTTGAAACTTACATTGGGATTCAATATATATGTATATTCAATATATATATCTGCTGAGTTATTCAAAAGTATTGGGCATAGTAGTTCGCAACTGAGATCGCTCAGTTTAGTTCGCCGCTCCTAAACGAACTAGTTCGCTCTTCTAGTTCGTCAGCGCCCCGCTCGAACCAGTGCAAAGCAAGTCGTTCGATCGTTTTCATCATGTGCTTTGATTATGGAATACAGAACAGTGTAGTTTTACCTACCAAAAATTGTATTGTATGTAAAATTGTATTGACTCTAAAAACGCAAAAACCTCGGAATGAATTAGTGATTAAAATAACATTCTATATTTATATTTTTAATTATATTTTGAAAATTATCAACCTTAGTACAATACATACATATTCTGTTCCTTGACAGAATAACACATGACACAACACAATCAAAATTTAACGACATTGGTTCGATTAACGCCACTCTCGCTCTTACGGACACGAACTAACGAACTATAGAGCGGGAAATGAGAAAACTAGTTCGCGTAGTTCATCATACGAACTAGTTCGTTCGCGAACAAGACTATTCAAAACCGACGTTCAGAAACATAACAATACGTAATAAACCCCTTTCAGTACCCAACGACTCGTCATTGTACATAAAGCCGACCACCGAAGTGGAAGTCGACGCGGACGCGATCGCGTACGAGAGCTCGACGGAGACGGAGGGGCCGTCCGCGGGGAGCGCGCCGCCGGTCGAGCGCCGCCGCCGGTCGCCCTTGCCCTACACCTTCCACTACGTGCACGGGGAGAACATCAGGCTGTGCAGCTCGGGTGGGTTGCGCGGCGAATGTACCCCATCTTGTTGGAACTTAGTGCATTTCAATTGATATCGGCTCTGTTTCAGATACGGTAGCTATGCGCACTGCGGGCTACCAAGACGCCATCGCTATAGTCAGTCAGCCGCTTCGGAGGGGCCACAGCTTTAGGGTAAGAAACCTACTTATCAATATTCTGCTGGCGAATTTTTGATTTTATTGCTGTTTTCTTAACAATTATGCTAAATTGTTTATAGATATTTCAAAATGAGTTTGCGATATCTCGTAGACTCGATTTAAATTACGAAAATCAGTGTCAGATTATATTGTTACGGAGATAGGCTGAAGAAAGTTCGAGAAACATCTTTGGACTGGTTATGGCCCCCCGAACATTCTAAACGATGTGTGACAGGGACGACATGCACATAGCAGACAGAGATAGAAGATCGAACATTCAAACGATGTGTGACAAGGACGCATACGGTGTGCGACAGAGATACTCGCGTTCTGAATGGCGTGCGACGGGGACGGAATATTGTGCGCAAAAGAGAGAAAGGCGCGCGCGAATAGCGCGGGAGTATTCATTGCCTAGAAACTTCCAGTAAACTTTGCGTAAGCGTATAACCGCATGTATGTTCGAGAATATTAGAGACGCAATACGAGCGGGTTATATAAGCGGGAACAATCGCAACGTTAGTCAGTTTTGGAAGCGATACCAAGAGATCAACATCTGCGATTTACGAGAGATTAAAGTGCGATAGTTCGAGAGCCAGTAGAGTATAAGAGTCAGTGTGTTGTGTGCGGTTTAGTGTTTTCTTTTAGTTAAAATATTTCTCTTAGTGAAGTTTTAGTTTATTATTTTTTTAATTCAATTTATTTTATTTATTTTTGTTATAAATAAATCCTCAGTGTAGAAGAGCGGTGTTTATTTATCCCGAACCCCTATAGCTCGCAACAATATGTAACATAGCGTGGCTCACTTATAAATATACGAACTGTGAAAAGTTTATCGCGAACACATTTTTTATTATTTAATAGCTAGTACCGATCAATATGCGTTTTCGTTCCTGAACACTTAAACTGCTGGGCCGAATTTGATAATATTTTTGAGAGTGTTTGAGTTTAGTAAAAGAGCAATATCTGCAACTGCGAATGCGAAAGCGAAAGTTTTACTATTTTATTTATTTAAAAGTTATATTTGTTTTAGTATAAGGAAGGCGTTGTGCATTGTTGATATTTACAATTTATTATGATATATATTCTGTGATTCGGATAGTTGGATCAAGAATTTACTAATTACCAACAACTAACAAAATTTTGCTCGCTTTGTTGACTGAGGAATCAGTTAAGTCCCAATGTAAACAGAAAAACTGTAGAGAATTGAAAAATTTACAGGTACTCTTTCATATCCTAGGCTTCCGAAGCATTTAAAAATATCCATTCGAGAAGTGGTGAGATAATGGAACTGTGTGCCATTCACATAGTATTAAATGGACTCCGGATCGCATACATAATTCACGAAGTATTCAGATGATACAAGCCACACCTCATGTTCTAATTTTGGAAAAGTGGCACAGCAATGGGAACAAAGAAAAGAATGAAGTCGATTGTACAACATACACACTTGACCGACTTTAAAGATTTTGCTATTAATAGACTTGGTATTTGAATACCAAGGTGTTAATTATCACTTATCTAATAGGGTACAAAATAAAATATAAACACGTAAAGTAATCTATAATATATTTGATAAATATTAATACATAGTTGTATATAAAAAGTAATTAGTATGCCATATAATAATATCCGCAAAATTTTCTCCTTGTTGCGATTTAGTTTTAACATTTCTCCATAGTATAGTTCCCGTCACGTAAAAAGAACGCTGGCCTAAAACCTGCGCAGTGAGCGATTTATTGATCAAATTGGTGGTATGAAGGGGGCGGGACGTGGAAATGCTCCGCCGCTATTGGTTCGTCAGTTGACACACGCTTCCCGCGCTGAGTTCACGCTTCGTTCGCTCGCAACATATAGTCGCTCACACAACTTTCTTTGCCCGAAGATGGTTTTAAAAAGAAAAGAAAGAAAATTGATTTATAGTATTTATTGCAAACCTACTTTATATTATGTATTTTAAGATCAAAAATAATGCTCAAGTAAACATTATCTATTTTTAATTACAACCTTTTTCAAAGTACCTAGTAATACTTTACTATAAGTACTCTTATTATGATTCTACAATAAAACAATAATTACACTTATATTATAAAACAATAGCCTAGTACTTTAGAACACGACTGTCGCTCAGCGTTCTTTTTACTTGACAAGCTGAACTATACCTAATCGGATCTCGATGGAAACTGAAATTTATATAAGTAATATGATTATAAAATATAAATTTCAAAGTTTGGTACTATATATATATATATATGTCAACTTCTGAACCAAACAAGGACTGGCAGAAGATTGTTACACATTTGCAGAATTGTTACTCTTTTGGTTGGGACACATTTTAGCGCAAACCCGAAGTCCATTTAATACTACATCAATGCTGGGTGCAAATAAAATTGAGAACAAAAATCTAGTTTTCAATATTTTTCTCCTTTACCTATCATTTCCACAGTCTTGTTAAACCGTCTTATTAAAATGTTAAAATCAGTTCGAAATATTTCTGAATATCTAGAATCTTTTACACTTATTGTTTCAATTTTATTGTGCGATGTGTCAGTGTTCATAATCAAATAGTGCATCAGTTGCTGAAACTTAGCAGTTCCGGTCACTCGTTCGGCAGTTTATGCTGCTTCTATCAGTACATTTTGTTTAGATACAATATCCCTTGATATAATTGATATACTACTTGATGCCTGTACTGGTGTAATGCTGTTCATACGTAAACGATATCCATGAATGTCAACAAACCGTGTGTTCATGAATGTCGTTTGCGCGTGTTCTGCGCTTGGTACAATCGAGTGAAACACTGAAAGTGCAAGAAGTATGTCGGTTGCAGTTCCGCGTGGACAAGCTGGACGCGCAGTGGGCGGGCTCGGCCGCCGTGGGCGCGGTGGCCGCCTTGCCCACGGACGGCCTGCCGCGGGTCGCCGTCCATCTGGAGCCCGCCGCGTGGGTGCTCAGCAGCGAGCTTCTGTACGACGGGACTTGCGTGAGTACAACTATATAACGTCGAAGAGCCGGTCTAGCGTGACAACTACGACAAAATTTTGTCGACCGTTTTCTCGTGTTTTAATCTATTATCTCTTTACGAGGGTGAATCAAAAAATTCTTAGAATCAATATTAAAAAATGCAAAGATTTAAATAATAATATTTTATTTTTCTACATAATCTCCCTCCAATGCAATGCATTTAGAATAACGCGTTTCTAACTTCCTTATTCCTTGTGAAAAAAAATTATTTTCTTGACTCTCGAAAAAGTCCTCTACGGCAGCTATAACCGCGTCATTATCGTGAAATTTTGTTCCACGAATTTCCTCTTTTAATTTTGGAAATAAGTGAAAATCACTTGGGGCTAAGTCCGGAGAATATGGTGGGTGGTCAAGGAGATTGAAGCCAGCACAGCGGATTGCGTTGAGCGCAACTTCCGATCGATGAGCAGGAGCGTTATCTTGAAGGAACAACACGCCCAACGACAGTTTTCCACGACGTTTTTCTTTAATCGCTTCACGTACTTTCGGGATTAAATTTGCATAATAGGGTCCAGTAATCGTCTGGCCTTTTGACATGTAATCAATAAAAAGGATTCCTTCACTATCCCAGAACACAGAGGCCATAACTTTGCCAGCGGTAGGAGCAACTCGAAATTTCTTGATGGATGGAGAGGATGGTCGTTTCCAAGACATGCTTTGTCTTTTAGTTTCAGGATCAAAATGGTGGACCCACGTTTCATCCATGGTGACAAGACGACGGCAAAAATTATCCGAATCACGCTGGAACATTTCGAGATTACGCTTGGAAATTTCCAAAAGTCGCTTTTTGTTTTCGTCGGTTAACATTCGTGGCACCCATCTTGCAGACACTTTTTTGAACCTCAGTGAATCAATTAAAATGGATTGAACGCTACCAAAAGATATCTTTAGGATCTCAGCTATATGTTTTATAGTCATTCCTCTGTCTTCCAAAACCAGATTCTCAACCTTTTTGACATTTTCTTCTGTAACGGAGGTTGAAGGCCGCCCAGAACGCGGGTCATCTTTACAGCTTGATCTACCTCTTTTAAATTCAGCCACCCAGTACGCAACCGTAGAATAGGGTACAGCATCACCCCCTAATGTCTGCTGAATGTCCAAAAAAATTTCCTTCGTAGACATTTTTTTCAAACTGAGATATTTTATCACCGCACGTAACTCACTTTTATCCATAATTTTGACTTTTTAGCAACTCGTTGCACAAAAAAAAATTATTACATGCTAACGAACTGACAAAAACAAGTGACAGTGCATAAATATAGTGTGATAGACACTCTTTAATTTGAATATCGAACTTGATCCAAAAAGGTTTCATATATATGCACTTCTAAGAACTTTTTGATTCACCCTGGTATGTCTTCCGGGTCATTTAATATTTCATTTCATGAACGTATTTGTAAACGTTATAAGCATTAAATCTTCAAGAGGGATACGTGGAGAGCTAAAGGGCATTTAAAGTAATTCTCTTGAATTTTCTTTGCATATACAGGGACTCCACCACGATCTCTATCAGGACTATAATTGCCGTCTTACTCTACGAGAGAACGCACCAGCGCAATATACATCTTGTCTAACCATGTTCAATTTGTAGGAACGTTACCAGAATATGATGAGAAATGAAACATTGCAAGACCATAATAATTTAAATCTTAATGGAATATATAATATGTTAAATAAACACTTCAGATTACAAATTCTCTGTTTTAAAACCATGTATAACTAATGAAATAACAAAAATAATAGCAAATCTTGACAATAACTGCAGTATTGGAATAGATGGCATAAGCACCAAAGTAATCAAATGTCTAACCAATCAAGTAGTTACTCATCTAACACAACGCTTCAACAAATTACTATTAGTTGGAACATTCCCGGACACATTAAAAGTTACACCTATTTACAAGTCAGGGTCCAAAACAGACCCTGGCAACTACCGTCCCATTTCCGTGCTGCCCGTTCTATCTAAGGTTCAGTAGGGTTATTCACGATCATTCGAAAACTTTCCGTTCCGATATTACAAGATTTCGTACCGATATATCTAGCTTTCTATCATTTTATACTAAGATTCTAATCGGAAACTCCCGAAGAATGCCGATGCTCAATCCTATGGGAATTGTGAATACCATTTTCATATCCGGTAAATACGAAAAAACTTTCAGTGGGAGAGCGTAGCTTTCCGGGCGGATCGATTTCGAATGATCGTGAATAGCCCTACTGGAAAGAACTTTATACAATAGACTATACAATTATTTAGTAACAATTAATTTAATAGTCGTTTTTAGACCGTCTCCCCGCGACCACGGTTGCTGAAAAGCATCCGAAACGTCGGGATAAATAATTTAAACAATATAAATAATAAATCGCGTTTTAATCCGGTATACAGTATTTTATTTAAATGTGTGATACTCGCGTTAATAAAAGACAACAATTAATTTTATTTCTGATCGACAATATGGCTTCAGACCAAAGAGCAGTACATTATCTGCAACAGTTGATCTAGTTACTAAAATCAAGCACAGTATTGACAGTCGAAATATAGCACTACATTTACTTAAAAAAAGCTTTTGACACCGTAAGTCACAAAATTCTTCTCCAAAAACTTTCTAATATAGGGGTCAATGGCAGTGCCTTAAAAATGTTCCAATCTTATCTAAACAATAGATTTCAAGTAGTCAAAGTAGGTGAAAATCAAAGTAAGGCACTACCTGTTATATGTGGAGTTCCACAAGGGTCCATTTTGGGACCATTACTCTTCCTTGTTTACATAAAAAATATCCAGGAACTTGACTTACACGGGCATATCACCTTGTACGCTGACGACACATGTTTATTTTATTTCGGCTCATCCATACATACACTTATTAAACAGGCTCAAAAAGATTTAAAGACTCTATCCATTTGGTTTCAACAAAATTTACTAACTATAAATGCATCTAAAACATCATACATCATTTTTAGACCTAAAAATAAATTGCTACCACCACACAAACCTCTTACATACCAATACAAAAAAAAAGTAACGAAAAATATTTAGGATTAAGAATTGACAATAAGTTGATTTGGAACAATCAAATTGAACACATAAGAAGCAAACTAATGTCTGTCTCTGGTTCTATTAGAAATTTAGTAGGATGCATTCCGCGAAATTTACGTTACACCGTTTACAACACTCATGATAAACCACACCTTATGTACCTTATTGAACTTTGGGGAAGTGCTTCCAAAACTAGACTAGCTAACCTACAAGTCGCTCAAAATAAAGTCATAAAAATACTCTTCCCTTTCGAAAATCCACTTCAAAAATCTATAGTGAAACAAAAATTATGACCATACAACAGATATTTATCACTCATCAAATTATTGACAAAAACATTAATTCCAGTACCACTTCCAAAAACACCTCAGGCAACGAAGAACGAGAAGAGCCAGGTTTCTTGTCCTACCTAAAACTAGAACATTCTATGGTAGAAAAACATTAACATATGAAGGAGCGCAGCTTTATAATAACATACCTGCACACATTAAAAATGTACACTCATTTAACACATTCAAAACAAAATTAGCAGAATACGTTTTAAAAAATTACACAAAATAGTCGAAATGTGTTAATTGAGTACATACAATGACGAACATAACGAATTTAAATTTTGTTATTCTTTTTAATGTTCTCATGTAAGTGACCAATGTAAGTCTTTATGAGAATTAATGTCTTTCAACCTAATTCACTTAGTCATTGCATATAACTTTGTCCATGACCAACCTTGTCTAATAAAAACTTTTATTTCCCCACATACTTTTCGTGATTTTTTGTGTACGTTGGATAAATAAGCCGAGAAGGACTAGTCAAAAAGACTGAGAGAAATCTGTCTAATAGTTAAGCTGGATTGAAATGGCTGAAGCATACTGCTACAAAACCATCACATGTAATATAATAGCATAAATAAATCGCCATTTAATTCGCAGTATAGTATGTGAATTAAGAACAAATCCTATCAAGTTTTCTATTATCATTAAATAATACATCTCAGCAGGTAAGATCGCCCATGGCACTCGACTTGGAGAACGTGAACGAACAGTCGGTGTTGACTCTGCACTTCCGGTTCAACAGCGACCTTATGGTAGACCTCGATGGCAGAGTGCTGGGCATCATCGGATCTGTCTCCAGACTCCACAGCCATGTGTATCCGCTCATCGATCTGTATGGGAAAGTGTGTCAGGTAAGTTATCTTAAAAAACGGTGTACGCAATGTTGTATTGTATGACCGGTCGCTGGAACTATCAAAATGTCATTATTATGAATCTAAATACGTTTTATTTCAAATTATTATGAGGCTTCTGAAAATAGATCTGTATTGGACAGGCTTGGACAGGATCTATTATTAGTTTAGTTTAATTGTATGAAATAATATATATGTAAATTCAGTATTTTAAGATTTATCCTAGTTTTACAAAATATTTCTACTCTAAATAGGTGTCGGTCCTGCTGCATCCATACTCCATAATAAGCGGAACATCACTGGACTTACCTATAATAGCAGAAAATCGCCGAGAAGAGACCTTAGCGGAGTTGGAACAGGAACAGGAAAACCAAAACACGGCTGATGCCAGAGTACAGCGAAGAAGCCGAGCTCTTAGCCAGGATATCTTAATAGAAGACTTCGAACTGTCGCCCCCTGGCTCCAGCGCGGACGTCCACAACGCGCCCGACAACGACGCGGGGCCCGAGGCCGCCCAGGGCCGGGCGATGCACCGGAGCCTCACCCTGGCGCCCGCCGACTGCAGGGCCGAGTACAGAGTGGTGCAGAAGAGCCACTCCACGCACAACTTCACCAGCCCGAGCGAGTTCGGGTCGGAGACGCGACGCGCGCGCAACGAGCTCTGCGATACGAACATCCAGCACAACGACCGCTACCCGGAGGCGAGCGACGTGGACAACTTGGACAACGAAATCATGGACGCCCTGACCCTGGAAACGGGGAACCTGCCGGACTTGACCGAGGACCAGTCGTCGTCTCTGGACGAATCCACGCGCCGCGACGATGCTTTCGAGCCGCTGTCCGTTGAAAATCTGAATTATTTGAACCGCATCCTGGGCTTGGACCAGGAGGGCGAGGGGAGCTTGGAGGCCGAGTGGGAGGCCTCCGGGGAGGGGTGCGAACACCTGCACCTGGTGCTGAAGTACTGGAACTTCCTGGTGCTGCCCTACCCCGAGCTGCGGCAGGCTGTCTCCTGGGGACAGGTCAAGTGCTACTGCAGCAACTGCGTGCCGGACGCTGAGCCGCTCTTTGCTGGTGAGTTACAAATCATAATGAGATTGTCGTAATACGTTCTAATAGCAGAAGTTTTTTTGTACTAAAACAACGTCGCTTATTATACTAGGCTGGGTGCGTATAGAGCGTATTGACGGTGTCGGCGCCGCGACTAGAGGGTTCTGGCATATCGCGCGTTCGACTCTCGGCGCTGCCCAAGCGGTCGAACAAGCGGCTGTCAGGCGACCGGCCAAGCTCTCGCCTACCCTCGTAGTCACACCCAGTGACGTGTGAGTCAATTGTCACTATATACCTTTTATCAACAATACACACTTGATAGACAGACACAGAGCCCCGAGCACGAACGATTTGCGAGGAAGTATTCGTGTCGTCGATCTGTCATTTGTGTGCAATTTCAACTGTACTTTTAATTTCGATGTATAGCTGTCTCACTCTGTTGAGTTATCTAATAGATGTTATGAATATTGTTTAATTAATAAACGTAGAAACTATATTACATTATATTTATCATAACCACCCCTATCTAGTTAAAATTCCAGTTTCGTATTTAAATTTTTAGATAACGCACTTATAAGCTATCATTAAACATTGTGATAATATAACAAACCTCAATTAGTGAAATGTAACATATAATAATTGTCTAACCGTAAATTTCAGATGGATGGACGAAGAAGGAAAACCACATCACACCGTGCTCGCCATAGAAATAGACATAGAGTGAGTATACAATAGGACCCTTGTTTAAAAGCGTGCTATAAGCTTGGAATAGGTTATGTTTCATTTCTTTCGTTCTAAAGTCATTTAGTGTCGGATAAAGCGAGACAAAACATACTTTATTTCAAACTTATACCACGATTATGAATGAGTTCGATAAAACAATCAAAGCTTCCCTACTCCATCAAAATTCTTTGGTCGAAAACTCAATCGATAATAATCAACATTCAAACTTACCTAAAAGTATTGTCGTCACCTTTTCTATTATACATTATATGAAAAACAGAAACATTTTAATTAGCATTCTGTATAAGTGTTCCGTACCACCATTTCAGTATTTGAATCTCATAAAATCAAAGGAAAAGTAAATCAATTTTGATATATGAATTTCTTTCGAGCTTACCTCCTGTCTCTTCAGGGCCGAATTTATATGTGTGGAGGCCTTGGGGCAACAAAGGAGGCCCCCTAGCCCCAAATTATTTTCCAAGAAAATGATTTTTTTTCAATATTTAAGAACAGTATAATCATATTTGTACAAAGTATAGTTCCCGTCATATAAAAAGAACGCTGAGAGACAGTGGAGGGGAAGTGTCAGCGCACGGGTACAGTCGTGTTCTAAAGTACTAGGCTATTGTTTAATAATATAAGAGTAATTATTGTTTTATTTTGAGAGGTTGGAATTAGAAATAATATAATGTTTACTTGAGCTATTATACTATTTATTTTATGTTATCTTTTGTTATCTTTTTTGTAGTGATATATTTTTAAAAAAACACATTAATCATTTCGGGCTGTTTGACAGTTCGACAGGGGCCCCTTCTGAAAACCAGCGTTGCAGCTTATAACTGCAATAAATGCTGATGAAGGGGCCTTTTCGGCATTAGATACACAATAATATATATTTTATTGTATGTAGTAAGTTTAAAATTGTATTAAATATTGTGTTTTCTTTTTTCGAATAAAGTATGTCTATGTCTATGTCTATGAGCATCATTTTTGATCTTAAAATACATATAAAGTGGGTTTGATACATTGATTTTGATTTTTGAGCTCCTTTTCGGCTTCTTTCTTCATAAAATAATAAATGTTATAAATCATTTTTCTTTCCTTCTTTTTTAAAACCATCGTCGTGCAAAGAAAGTTGTATGTGCGACTGTATGTTGCAAGCGAATGAAGCGTGATCTCAGCGCGGGAAGCATGTGTCAACTGACGAACCAATAGCGGCGGAGCATTCCCCCGTCCCGCCCCCTTCATACCACCAATCTGATCTATAAATCGCTCACTGTGCAGCGCTCTTTTTAGGTGACAGGAATTATACAATAGGTAATGGTAAAACAGTGAAAAAAATATCAAATTAAGAGTTGTTTACTAGTCGGACAGATATTTTTCTGAAGTTTCTTGTGGTCTTGTGGCCCAGGATCCCCTAAATCTGGCCCTGCTATAGTGGTGTAGCTGTCGTAGGGCAAAGTGGTGCAGTGCACCAGGGCTTTGAAGCTAAGAGAGCCCCCTGGGCTTTGGAAAAAGGGGGAGCATCTCCTTGATTTATACTTATATTATAAATAGGAAAGATTTGTTTGTTACCATTTAACTCAAAAACTACTTGACGGATTTTAAAAATTATTTCACCAATAGAAAGCTACATTATCAGCGAGTAACATAGGCATATTTTTTGTATATTTTTGTGTATAGTACATCTACATTGCACGGGTGCAATTGTGGGTGTACTATACACTATACAATTCGGTGAAGCTAGTGTGACACGCCCTTTTATTTCAGGGGTAACGAAGCAGAAAAGGACAGATTGTTAGCGTTCCTGATATACATGAAGCCTCACATTATGTTTGTGGAGGACAGTCAGTCGAGTCTGGACGAATGACAGGCGATATTTTGTGGATCCATACTGTATCTGTGTGAGATCGGCTGGATCTCACACAGATATCCTTCGTGTTATATAAATTGTATATCATTTTTAACCGGAGTGAAAGAAAACATCTTTTAAATACTTGAATAAATAGAACTTCGTTTCTCAGGTCGGGTGTCGTGGGGTTCACAAGGTTTTTAAATATATTCATATACAGATACATGATGCCTCTTTCCCATGGGGTAGGCAGAAATCGAGGAATTCCATATGCTCCGATCCTTACATACCACTTTCATCAATGCTTTCATACACACTCGTCGGTTTCGAGTATTTTTGACCTGGCCCGTTTGAGAAACGACCCCGATCTGATCGAGGTACGTTCGCCTCGCCCCACCACTCACTTACAGATTTATAAATCTTGGCTTTTTAGTGGGTCGTGACTTAAAAATGGTTGAGAAACAATGAGCTCCAATATTCTTTAGATGAAGTAGAAATGCGGAGCTCATGATGTTTGTTTCAATATATTATTAATTTACCTAAAGACAGACATATTTACAATATTTTAAGCTTTCATTCCGATTTACATAATAATGCTAATATATTATCAACTAAATGCTTAAAATACTATTTTCTGATGTTATTAGTGACTATGTATCAAGTAAAACAAATATTTTTACTACTTGGCCGGTGCTACTGATAACCCAAACTAACACTTGTGTAACGAGTTGATATTAAATCAATTGTGTTTGGTTTTCGGTTCAGAACAGACCCGGCTTTAGAACAACTTACAATTAAGATCACGGTTAAATCTTCCCTTTTAACAATAATCATATTACTAAATTACTGTCATATCAAAATACTCTGTCATTGCAATATACTCGTAATATTATATTCTGTGCAGTTTCAGTAGGATGATATATTGATATACATACTTACATTAGATTATAGTATGTGTTTAGGTTATATATAAGTATAAGGTCGTCCTCTAGACGCTTTCACGTTTCATTTTTATTGTTATAATTGTATGCAAATCATAATGGCGGGTGTAGTCTTATGAACAGGTGGATTAGGCAGTTAGCAGTGTACCTCTCTTGTTGGGATACTAAACATGGGGCGCTAATAATAAGAATGGCGGGTATTAACCTGAATATATAGCAAAAATAACTTAAAAAATAAATGAAACATTTGGTTTTTTTGGAGTTGGTTGAATAGCAATGTTTCTGTGATGCATTGTTCTCGTTTACTTCCAGCATTCGGAATTCTTAATATACTAAGTAGATACTTGAAAAGTTCAACTCCTTTTATTTCAGCACTAACATAAGATGGAATCGAAGAAAATATTCCATTACTGTGTTAGGTGCACATGTATATCAATATTAGGCAAATTATGATTTTGTCCTTTTACGAAGACTTTTCCATTACAGTGAAATACATTTAAATAAAATACTGTATACCGGATGTATACCGGAAAAGCATCCGAAACGTCGGGATAAATAATTTAAATAATAAATCGCGTTTTAATCCGGTATACAGTATTTTATTTAAATGAGTGAAATACATACTAAACACTCGTAAAAAAAAAACAAACAACTGTACATAAATTACTACAAATAGGGCGAGAGCCTTGACGCGACTACGAAACTGTACTTGAATGATTTGTGGTAGGACAATCTCGGATTGGTCAAATGACGTCAGATAGACGAATCAGAGACCACTTTAAATACGTAAACTTTTTCTATGACGGATGGATTACAAATATAGAAAGTTCTCCATTAGGTACACTGCATCCTTTATATAGCCTTTTCCATCCTTTATCGAATTACAACCGCCATTTTGTTTCACACAAATATGTTTATCAGTTATTGTTTACAGTTTTAGCTGATTAGGATTTATTATTTGAAAATCAAACTTGAACTGTTGTGATGTAATTTAGCTTTTTTGGCTCATGCTAAATAATCATAAGGTGCTTTGCTATTTTTATAGCGTATTAATTGATGATATATGATTGCGCAAATCGCCTTTTTCCCATATCAGGTTGCCATTTCGAATACTGTTACACACAAAGAAAGGTTCCCAGGAGTCCGCCGACGATTTCATACACAAGTAACTTGTAAACCTGTGAATCCTGTAAGTGGCCCTCTAAGGGGATGATCTTTGGGGGTTGATTTCACCCCTTTAAAATGCTTTTCCGCCGATGAAAAATATAAGTGTCTCTTAGATTTTGACGTAGAATAACATATTTCAGCGGCATTGAAATACGGAGGCGGATACCTGGGAACCTTTCCTTGTCAGTAATTAAATTTCTCCAAAAACCGCACTTTTTTGTCAATAACATCAATGTTGGACTGTTTCACTTAGAAACAAATAATTGCATTGTATGAGCCAAACCTTCTAATGCCTCTCCATTCGGCTGTGTGTAGCAAGAGTTCTCATTGGGCCGATCTCAATTTTTTGCAATTGAATATATAAAATTTGGGGCTTGGTAAAAATGGTACTCTTATTGAATAACAATATAACCTAAAGAGAAACTATGTCATTACGGTAAATTACTACAGAAAAAACCCATTGAAGGATGTATTTTTTTACCGTTACCTGTGAAATACCGCCCCCGCCAAAGTGCCGACCGGGGCGGACCGCAGCCTCCCCCTCCCCCCATGCTACGAATGCACGGGTGGCCTGAGGGGGGCGCTGTGAACACGCGTGGCAGTCAACGTGTTAATGAATGTTAGCAGTCAGTTTGTCTCTGTCCCTGGCCGTATGCAACAGTCCACTCCCTGATATTGCGGAGCCACGACTTATTTCTCCGGCCTTTTCAAAACTTAGTATAATTTTATTTGCCTATACATTACGGAATTCAATTTGATCTCATTGTCATTACTCTTTTACTTAGACTGATTATTTATGTTACTATATCTATATATATGTAGATATTATAAATTGTACGATTCTAAAAAATCCGTAAGATACGTATTAGCTGTAAGGTAGATATTGTTTATCATCGAATGTATTTCTAAGGCTCTATCCAGTTTGTGAACTATTGCGATATATTTCTGACATCTGAAAATGCAAAGATGCTGCTACACTTATATTTCGCGTGCTACTCGAATGTATTTTTATGTGTTCATTAGTTAGTTTGTAAGAAAAATTGTAAAACAGCATTCTTTTGGAGTAACTGTTGAAAAAGTATCGATATAAAGAATTACACAGTATTCATAACTATCCTTATAATAGGGATTCAAACTTCTCTTACAAATACTATAACTTTACCATTTTAGTCTGAAGTGCACTGAGAATATTTTAAGAACACATCTCTATTCTATAACTGTTTTTTATTAAAGCTAGTATCACACATTTAAATAAAATAACTTTACCGTATTAACAGGCAAATTATTTTTTATCCTACTGTTTCGGGTTCTTTTCAGCAAGCGTGGTCACGCGCAGACAACACTCGAAACGTTGGTTATACGGTAATGCAATAAGCACATAATTTTATATGTAATTTATTGCCCTAACAATTAAATCCTACTAAGAGAACAGTTGATTCTTGGAATAGTGGTCAATAATGTTTTTGATGTGTTCGCCTCTTGAATAATGATGAATTGAAAAATGATCTTGGCACTTGTAAGAAATATTAAAAACTATTGATTATTGCCTCAATTTGGTTGAATTTTTGTGTAATTAAAAAGATTTTATTTTAGATAAGTTGTCTGACTCGTCGGCTCTACATGTAAATGTAAAATTAGAAGCATCTTTTTTATTCACGTCGTAAGTGTACATTGTTACCTAAATGAATAAATGATAATTTGATTTGATATATTCTCAATGTTTTACGAAGGTGTCGCTTATAGTTGACATACGTCTCTCAATATTATATTTTAATAATATAATTAAAATAGATTTCTTTGTAAAAACAATCAAAGCGTTCGCTGGGGAATGGTCTGGTCTAACACCATGATTATGTTGTTTTTGATGTCATCAGTGTTTATTATCATAACTTCAAATACAACTCTCCATAATAGACATGGGTAACTCAGCGAAATTCCCCGCGCCAACTCAGCAACTCAGGTGCAGTGTAGTGCGTCGGCTCCTTGAGTCAACTCAAAATTGCGCCACGACGCAACAAAATGGGACGTGCAAAGCGAGCAGTGAAACGCACGCAACGCCACGCTCATAATTTCACTCACTGCGCCGTGCGCCGACACATTATGAATGTGTGAGCTGACTCACACTGCGCAGTGAAGCGTGCCGACGCAATTGCGCGGCGCAGCGCAGTGTTACACATGTCTACTCCATAATATACCTTAAAACTAAAGGGAACGCCTTCGATGAAACATTTTTAATCATTTTAATCAAAGAATTATCTATAACCGATATTTTAACTTCGCACGTCTTATTTCACAAGATTTTCATTTTTATATTTTTACTCGTTTGTTTTCAAAAAACGAGACTATAAATTTTTAAAAGGCCGTCTGCACATCTGAGATATTTATGTCGCGGATGTCCATGGGCGGTGCTGATTATTATAGACTATCAGGTAACCTACCTGCTCGGTTGTCTAATAAGTAAAAAAAAAACTGAATATAAAGAAACATTTAAATGTTCAATTGATAGTAGTTCTTCGATGATAATCAATAGAAAATCAATCAAAGAGCGTGGTATTGTTTTTCCGTTCCTGCGTTAAGGTATTGTCTCCACGAGCGAGGAATTAAGTAATGTTAATAAGTAGGTATACATCTTTACATAAATGAAATCGAACAAGAAAAGTGGTATATGGCGATGATGCCTGTCATCCATGGGTATTGTCATAGACAATGGACTGAGCCTATCCAGCAGTAAATACAAGAAGAACAGAGTGAAGAGATTAAGTGATCGAGCGGATAGTAGTATTAATATGTCTGTTCCAAAACACCTCGCTTCTCTTGAAGGTCCAAAAACTTATCAAAATACTTTGCTATATGAATTGCAATCCATTTTTGAAGTTATACTTCTTTTGGCGCGTTTGGATGAGAGTGAATTCATGACCTGCGCGCGCGCGATGTGAAGTTGGCTACAGAATAGAATTTGATTGATTTTAACATTTTTCTTCGATATTTTCTGCAGTTTTGTTTTTTAAAATTTTTCTTCAGACGCTTAAGAAGTATAACTTCTAACGCGTGTACACATTATATTATTTTGGGTATTGTATTATATTATTTTCGCCATTAATAATAAAAATATTATTATAATTAAATATATATTATAAATAATTCTTTGTTCGCTGAGACAATGCTTTATAAATTTTAGAATAACACTTAGTTATATTTAGCTGTAAATAATAGTTTGAAATGAAGAATTGAGTTGTAAATGTATTTTGAAAAATTTTAACTTAAAAAGCATTGACATATGCTTAAATATCACATTTAACAATTTCTAATTTTAACCACAGTTTAATATTGTGAATTGGACCAATCGGATACAATTACATTTGAATTATCATATACATTACAAAATACTAAATGAATCAACATCTGTATGTTTTATCATTTACTGAACCATGTAGCGTTGGTGACTCGCAGGTTTTTTGTGTATATGGTTATAAAAGTTTCAAGACCACACCTAATCTTTATGCTTAGCTGTATAATAGATCCTAACACAAAATTGTACTTCCGCCCATTCCCTTTTATTCGGGGTTCCATTCTATTTTCTCTCTTCATCTTCAATCATAATATGTATTGATTGTGTTAGGATGTGTGGGGTGTAACTGTTATCAGTCACACCCCTCACATAATCAATACATCTTTTTGGTCTTCCTTATGCTTATCAACTTTCCTATTTATACTTTTAGATACATGCTTTTCATTTGAAATATAATGGAACATTCTATTATGTACTTGCACAGAAGTTACCAGTGAAAATTATATGTTGCATAAGTTGCTACTATTTAACAATATAAGAAATTATGCATATTTAGATTATATAATTTCAGATCTATTAAATGTATTTTTTTAAATACCTCTAAACTATTAATTTGAGACTCCTTTATAGTCTGAGGTCTTATTATAGATACCTGTAATAGTTAATTCCAGTGAAAATCATAGTTGTTTTGGATTAACTTGTTACGCATTATATTTGTAGTGTACGATGGTTATTTTCGGAACAATAAATTTATATAAACTATATTTTGTATCATTTCTGAATGTAAACCTTTGACCTTTTTTTGAGTTAAATGAAGTAGGTATATAATATACATAAATATACCATAGTATCTTTAATTAACTTATGTATTATCTTAGGTTCTTCATTTTTATTATATACGAGGGGCGTTCAATGTATTCTCGGTATGGGGGGAAAAAAATTCACTGGAAATTCTGAATAAAATATAATTTCTCCCATCACCTCAAAGCATTTGTTACTTCTGGATTATAACTTTTCAATACCCTCTGAAAAATATTTTTCATCTTTGGCCGAAAAATGTTCATCAATTGCCGATTTCAACTCATCATCGTCGGAAAAATGCTTTCTCTGAAGGTCTTAAGATTTGGAAACAGAAAATAATCACTAGTCTGGACTGTAGGGTGGATGATTGATTTCTTCAAATCCGCAAATCGCAATCCCTCACAGCAGCTTTGGCAGCTCGCCCTTTGATTGTTGGCAAGAATTCGCATGAAAGTGAAGAGGAACCATGGCGCAAAAGCCCAGAAGCCATGCCAAGGCAATTTAAAAAAGAGGATGCTAGTCGGATAATCGCCATTTTACGTTGTTACTTTGGACTGATACTGTTTCTTTTATTAATTCTGTTTGTTACATGTGAATAAGGTTTTTTCGCTCAAACTTCGTAAACAAATTTTAATTTTTAAAAAATCTTGTTTTGCTCACCCTACCAATTTGGTTTGAATTATAGGTGGGTCGTTGACGTTTTTTGTGTTAACGAAATTAAATGAAACTGTTAATTACAAACTGATAACCTGTTAAAAAGCAGCTAATTTTATTCATTGGTTCCCAGTAATGTCAACAGATTTTACGTAGCAATTATTAGTTAAAAAAAATTTACATTTAATAAATTCAACAGGTTTTGCATTAGATAAAAAAGCTGCTTTGGATGATGTTAGCGACTACGCGTTAAATGTTCGTTGAGCTAATCCGCGTGTTGCGTTCGAAAATAGTTGAATTTAACAGTTAATATATTTAACGCCTTTTGCGGTAAATGAAAAGCAGCTAATTCGTTAACATTAGAAAAGCGGCTTAAAGTGTGTTGCCAACTCAGTGGATTTTCCACTAGATCTGGTGGTTTAGACCTCCCTTTTTGCGGACAAATTTTGGTTTTAGAGGCTAGTGGATTTCCTAGTGGTTTAGATCTTTCCAACTGGCCTAACATGACAACCGCGACAAAATTTTGTCAACCGATTTCTGGTGTTTTAATCGATTATTATCTCTTTATTTCTTCCGGGTCTTACATGACAATTACACTTAAAACTCGACTTTTAATATCAAAAATAGATATATTTGTCGATCGAGATATCTCTTCTATCAAAATTGTCGATGTCGAGACATAATATATCGATTTATCTTACATCTTAGCTTGTCTTCTCTCGTCGGCAGTTAGTGGTAAGGTGCGATATTCAACCACTAGTAGGATTTACATGAATACTCTTGTTAGGAAAGAACATCTTATATATAAAATTTCCATGTCACAATGTTAGTTACCGTACTCCTCCGAAACTGCTTAACCGATTTTTACCAAATTTTATATGCGTATTCAGTAGGTCTGAGAATCGGCTTTTCATACCCCTAACCTAAGTGATAAGGGTTGTTCACCCTTATATTTCTTTTTTAATTTTTGGACGAAATTTTTTGTTTTTATTTTTTTATAATGTGGCATTAAAAATACATACATAATTTTTTACTTTTTTATCACCAACCCCTTCTTTTTAGAAATCAACGTTTGTCGGGTCAGCTAGTTTTAAATAAAACTATCTTTTCGGAATTTTCGCAGACTTATTTGGACGTCATAAATCGCCGCCATATTCTACTGTGAGCACAGGCGTTTTTGAGGTAAGGTACTATATAGCAGTACTTTGATCACGTGACCAGTCAAAATCACTCGAGTGCCTAACATCTTATAAACAATAGCTACAGTTTAATCAGAAAATTTTAAAGTTCTGTAATTAGTTTCGATTAATAAATAAAACAATGGAATATATTAAAACTTTAATACACTCATTTGAATGCTGCGTCAAAAAATGCGGCAGACAGTATACGGAATTGCGTTCCGTTTTAAATAGTAACCAGTATAACTGGCTATAAAGGAACGGCTTCACAGTATACTGAATTGACGTCACACTGTACAGTGGTCGCAGTGCATATCGGAACATACCCTTAATGAATAGTTTCTTTTATTTGAATTTGTTATATCATCCATACTTAAAATTAAGGGTCTAGCCGGTTAAGCACAGGCAATCT
Organism: Anthocharis cardamines; assembly: GCA_905404175.1. Classification (NCBI taxonomy): domain Eukaryota; kingdom Metazoa; phylum Arthropoda; class Insecta; order Lepidoptera; family Pieridae; genus Anthocharis; species Anthocharis cardamines. The sequence goes on from FR989951.1 coordinate 15,533,027, forward strand.
GCCCCCAATGGAAAAGTCTATTCATGACTATACCGTCGTTTTGAGGAGTTTATATGTGTACGTATTTTGGACTAAAACGAAGTTGTTGTAGAAATATTTAAAAAAAATAGAAAAGTAGACTTTTTAAAAATTGTGTTTCTCTTAAACTACTTTACATAGAGAAATGATTCTAGTAGGCTTACAGGAGAATATATTTTTTTTCATACGAAGCTTTGTTATTAATAATAACACAGGCACACAAAAAAAAAAAAAATTGTCTGTACACCGGGCGCCATCTACGGGCATGTTTTTCGACCTGCTGAATACGAATTTCAAGTCAGTTTAGGCCGTCCAGCCTTCAGTTTCGAGTAAATTGCAAAAAACCCCAAAAAATAGCGAAAATTTTATGTTTTGGCAAGAAAAAAAATTTTGAGATCTGAGGCAAGCATAATTTTCATGTATTTTGATCTGTTAAATACTAATTTCGTTCGTACTTTAATCATATACCGTTTTAAATCTAAAAAAACATCAAAAATTGTAAAAATCGAAGAAAATTGGATTGACAAAGATTCTCTTGTAATTTAATCTGCTTGATCTGATTCTGCAATAAATTTGGCCCATAGTCCCCTCAAACATTCATAATACTGCAAAAAACGATAAAATAGAGGAAAATTGCTGCTGAAAAAAATGGAAAAAATCTTTTAAACACAATTAAATAAATTTCTTGTATTTTTTATTTCTAAAATACAAGATTAAGATCCAAGAATGTACACAAATTAGATTTTTAAAGGGTTTTCAAGGGTATTGTACTGTTTCATTCTCAAATGATCTACGACGTGGATACCTCTTCTTCCACCTTTTCCTTTATTTAGTAAAAATTTGCCATCGTGTTGGGATTTCAACTTCTTCGATGTGCAGACTTCATTTCGTTGCATGATCGCTTGTACTTGCAACCAGGGCACCTCCTCGGGGTGACGGTGGGCAACAGAACCATCTGGCAGAGTCCCTGGGTGAACGGCGTGTGTGCCGTCATGGCAGGTACAAGTGATGAGTACTTTACAATGCAGGGATTCGTAAACCCAGTATCGGCGTCTGGTCAGGGTGAGAAAGCAGGCCCGCAGGCGTCGTCATCCAGCGACTGCAGCTCTTCAGTAGTGGGAAACTTGGCTACTGGAGAGTATACTAGTACAAGAAGCAATTCCCATCTATGCAATAAGAATCCTGATGTATTTCGTTACGTTTGTGGGGAGTTTGAGCCGGTAAATATTCTTGCCAAAACATCGAACTTTCGCTTTTTTTTTTTGCAATTTACTCGAAACTGAAGGCTGGACGGCCTAAACCGACTTGAAATTCGTATTCAGCAGGTCGAAAAACATGCCCGTAGATAGGTGGCGCCCGGTGTACAGACAATTTTTTTTTTTTGTGTGCCGGTGTAATTATAATGGTTTTGTTTTTATTATATTTTAGGCATTTTTATGGGGTTATTATAGAGTGACCACCTCCAAAAAAATAAAATAAATGTGATATAGTAGTCTTTATTAGCATACAAAATGTTATTGAAATCTTGGTTTCTGTAGGTTCCCGATTTGTGATTACAAATATTATAATAATTACAAGCCCCGCGTAACAAAAATATTGTGGTCACCCTATTAGAAAGTGACACAGAGCCTCCGTACTAAACATCCTGCTCGGCTCGCTTTCAGGCTGCGAGTACTCAGTCTGTTATATTTATAAAGTCCTTGCCTCCGTACTAGATATCTCGCTCGGGACGTTTTGCCTCTGTCAATGTTGGAAGCCAAAATTGAGTCTTAAGATGTGTTTTTGTAATTTAAATTTTGGCAGTACTTGCAAGAAACAATATACGCAACATTTTAATCGGGAAATATCCAAACGAAATCGACTCGCTACTTTTATTTCTCTATGGTTTTAGGCGTCCGAAACACTATCAATATTATTAATGCGCAATTCATCTTGGTTGCTAACTCTAGGCTTGCGCCAGATTCCGCTACATATTTTTTTATCGCATAGCTATGAGAAAAAAGCGCTAGAGACCCTAGAATTGCACTAGATCTAGCGACAAATCCGCTAAAACGGAAACACTCTCTCACTCTCTGCTGGATCAGGATCAGGCGGGGTCGTCTCATTGGGCCATCTTTGGAATACCTAAGGGAGCTACGAAAATGTTACCAAGTTATCCTGTATTAGAAAAACAATCGGTCGTTAATAATGACGTTTTCAAGAATGGCAATGTAAGTAAAACTGGAAATGTGCACAAATGTTTATAGGCTACTATTTGGTACTTTTGTAACATTTTTGTATGAATGTTTAATTAACAAATCAGCTGATATAATATTTCGGTTTGTTATGTATTATGTTATAGAATATTTATAATATAAAATTTAATAATTATAAATATAATTCATGCAGAGAAGGATTTACGGATGAAGATTTACGCTTGTATAGCATAGGTTGTAACCATAAATAAATAAAAGGGGTTAGGCTTAATAAATGGGTTTAATAAACTATTTATTTATTGGCTAGTCAAGCCAATAAATAAATAGTTTATTAAATTTTCCGCAACATATCGGGAAGAAGCTTACTTATTTTCTAAATTTATTAATTTCACAAAATTAGGTGGGTAAGCTTTTGTCAAATGTACCTGGCAAAAGGGCAAACCCGCGGACTCCATTTTTTTCACAACAAGAATGTCTGCCGGCTTAAGCGCATTTTTATGTTATTTCTTGTGATTTTTTTACTACTACAAGCAATTCTTCTCCTATACACCTTGAAACAATAAGGTTGGCCCTCAGTATGTAATCAGTTAAATTAGACAATAATTTAAGGTTACAATTTTCCAGTTCTGCTTTCCTTTAAATATTTCTAAGAAAAAAATCCAATTTTGATTTTCCCATTTTCGCGAGTTACTGGGGGCACCCACCAGATGGCGCCATAAAACATGCCATTTAATTTGTTCGTGCTTGACATTCTTCTCCCTAGAGTAAAAAATATGTTCCTTGATCAGGATGCCACATTTGGTGAATTCGTAAAAATAAAGTTGGCAACACTGCTGACTGCGCCCACTTATACTTTGGAATTGACGGCTATGGCCACTATAGCGTCACAACTCACAATATGGCGCTAAGTCATTAGTCGATCCTATTCTTAATTCTTATTTGAATCGCATAGAAAGACACATAATCAATATGCGTCCTCCATTTTTCACTCTTCATCCTAGATCCAGAGTACTATATGGAACCAGCAACGAAACACCGAAACACAGCCTAGGTACGTTCCTATAATAATTTATAATTACACTATTTTATTTATGCTTTCTACAGCTTATTTAAATATGAATTATACAAATCTTCAATATACCAGTAAAATAGTATTCATAAACGTATATATAACTTGATATAGTAAAAAAAAAGTATATGTTTTGTTTCTTTCGTTCTGTAGTCTTTTTATATTGCATAGAGCGAGACAAAACATTTTATAAGATCGATTGTGTTCTAGAAACGAGTCAAGATGATAATACGCAAAAAAGTTTTTACTTATGTCCAAACACTACAGGATCCAGGACCAGGATCTATTTATTATTCTTTTTCCTTGACTGTGAAAAAGTGTTGGTTCAGTTTAAATAATGTTCTGTTGTAAAAGATGGTGTAACAATGATAAACTCTTGGTCCAAAGCTATCCAAGTCTTCATGATAGGTGTCTGTTTGGGTGTTAAGAGAACTTACAAAGTAAGCATGCCAATCTTAAGATTAACATCTCATCAATCACATTGTATGGTTTTTTTGAAGATCATTTAAACCTTAGATAATTGGAATGAATTAACTCGCTTCTTGTTGTTCTTGTTGCTCAATGACAAGGAAGATTACCTTTTTGTAAAAAAAACTATATTGTGGTTGTAAAGTGGATGTCTTTTTTGTATGTTAGATGAATACCTACAACAATGACACTCTGATGTCCAATTAAATAGAATTGGCAGTACCGCAGACATCACAAGGCAAGCCCAGGAGAGAGATGTGTGCCCATTGATACTGAAGAGGCTGTGCTGTCAGTGAGTGGATCTTATTTATTTATTATGTCACACAACAACACTAAATAATATATATAAAAGTGCATTTACAAATCACCTTGTGGGGAAGAAGAAGAATATCAATATTATAATGTCTTTATGTCAAATAGAGCATATTTATGTCATAAGTATATTAATCTGGTGCACTTTTTAAAGGGATTCATTGTATTTCTTCAGTACGTATTTTAATTATCTCCTTATGTCTTCCGGGTCTAACATGACACTTACACTTAAAACCCGACTTACCCGACCTATCAAAAGTAGAGATATTTGTCCATCAGGATATCTTTTCTATCAAAGTTGTTGCTGTTGAGATATATCGAGATATATCGAGAAGAAGAAGAATATCAATATTATAATGTCTTTATGTCAAATAGAGCATATTTATGTCATAAGTATATTAATCTGGTGCACTTTATAAAGGGATTCATTTTATTTCTTCAGAAAGTATATGTTGTTGGCTTTGTATCTAAGATTCAAGTCGTCAATTGTGCTCCATTGAGGAGATTATGAACTATTAATGAATGAAATTAATGAACTTTCATTGTTGCAACTTTAAGACCTCCTATAATTATGACACTTTTGGCAAAATCCCTGGACCACTCCAGGGGATCCATGTATTGGGAAACACTCCAGCCAGCCTAACATAACAACTATGACAAACTGTTGTCAACCGTTTTGTCATATTTTAATCAATTATCTCCTTATGTCTACCGGGTCTAACATGACACATTTAAAACCCGACTTCTAATATCAAAAGTAGAGATATTTGTCGATCAGGATATCTTGTCTATCAAAGTTGTCGATGTTGAGATATATTGAGATATCTTAGTTTGTCTTCACTTGTACGTGAGATATCTCTTGATGGTCATGCTAGGTGGGCAGTGCTGCTCAATAAAATATCGGTATTCACCAGCCTCCTCTCTAAGACCAGTGCGAAAAATATGTTAGCCATATTGCGAAGAAAATTGAAGCCTATGTCTGTGTAGTCTATGTTCAAAGTGTTTTGCTTGCCCCGAAGCTGTGAAGTGTTTGGCTAGTGCATTGAACTATACTACAAATATTGAAATTTGTAACAAACCACCGTTCATAGATGGAAAAACCGTGAAGTGTATATTGTGCGTTTTGGTTTAAATCTATGGATTTCCGAATGCTCGAAGTAAAATAAAAGTCATCATTGACTGATGTTCTGTGGCTGATGTATCACTTACCATCAATTGAACCTTATACTCATCTATAATAAAAAAAACTTGTTTAATAGACCACTGCCACATTCAAATAGACCCTATATTTGCCTTATTCGCTCCTAGTAATTACATCATCCAGATGAGACAAGCTCAACCATAAAAGTCTTATGATGTCAAATACATATACCATGATTTCTTCAAATTCCAAGTGATGTAATCGAACCTAAAATCCATAAGGCCTGACAAAAAGAAGGGAGATCCTGTTGTGGTAGATATTAATGTTCTTAAATATTTATCAGTTGGATCCATATTTTATAAGTAAAGACATGATGTCGAAGAATGGACCATACTTCCACAGCAAAGTAATAATCAAAAAAATCTGGTTACTCCAAATCAATTGTATAGAAATCTGATAAAAATTACTAAGATCAAGTTTAAACATTTACAGGAATTAAAATGGTAATGGATCGGGTTTATCATCCGTTTTACAATGCATTACAAAAAAAAATTACTTAAACATAATAATTATAGTTACCTAAGAACCTACCGCAGAAAATAATGTTACTTTAATTTGTAACTCTTTTCTAACTTGTGACTTAACTGTTATCTTGATTACATCTTATCGTATTAGTTAGTGTATTCTGAGAAATATATATATTAGGGTGGCCCAAAAAACCGACTATTTTTTTTTTTGAGTCTCGAGTAAAAAATCGATTTTTTCGAGCGACCGTTTAGTATTGAAATTAAAAATCCATGCATTTTTTTTTAGTTAGTATAATACAATAATCGATAAAAATACATCACGAGATCATTTGGAAATCAAGCACAATATAGAAAACATATTTTTTTTTTTAATTTTTTAATCAACTACCAGGCGTGGGTTCGAATCCCAAGCTGGTCTTAGAAATCAGCTTGGTTGAGATTTGACCCTTGCTGCGTAAGTTAAGATGTTTACAAACCAAAAAGACCCCAACGTACCATTCCCAACAGTTTAAGTCGGCGATATTATGACTAATTAAAGAAAAAGAAAAAAATTATGAGCGACCTTTCAAATTTTAATTTTGGACTGAAACTTTCAGAAACTTGTTTTTGGTCTATAAAATTATACCGTAACGAGAAAAAAAAATCGATTTTCGATGATTTGTGAAATTTTAAAAAATTTGGAGCGACCTCTTAAAAAATTTTTTTTGAGCTGTTTTTTAGAGAAGGTTCTTAAAACATCAAAAAATAACATTTTATCAGTCGAGACTAAAAAAAAAAATAGTCGGTTTTTTTGGGCCATCCTAATATATATACATGTTTTTTTTTTAAATAATGTTAATAGTTTTTTATTTTAATTCTTATAGGCACTTTAGTTCAAAAGCTCTTATGTGATACATAAAGCACATCCAAAATCTCTTGTGTTTTACTGAAATTCTTTTTATTTTTTTCTTTTCAATTAACAATAGCAAAGTAAAAAGCAGCAAAACGTGTGGCTGATACCTGTATTTTTTATTGTGGTTGGTGTCATTAATTTTTTTTCAATTGATGGTTTTTATCGATTTTCTCATAAAATTGATTTTTACACATAAGAAAGAGGTCTTAAAGTCGCAACGACGATTTACACTTTCAACTTTATGGACTTGTCTAAAATTTTAGTTGACATAAAGCCAACCACCGAAGTGGAAGTCGACGCGGACGCGATCGCGTACGAGAGCTCGACGGAGACGGAGGGGCCGTCCGCGGGGAGCGCGCCGCCGGTCGAGCGCCGCCGCCGGTCGCCCTTGCCCTACACCTTCCACTACGTGCACGGGGAGAACATCAGGCTGTGCAGCTCGGGTGGGTTGCGCGGCGAATGTACCCCATCTTGTTGGAACTTAGTGCATTTCAATTGATATCGGCTCTGTTTCAGATACTGTAGCTATGCGCACTGCGGGCTACCAAGACGCCATCGCTATAGTCAGTCAGCCGCTTCGGAGGGGCCACAGAGGGTATGAAACCCCCTTACTGTTATTTTGCTGGCGAATATTTAAAGGTCTTAAACGACCATACATTGAATATTTACAGAAATGTCATACATAAAGAGGATAATGATTCTATTGCTGCTTTCTTAACAATTATAAAAACGCGTATTCTCGATGAGTCGATCAATCACAAAGCTCATTATACCCGAACGTAGCTTTTGAGAGACTGTACTGAACCTTATTCCAATTTTACTCTCGAAATATATAAATATTGTTATTATTATAAACATAAAATAAAAATCATGGATCCTCCTAAATAACGTCAAAGATGTAATTTGTTTTTATTATTTAGACCATTACCCTCTATGTATGACGCCATGCTGTGTAATATTTATAAAGTTCTCTTTCAAAATACAGTTATATCAATGCTTAATCGAATAAGGATATTCAAAATGTGATTGCGATTTCTAGTAGACTCGATTTAAATTACGAAAAGTTTATAACAGAGATTAGCGAATGTTTTTATCAATACTATGTAAAGTATCATATTATTTGTAACATAACTTGGCTCACTTACAAATATACGAACTGTGAAAAGTTGATCGCGAACACATTTTATTATTATTTAATCAATATGCGTTTTTGTTCCTGAACACCTAAGCTGCTGGGCCGAATTTGATAATATTTTTGAGTGATTGAGTTGGGTTCAGTGGTCTCGAACCTACCGAGTTTCAATAATGTCAAATTTGATTTTTTATTCATTTACCGATATTGGATCCAAATATCGGTAAATGGGGGTTTACTTAGGGGTCATCCATAAAGTACGTCACACTAATCTCGGGATTTTGTGACCCCTCCCCCATCCTCGTCTCAGTAGGTTAATACGTGAAATGTGACGTCACGAATATTAGGACTCTCCCACCCCTTGTCACGCAATGTCACACTTTATCGATTCCCCTCCTTGTGACGTACTTTGTGGATGGCCCCTTGGCATTCCTACGAATTTCGCATTTGACTTTCGAGACTACTGGTGGTATTGGCTGGATGGATGTCTCATTCGGACCCGGTAGGTGGGGCTGCGATAAGGTCCCAGAAATATATTTAAATATTTTACATTATGAAGCCACCATCTACCGGGTCCGCTAGTATGAAAGAAAATGAAATGTTATTTGACCTATTTTAAAAGTTTATTTTAGGATTAATGTTCTCGCTCTGCAAATGTATTATGTACCTATGTGCCATTTGCGAATGTATTACCTGTGTGCCATTTGCGAATGTATTACCTGTGTGCCATTTGCGAATGTATTAACTGTGTGCAATTTGCGAATGTAATACCTGTGTGCCGTTTGCGAATGTATTATCTGTGTGCCATTTGCAAATGTATTACCTGTGTGCTCCTGCGAATGTATATCTCTTATGGCCACTGCGAAAGTATGTCTCTTTTGCCTTTTGCGATCGTATGGAAATGTGCGACTCTGCGGCGCGACATCGAGTGACATCAGTGAGTAACTTAACCATCTACCTTCATTTTCCAACCGACTTCAAAGGTTTCTCATGGATTTTTGGCATTGACCTATGAGTATCCTCAGTAAACGCTAAGGAAATCATTATATCTGATTTCAGTTCAATTGAAGTCGGTTTTTTATCATTGTTTATTAAAGTTATTTAAACATTGTTCGACGGGCTCCTTGGTGCGTTCGGTAGAACACCTGCCGTGCGCTCCGATGGGTCGTGGGTTCGAATCCCACCGGGACGACATTTTTATAATTTTCTATAAGCATGTCTTCCCCACGTCTGGTAACTTCGGGCATTTAACGGGTGGGAGGAATATCGAAATTCCGACCGGTAACGGACCACTGTTCATAAATGGAACCGTGCAGTGCACATTGCGCGTTTCGGTTTCCGTCTGTGGATTTCCGAATGCTCGAAGTAAAAAAGTCGACAGCGCATCATTGACAGATGTCCTGATGTTCTGTGGCTGATCACCTATCATCAAGTGAACCTCATGCTCGACTGTCGACTAACATAAAATAACCAAATGAAATTAACTTTTGGGTTGAAGGTTTAATGATGTCAAAATATACAAATATAACTTTATTTTGTTAACTCTTTAAAATATATCAGCATATCTGCAACTTGGTGTTAACATAATATCTAATGCGAAAGTTTTGCTACTAATCTTATATTTATTTGATAATTATTTTTAATTTAGTGCTTTGTGCATTGCCGATATTTAAATTTTTTTATGGTGTATTTTATTTGTTTCGGATGGTTTGATCAAAAATTTACCAATTTCCAACAACTAAAAGTAAAATTATGCTCGCTTTGTTCCCAAAAAATAATAGAGAAATTGACCATATATCCGAGAACTAGTGAGATAACTGTGTACAAATAAAATTGTATATTTTTGTCCTTTACCTATCCCTTCCACAATATTGTCAAACCGTCTTATTACTAATGAAAATATATCTATTTTTATACATATAACTAGTCTGGCCATAAATAATGTTACATAAATATCTTCATTCAACTCTTTAATTAAATTATTTAATATTTGGAATGTGTTTATTATGTTCCATTTCACATATTTTTTCGTGTTTATTCTCAAATTACTATTACTATATGGACACCGCATGTTAAAGAAAAAGGAATTCAGTGATTGCCTTGCACAGTATGGTATGGAGCCTTCAGTCATATTTGTATGTTCGTATATCGACAGATATACCAAGATTTCCTATTTCGAAGAATAATAGGAAACAAAAAATCTTACCGCGAGAAATGAAGATTCCCACTAAGATCCTGTCACGAATAATAATAAAATCTAAAATCTCTCCATCCAACATGAACAGGAATTGCTCTAAATCTATCCTCACAAATCATTTTTGTGTAAAAGGAGTGAAGAATTCAGCCAAAGTGTATCAATTATGTACAGTTTAAGAGATGGGTGGAGTTTCCCAATAGTGTGTAAATCCATAGATTCGTGGCCAGATAGATTAAAGGCCTGCCTAAACCAAAGCTGCTTTATTAAGATTACATTACTTTATAAAAAAGTAGGGATTTTCATTTGTAACAGAACTTATGGCTGGACTAGGTAGTAAAAGTTAAAATAATAGTTATAATAAAATAGATTTAATTTGCAATTTGCAATTTTTTAATTACTGAAAGCTGCGTGTGTTAATACACACAATATTATAATTAATAGGAAAGCTCTCGCAATAGTTTTTTAAATCCACGCGATTTTGGCATCAATTGCGTTCGACCGTATTTTAACATTGCACATTATCATAGCATATCAGTTCATAATCAAGTAGTGCATCAGTTGCTGAAACTTAGCAGTTCCGGTCACTCGTTCGGCAGTTTATGCTGCTTCTATCAGTACATTTTGTTTAGATACAATATCCCTTGATATAATTGATATACTACTTGATGCCTGTACTGGTGTAATGCTGTTCATACGTAAACGATATCCATGAATGTCAACAATCCGTGTGTTCATGAATGTCGTTTGCGCGTGTTCTGCGCTTGGTACAATCGAGTGAAACACTGAAAGTGCAAGAAGTATGTCGGTTGCAGTTCCGCGTGGACAAGCTGGACGCGCAGTGGGCGGGCTCGGCCGCCGTGGGCGCGGTGGCCGCCTTGCCCACGGACGGCCTGCCGCGGGTCGCCGTCCATCTGGAGCCCGCCGCGTGGGTGCTCAGCAGCGAGCTTCTGTACGACGGGACTTGCGTGAGTAATATTATTAAAACATGTCCAACAGAAATAAATAATAATAATAATTAAACGCTAAACCTATCAGACTCTAATAACATTATTCTTTTACAAAATACCATTTTTCTTGAACTTACTGGATTTTAAGAATTTTTATTAGTCTCAAAAGTCATTTGTCTCCAGGGTAGGTTTATAGATCTGTATCTTGGACAGGCCATTCGTTTCGTATAATTGTATGAAATAATATACATATTCAATGTTTTAAACTTTAGTTTTTCAAAATATTTCTACTCTAAATAGGTATCGGTCCTGCTGCATCCATACTCCATAATAAGCGGAACATCTCTGGACTTACCTACAAACTTAGAAAATCGCTGAGAAGATACCTTAACGGTATCGGAACAGGAACAAGAAAACCAAAACAGGGCTGATGCCAGAGTACAGCGAAGAAGCCGAGCTCTTAGCCAGGATATCTTAATAGAAGACTTCGAACTGTCACACCCTGGCTCCAGCGCGGACGTCCACAACGCGCCCGACAACGGAGCCTCACCCTGGGCCCCGCCGACAGCAGGCCCGAGTACAGAGTGGTGCAGAAGAGCTCTGCGATACGAACATCCAGCACAACGACCGCTACCCGGAGGCGACCGAGACCAGTCGTCGTCTCTGGACGAATCCACGCGCCGCGACGACGCTTTCGAGCCGCTGTCCGTTGAGAATCTGAATTATTTGAACCGCATCCTGGGCTTGGACCAGGAGGGCGAGGGGAGCTTGGAGGCCGAGTGGGAGGCCTCCGGGGAGGGGTGCTAACACCTGCACCTGGTGCTGAAGTACTGGAACTTCCTGGTGCTGCCCTACCCCGAGCTGCGGCAGGCTGTCTCCTGGGGACAGGTCAAGTGCTACTGCAGCAACTGCGTGCCGGACGCCGAGCCGTCAATAGACTCTGTCATTGCAATATACTCGTAATATTATATTCTGGGCAGTTTCAGTAGGATGATATATTGGTATACAGTCCGTTTTTCTTTAAGTCTTGTAATGTAAACAAATATGGCGTATTTACAACCATAGACAGTAGAGTATAGAGTTATAAAATGTAGATGAAATGAATGAACGAACGTTTTTTCTTTAATGTCAGATATCGACAGAAGAGCATGAGGTTCACTTGATGGTAGATACCTCAGCCACAGAACATCGGTCAATGATGCGCTGTCGACCTAATGCGGCACTTCACGGTTTTTCCATATATAAAATTACCAAAACTACTTTATTGTCATAACTTTTTATACCTATTTTAACAAACAAATAATTAAAAATATTATCAATAATTTGATTAATTTTATCCTGCTAAATGATTTATCGTTCATTCATTCACAACTTATAAAATCTTTGACTACATCCATAGAGAAATAGAATTTGAAATGTCAAATCTGTCACAGAAACACGAAACGGAAATATTTCAAGGTCCAAAGGTTAAATAATACATTCGATGCAGTTTTTAGTTTAAAACCAACGAAAAGTATGTTTAATTAATAAAAAACCGTAAAACGTGAATTTCGTATTGAGTGGATTTGTCTGTACATACTTACCTTAGATTATAGTATGTGTTAAGGTTATATACATATAAGTATAAGGTCGTCCTCTAGACGCTTTCACGTTTCATTTTTATTGTTATAATTGTATGCAAATCATAATGGCGGGTGTAGTCTTATGAACAGGTGGATTAGGCAGTTAGCAGTGTACCTCTCTTGTTGGGATACTAAACATGGGGCGCTAATAATAAGAATGGCGGGTTTGAAGTTTTTTAAAAATAAAGACACTTTATTGTTTGAATAGCAATGTTTCAAATATAAATTGCTATTCAAATATGACGAGCGCTAAAAGTGTTACTTTTTGCAAATAATTCAATATTTATAGCTTGATTTGAGCATAATACATTTGGCTGTTAGTTAATTTAGGTATAGTGATTATTTTATATTTCGGATCTAGAGGGAAGAGCGTGAAACTTACTTAATAGGTTCAAACCACGCGTCGTCGTATTGATTCTTGTAGCGGATCATAGATGTCGCTACAAACGAAACCACGACCCATCGTACGAACCCACGACCCATCGTACAAACCTGCGCCAAAGGTGCCAAATAATTGATTTTAAGAAATAAAACATTATTAAGGTCCGCCAAAAATAACGGATACGGAACCTTTTTTTCCTTCGGATATTCGCGGATACGACATCCGGCACATCACTAGGACCAACGAACTTGCGACCGCGACCTATACTTACCAATGTACCCTCGATCCAACGTATGAATGTTTAATTAGGTACACTGCTTTCTCATCTTTTCCATACTTTATCACATTACAACCGCCATTTTATTTACACGAATAGTTATTATTTATCGTATAAAGACCCATTTAAACGATGGAAGTTTCTTGCCCGTTGCACACAATAAAATTATCAATATCCGCGTTTAAGCAAATGCTTACAATTCTAGGATGTCATTTATTGCATACAATGATTGCTCTTGTATGTACAAGAAAATGGCATCGTGTACCTTAAAGGCGATGAGGATTTATTTAAAGTATGGTTAGTTTTTAAAATCAAACTTGGACTAATTTGATGTAACATTAGCGTTTCTGGCTTATGCTAAGTAATCATCGTCATGATTGGAGATCAATATCAGTGTTTGCAGGTTTGCTATTTATATAGCGTATTAATTGATGATATAGGAATGCGCAAATCGCCTTCTTCCCGTATCAGGTTGCCATTTTGAATGCTGTTACACAGAAATATATTGTATTCTCCTGCTTCCTCAAACATCAATGTAATAGACAAAGTGCGTTTGAAAAATTTCCGTAAGATTCGTATTAGCTGTAAGGTAGATATTGTTTATCATCGAATGTATTTCTAAGGCTCTATCCAGTTTGTGAACTATTGTGATATATTTCTGACATCTGAAAATGCAAAGATGCTGCTATATGTATAGTTGTGTACATTAGTTAGTTTGTAAACAATTGTAAAACATTGGCAGTTTAAAAGAGTAACTGTTGAGTTTCTTGCCGGTTCTTCTCTTCAGAATCAACATTCCGAACCGGTGGTAATTGAAAAAAGAGAAATAAATTTTTGTTTGAGTTTAATATGTTGTTTTCTTACACCGAGTATATACGTTTAACTAAAGGAGATACGATATCAGATAGTTAAAAAATGTGGCTTCTTTCATGGCGATATTCTGTTATACAGTACTAGTAACACACCCCGGCTTCGCACGGATACACAAAAATTATGTTACTCGCTGATAATGTAGCTCTCTATTGGTGGAATAATTTTTAAAATCAATCCAGTAGTTTTTGAGTAAAATCATAACAAACAAATCTTTCCTCTTTATATATTAGTATAGATTCATAACTGTCCTTTATGAAAGAGGTTCAAACTTCACTTCTAAAAATGCTATCATTTTACCATTTAAGTTTGAAGTCTTTTAGAACACACCTCTATTCAAATTGTGTCTTATGAACGCGAGTATTACACATTTAAATAAAATACTGTATACTGATTAACACGCGATTTATTCTTTATCCCGACGATTCGTGTACCTACTTTTCAGCTCGCGTAGCCGTAAACGTGAGCATAAATAAACTTATGAATTCACTGGGAATGTTAAATTGTGCTTCCTACTTCGCACTTCTACTAATTTGTTTTCTGCTCTGTGGTTATATGTTATTATTCCATTTGTTACAAAATTTTCATTGTCGACGCCCTCTTTTGAGATTTTTTGAGCTATATTGTTAAAATTTTACATAGTCTGGAGAAGTTTTGATATTTTTCTATCCGCCTATAGATGGCGATAGTGTAGTTTATCAGGCGATGACATTACAATTCACTAATATGCACAAAGTACAAACCTGAAACCGTGACTCTGTAGATGTACGTGCGACCTACTAGTAATAACAAAAATAGCAAAATTATTTATTTTGTATGAGATGCAAAGTGAGAACTCGTCATGTCCGAAATTACTCGACAGCGGGCGGCATCTCTTGCGGCGGAGGAAAACTTGGAAGGAATTTTACGTGTGGCGACAAGTAACATTGACGCATATTTAAAAAAGAAAGATAAAGATTTGACGGGCTCGTTGGCGCGTTCGGTAGAACACCTGCCGTGCGCATCGATGGGTTGTGGGTTCGAATCCCACCGGGAGCACATGCTTATAATTTTCTGTAAGCATGTTTTCCCCACGTCTGGTAATTTCGGGCATTGATCGGGTGGGAGGAATATCTAAATTCCGACCGGGTAACGAACCACCGCTCATAGATGGAAAAACCGTGAAGTGCATATTGCGCGTTTCGGTTTCAGTCTATGGATTTCCGAATGCTCTAAGTAAAAATTAGGTCGACAGCGCATCATTGACTGATGTTCTGTGGCTGAGGTATCACCTACCAACAAGTGAACCTCATGCTCGTCTGTCGATATCTGGCATAAAAAAAATATCTAATAACAAGATATTCAGAATTAAATTTTCTATTGAATTTGTGAAATTTGACATTGACATACGAAATACCAATAATCCTTATCCTCATCGTAGGTTCGATGCCATACGGAGTAATACTGTTAATCACAGGTTTACTATAGAGAAGCATTTCATTATTTTATACAAATGTAGAATGTTTAGACAATGTGTTTACTTTTTGTTTGACGAGTTAAAGCATTAGACCAACGTTCCCAGATGAAAGCCTAAGCCAGTCTAGGATAAGCGCTCTATAAGGGCTAAGAAAATTAGAGCGCGCAGGAGAAGGTACGTCCATCACCTGATGCCTCCGTAACCCTCTCGTGAGGAGCCGTATGTGTTAGATCGCCGGGGCCGCGGTAGAATGCGTATGCAAACCTGTTGCCCCACCATGGCGAAACTGTGGGTCTAGAGGGGGTTTAGTGGGTAGGGGTCACTAGGCTAGGCACTAGGCATGAGACCATTAGCAGACACCCCGAATTGACTTTAACCCCACATTCTCCCAGCATTGTACGACCCGCTGGCGAGAACTTGTTTCTCGGCATAGGCAATAAGGAGTTTCCCTCTCTTTAACAAAAAAAGGTTAATCTACGCTAGTGCCCTTAGGTCTCTTGTAGACCCCTTTTGCCTTGTTCTTAACTTTTAAGTTAACCCCTCTGTGTACCCCTCTGTGATGTGTGTACATCGAATGTATATTAGACAGTCAGTATAGGTACAGAACTCTAAATATTTTATAAGGCTCTTCACACTTAAAAATATTTAGAGTTCTGTGTTCAGTGTAGTTACACATCCAGTTGAACATTCATGGTCTTGTGGGCGCTTGTTCATCTACTAACTCATGCGTCCCGGGTTAGATTCCCAGATTGTTAAGTGTTTTTCAATTTAAATGACACTTATTGTCGATCAGGGTTTGCGAACTTGATAACATAAAATTGGCGGAAGTTTAAAACATGTGCATGACAACCTGGACATGTACCTAAAGTGGATAACAGAAACATGTTTCTGTATTCTATGAATTAAATACATTTATTCAATAAAACGAAATAAAAAAGATAATACAATTAAATAAAATACTGTATACCGGATTAAAAAGCGATTTATTATTTATATTGTTTAAATTATTTATCCCGACGTTTCGGATGCTTTTCAGCAACCGTGGTCGCGGGCACAGAGTACATTCTATATAACTGAAATAGAGACCTATCTTTGGCTAAAAATTAGATACAAGGAAAGTGACGCCATCTGTATTTTTGTGATGGAACTATAATTTCTATATATACATATAAAATATAGGTATAGGCGCCTATACTGCCTTTTCATAATATTGTAGCGATACTATTTTTTTGTAAAATAAAAGAAATGATTACTTTAATGATTTATTTTTCTTTTCACACAATTTTATAATTTTTGCTTTTACTTTAAATAAATCCACATCCTACTACTAAGCCTCAGTTTAGGACTCAATTCGACGAATTAGCCGAAAAAACAAAATTATTTAAAAATAATTACACAAAATTAACTCCATAACAGTATTTCGAATTTCAGACATCTGTCACTTTAATTTTTTTTTCGCCCACGAGTCAGGCTAAGGTCTTTCGACCATACCGCTATGTCTTATAATATATTATTTTCCTTTTATATATCCTTATTTAAGTTTAACTTTCACTATTCTTTATATTATGTATCGTAATATAGTTATTAAAAGATATTTATTAAATATAAATTTAATTTGTCACTTTAATATAGCAAGATGTCAATGTCATCTTATTAAACGTTACATTTTATCTGTATTTTACCGGTAAAATAGAGAATTATTTTCTGATCACTACTAAATAACACAAAAAATATCTCGAAAAAAATGGGATAATCATTTAGACTTGCCTATAATATAATTAATAATTTTTTTTTCTAATGATTATTTTATAGTAGCAACACATAATTCTTAAGCAGCAACACCCATACAATTATGAGAATAGCCACATCTGTAATTTGTGATAGTACTAAGCGCCTCAGATTAAGTACCTACTAAGCTGGTGCACAAATTTAGCACCCCATCGAAGGACTTTTGAACTCAAAATGACCTTAATCGATAGGTCTACGTTAGGTCTGTATAGGTCCACCATCATTTTTGTTAGGTCACCTATAGTTTTTTTATAAATAATTTTTTAAATTTTGCAAAAAAATAATTACATCTTAGCATCTCATTTGAACGGAAACTCATTTATCTTTATATTTCTGCATTCTTTATCGTTAGGTCAGTATTGGTCTATAGTTTTTGCTTTTATATTATTCATTTAATTCTTTTTATTAACAATTATAAATAATTTATCACTGGCGCATGCGCTCAACGCATCTAGTCATAGCATGGTGCGAAATTTAAAGTTTTTTCGTTCCGTTTTCATTACGTCAATAAAAAAATTAATTAAACTACAAACTGCTCTCATAGCGTATAATTCCTAGCTATTTCACGTAAAAACTGAATAATTGGTATGGTACTGGCCACCATTAGTATGACCATTTGAAAGATAACAAGTTCTTATGAACTTTTTTTTTAAACATAACTATTGCATGTAGTGTCTTAATTTTTTAAGGATACATGTGAAGATATATGATAAAAAAATAATATAATTTTTAAATTAAAAAATTTTAATTTCAACCAGTGATTCGCAATCAGCCAAGGCTCTAAAAAAAACTCTCCCCACTGCCGCGATGATTTGTGCCATTTACAGTGCCTGGAATAGGAAAAAATTAAAAAGTTCCTGAAACTAGAGGATGTTACCCGTACGAAAACGAATCGAAATTTATTAAAATGACGGATTATGAAAAAAAGTTTTGAAATTTCGCGTGAACATTTGATAATTTTTTTGCCTGTTAGTCACATTTTTTATTCAATCAGAAAACTGGAATTCTCCGGTACCGGTAAGTCTATATATGATTAGATCTAATTTGGTCTGAGTTATCTAGAGCTATATCCCTGGTTAAAAATATTGATTGAAAAGAATTGAGAAGCGGTCACTCCATGCAAACTGTATATCTATATATACAAAGAAAAGAATTGAAATTATTGAAAAGAATTCAAATTTCATCATTTTCAATTCTTTTCAATCAATATTTTTAAACAGGGATATGATTATATATAAATCTATTTATAATTAGATCTGATTAGACCTGAGTCATCAAGGGCTATATTATACCTAACTCATACTTGACTAATATGAATCTGTATATAATCAGATGATTATATACGGGTCCATATATAATTGGATGTGGATAATTTCAAATGGTCATACCAATGGTGGCCAGTACCATACCAATTATTCAGTTTTTACGTGAAATAGCTAGGAATTATACGCTATGAGAGCAGTTTGTAGTTTAATTAATTTTTTTATTGACGTAATGAAAACGGAACGAAAAAACTTTAAATTTCGCACCATGCTATGACTAGATGCGTTGAGCGAATGCGCCAGTGATAAATTATTTATAATTGTTAATAAAAAGAATTAAATGAATAATATAAAAGCAAAAACTATAGACCAATACTGACCTAACGATAAAGAATGCAGAAATATAAAGATAAATGAGTTTCCGTTCAAATGAGATGCTAAGATGTAATTATTTTTTTGCAAAATTTAAAAAATTATTTATAAAAAAACTATAGGTGACCTAACAAAAATGATGGTGGACCTATACAGACCTAACGTAGACCTATCGATTAAGGTCATTTTGAGTTCAAAAGTCCTTCGATGGGGTGCTAAATTTGTGCAGGCCTACTAAGCGCCCTTTAGTACCTCGATAATTTGTTCTAAGTTTGTATACCCTGGTCGCGGGAGACTGAAAGATGACAGTTGTCTTATATTTGAAATGTCACAAAGTTGCCATATTTAATTCAATTAAATTAAAAAATAATCTATTAATTTAGGTAACACAATGTACATCTATGAACGTCAATAAAAAATAATACATATTAAATGCTTCTAATTTTACATTTACTACCAGTTCACAAATCAAGGGCGTAGAGCGGACGAGAAGAACTGGCAAGAAACTCTCCGCCACTCTTTTTAATCGCCAAGTTTTTGTTTTACAAATGTTTTGTAAGGAGCTACAACCTTTACATATTAACGCCATCTATTCCTACGGAGTTGATATTTACTGTAATTTTCTATATTATGACAATATTGACTAACGGTGTCCTCTTGTTTTTTAGTATGTTTGATTTGGGGTTTCAGATTTTTAATTACTGGATCCCAGGTGTTGGAAAGTCTCAAACCATCTTCTCTATTGAAGTTAGGATGTTTTTTTAATTTCAATAGCCTCACGTACTAGTCTGGGAAAGAATCTACTTCCTCTTGCAAGGATTTTCGGTTGGTCGAAACGTATGTAGTGGTTTGGTTTATCCAGAGTGTGTTCACATACTGCTGATTTAGAGTGACGTCTGTGTTTGATATCCGCAATGTGTTCCTTAAGTCGCTACGTAATGTTGCTACGTTTAGTTTGCCCAATGTAGGATAAACCACAGTCACAATCCAGTTTATATACACCTGGATCTTGCAAAAGAATATTACTTTTTATTGGTCTCAAGAACTGTTGAATCTTCTTGTGCGGCTTGAAAACTGTATTAATAGAAGCTCGTTTTAAGATTCTTCCAATCCTGTCTGTAACACCCTTCACATAAGGCAGGTAGGCTGGTAGACGTTGTACTGTTTGTGGTTTATTCCTGTTTCTGTGATGCTGTGGAGGCACCCGCAGCTTGTTGTCACGGAGTACTCGCTTAACATGCTGCAGTTCCCCGTTGAGGTGGGCAGCATCACAGAGGCGGTGGGCTCTCTGAAACAAACATACACCGACAGAAGAGAGTTGACAAGGGTGGTGGTGGGAATCACCATTGAGGTACCTATCAGTATGGGTTATTTTTCTAAACACAGTATGGCCAAGTGTACCATCCCCTCCCATACCACAAAAGTATCGATTCCAAAAGTACTCGGTATCGAAACAAAAGTATCGATACTCTGAGGTATCGATACTTTTTGCTTATCCCTAGCCGTCACAATATGACGCTAAGTCGTTAGTCGACAGCGTTGCCATTCTGTGGGGAATTCCCCAAATTGCGGGGATTTTCAGTAGGATTGGGTAATTTGTGGGGAGAGCGGTCTTGTGGGGAAAATGCGGGGAAATTAGACATTTACTGTAGAAATTAACTAAGAAGCAATAAAAGTAGTGAATTAGGTACAATTTATACATTATCTATATTTAATTAAACTTTTTATCCGGTAGGTAGGTTTTAGAGTTTATTTTATGACAATAATATTATGTCCGTCAAACTTTAACTATAGTTTATACAGAGTATTGGAGGAAAAAAGATTGAGCTAGGTAGTGTTTTCTTTCATATTTCTAATATAATTTATAATATAAAGTTACAATGGACACGTGGTTGTTAAAATGTAAAGAAAAGCAGAAAGTTATTAAGGATGACGATAATTCTAAAATTATAAAAGATAGATTGATTAAATTCATACAGTGAACTTTATTTCTTGTTTCTTTTCTACTTCTATTCTACTGTATAACTGATTCTACGCCATAAATCGTACGTTCAATATCGGACAAAATTAAAATCAGCATCAAAGGCTTGCCTAAATTTATCTAGGTATGTGGAATATTTGTTACGCTGTATTGGGGCTTATTTCAGCATAAATTCACATCGACAGATGGAATTCCAAAAATTTTTAAAAGACATTCATTAAATACCAGCGCAAACTTGATGGCTCTCGTTGAAAGCATGAATAGAGTCTGTTTTTTCTGACCCTTCAAAAACTACTGAAGAAATGCTAACCACGATGAATAACCACCTCACTATGGTGTATTTAGAGTTCATGTCCTATGTTCTCTCACTGGTGACAGATTTTAATACGTTGTTTCAATTAGAAACACCACTTCTTTATAAACTAATGACCATTAGAGAAGGCATTAAGAAGAAAGGAGGAAGCCTAAAATTTGATCCGTCAAATGATATGTTATGATATCATAATATATCATATAATTAACAAATATGTGTTATTTATATGAATAGTACTTTTATTTCCTTGTGGGTAAAAATGTGGGGAATGTCGATTTTATTTTCCCCAACATTGGGGATTTTCAGTTAGGTTTTTGGGTAATCCAGATCGTGGACGTTGGCAACACTGTTAGTCGATCCTATTCTTAATTCTTATTTGAATCGCATACAAACAAAGACGCATTTAATCAATATGCGTCCTCCATTTTTAAAAGTCCTTGGGCTTGCATTATTTAAATTTTGATAGTAAACCAAATTATTCTGTTCAGATAAATGTCTGGAATGGCAGTCTTCACTCTTCATCCTAGATCCAGAGTATATGGAATTACCAGCAACGAATCTCCGAAACACAGCCTAGGTACGTTCCTATAATAATTTATAATTACACTATTCATTTTATTTATGCTTTCTACAGCTTATTTAATATGAATTATACAAATCTTCAATATACTCGGACCAGGGGGCCTAGCACGAACGACTATCGACATCGAATTCGAATCGTCAAATGTCAATTGTATGAGAAATTTCATACAAATGACAGTCGACGATACGAATACTCTTTCGATACTTGTTCGTGCTCACCCCTCAGTAATATAGTATTCATAAACGTATACCTATATAAATTGATATAGTAAAAAAAAAGTATATGTTTTGTTTCTTTCGTTCTGTAGTCTTTTTATATTTCATAGAGCGAGACAAAACATTTTATAAGATCGATTGTGTTCTAGAAACGAGTCAAGATGATAATACGCAAAAAAGTTTTTACTTATGTCCAAACACTACAGGATCCAGGACCAGGATCTATTTATTATTCTTTTTCCTTGACTGTGAAAAAGTGTTGGTTAAGTTTAAATAATGTTCTGTTGTAAAAGATGGTGTAACAATGATAAACTCTTGGTCCAAAGCTATCCAAGTCTTCATGATAGGTGTCTGTTTGGGTGTTAAGAGAACTTACAAAGTAAGCATGCCAATCTTAAGATTAACATCTCATCAATCACATTGTATGGTTTTTTTGAAGATCATTTAAACCATCATCATCATTGAATCCAATTATGGAATGAATTAACTTGCTTCTTGTTGTTCTTGTTGCTCAATGACAAGGAAGATTACCTTTTTGTAAAAAAATAATATTGTGGTTGTAAAGTGGATTTCTTTTTTGTATGTTAGATGAATACCTACAACAATGACACTCTGATGTCCAATTAAATAGAATTGGCAGTACCGCAGACATCACAAGGCAAGCCCAGGAGAGAGATGTGTGCCCATTGATACTGAAGAGGCTGTGCTGTCAGTGAGTGGATCTTATTAATTTATTATGTCACACGACAACACAAAAATATATATATAAAAGTGCATTTACAAATCACCTTGTGGGGAAGAAGAAGAATATCAATATTATAATGTCTTTATGTCAAATAGAGCATATTTATGTCATAAGTATATTAATCTGGTGCACTTTTTAAAGGGATTCATTGTATTTCTTCAGTAAGTATATGTTGTTGGCTTTGTCTCTAAGATTCAAGTCGTCAAGAGAGATGACATGACATATTCATACAAAATTTTACCCTCTCGTAAATTGTGCTCCATTGAGGAGATATTAATGAACTTTCATTGTTGCAACTGAAGACCTCCTATATGATACTTGGCAAAATCCCTGGACCACATCAGGGGATCCATGTATTGGGAAACACTCCAGCCAGCCTAACATAACAACTACGACAAACTGTTGTCGACAGTTTTGTCGTATTTTAATCAATTATCTCCTTATGTCTTCCGGGTCTAACATGACACTTACACTTAAAACCCGACTTACCCGACCTATCAAAAGTAGAGATATTTGTCCATCAGGATATATTTTCTATCAAAGTTGTTGCTGTTGAGATATATCGAGATATCTTAGTTTGTCTTCACTTGTCCGTGAGATATCTCTTGATGGTCATGCTAGGTGGGCAGTGCTGCCTCTAAAGACATTTTCGAAGGTACTGACTAAATAAAACCATCCTCTCTAAGACCAGTGCGAAGAATATGTTAGCCATATAGCCTATGTTCAAAGTGTTTTGCTTGCCCCGAAGCTGTGAAGTGTTTGGCTAGTGCATTGAACTATACTACAAATATTGAAATTTGTAACGAACATCCGTTCATAGATGGAAAAACCGTGAAGTGTATATTGTGCGTTTTGGTTTACATCTATAGATTTCCGAATGCTCGAAGTAAGAATAAAGTCATCATTGACTGATGTTCTGTGGCTGATGTATCACTTACCATCATTTGAACCTTATACTCATCTATAATAATAAAAAAACTTGTTTAATAGACCACTGCCCCATTTAACAAGACCCTATATTTTTTGTCCTATTCGCTCCTAGTAATTACATCATCCAGATGAGACAAGCTAAGCCACAAAAGTCTTATGATTTCAAATACATAATTTCTTCAAATTCAAAGTGATGTAATCGAACCTAAAATTCATAAGGCCTGGAAAAAGAAGGGAGATCCTGTCATGGTAGACATTAATGTTCTTAAATATTTATCAGACGGATCCATATTTTATAAGTAAAGACATGATGTCGAAGAATGGACCATGTACTTCCACAGCAAAGTAATAACCAAAAATATCTGGTATATCCAAATCAATTGTATAGAATTCTAATAAAAATTACTAAGAGCAAGTTTAAACATTTACAGGAATTAAAATGATAATGGATCAGGAATATTATCAGTTTTACAATGCATTACAAAAAAAAAATACTTTAGCATAATAATTATCGTTACCTAAGAACCTACCGCAGAAAATAATGTTACTTTAATTTGTAACTCTTTTCTAACTTGTGACTTTGTAACTGTTATTTTGATTACATCTTATCGTATTAGTGTATTCTGAGAAATATAATATATACATGTTTTTTTTTTAAATAATGTTATTATTTTTATTTTAATTCTTATAGGCACTTTAGTTCAAAATCTCTTATGTGATACATAAAGCACATCCAAAATCTCTTGTGTTAACCGAAATTGTTTTTATTTATTTTTTACAATTATATTACTTTTCTTAAAAAAAAAAAAGTAAAAAGCAGCAAAACGTGTGGCTGATACCTGTATTTTTTATTGTGGTTGGTTTCATTAATTTTATTTCAAAAGATGGTTTTTATCGATTTTCTCATAAAATTGATTTTTACACAAAGAAGTCTTAAAGTCGCAACGGCGATTTACACTTTCAACCAAGGACTGAATGGGGTACCGTAACCTTTATAATTCACCGGAATAATACTGGTATAAAATACGATATCGAAATATCAACCTTTTTAAATGGTACCTTTAACTTTAACCCTTTTATATTTCGGTAGCCTAAATGACTAACCTTGAACCTATCGTGGCCCGAGACAAGTTGCGACTTGAATTAGTGAGACAGAGTTTGAACGCGTTTTTATTATCGTTACATCAAGAAAGAGATTTCCCGCGCTTATTTATATACAACTTCGCATGGAACGTTTTAAATTTTGATGTTTATAGATAGTGAGAAACCTAAACATATAGATTTAGGTTTTCTTTGGAATTTCGTTTCGTTTCGAATTTCGCTACCGATATTTAACCTGTTAAACCGTTTTAAAAGCATACCGAAATAAAGGTATTGAATTGAATCGGTATCGTTATGACAAATTTCATATGGGTACCGTTTCAAAAAGGTAGCCCATATCAATCGGTTATTCAGTCCTTGCTTTCAACTGTAATGAAAATCACCGGTGTACAGTCCAAACGTATATTTCCATTTTCAATACAGACTTCACTTCTCGTATACTCAACTACCAACGCGTCTATACTTTTAAAATATCGATATTCACTTAGACTTTAATACAACAACTTCACAATATTCCCTTATACTAAATAGAACTTGACTGCAGCACGACTGCAGCCAGAATGATCTTTTTCTAATCTTTTACTTCACAGCTAAACATGAGTCAATATAGTTTCTACGAATGATTGAAACAAACGAATGACATGAACGAATACAATAAAGAATGAACTGTCGAATGAATTGAATGAATCATATTACTTCCGAAATAATAACAATTGACCATCTGAATTAAATACAGTTAAAAGCATTAAAACAATACGTAAACTCATTATAATTAATATCAATTATTTCTTTTTTTAACACTAAATTTGATTACAATATATGATTTTGCCTTTTAAATTTACGAATCACAACACAACTTTATGCACTTGTCTAAAATTTTAGTTGACATAAAGCCGACCACCGAAGTGGAAGTCGACGCGGACGCGATCGCGTACGAGAGCTCGACGGAGACGGAGGGGCCGTCCGCGGGGAGCGCGCCGCCGGTCGAGCGCCGCCGCCGGTCGCCCTTGCCCTACACCTTCCACTACGTGCACGGGGAGAACATCAGGCTGTGCATCTCGGGTGGGTTGCGCGGCGAATATACCCCATCTTGTTGGAACTTAGTGCATTTCAATTGATATCGGCTCTGTTTCAGATACGGTAGCTATGTCCACTGCGGGCTACCAAGACGGTATCGCTAACTCCCTTACTGTTATTTTGCTGGCGAATTTTTAAAGGTCTTAAACGCACCATACATTGAATATTTACAGTAACGTCATACATAAAGAGGATAATGATTCTATTGCTGCTTTCTTAACAATTATAAAAACGCGTATTCTCGATGAGTCGATCAATCACAAAGCTCATTATACCCGAACGTAGCTTTTGAGAGACTGTACTGAACCTTATTCCAATTTTACTCTCGAAATATATAAATATTGTTATTATTATAAACATAAAATAAAAATCATGGATCCTCCTAAATAACGTCAAAGATGTAATTTGTTTTTATTATTTAGACCATTACCCTCTATGTATGACGCCATGCTGTGTAATATTTATAAAGTTCTCTTTCAAAATACAGTTATATCAATGCTCATTCGGACCCGGTAGGTGGGCCTGCGATAAGATTCCAGGAATATATTTAAATATTTTACATTATGAATATTTTACATTATGAAGCCATCTACCGGGTCCGCTAGTATGAAATAAAGTTTATTTTAGGATTAATGTTCTCGCTCTGCGAATGTATTATGTACCTGTGTGCCATTTGCAAATGTATTAACTGTGTGCCATTTGCTAATGTATTAACTGTGTGCCATTTGCTAATGTATTAACTGTGTGCCATTTGCAAATGTATTACTTGTGTGCCGTTTGCGAATGTATTGCTTGTGTGCGCCCTGCGAATGTATATCTCTTATGGCCACTGCGAAAGTATGTCTCTTTTGCCTTTTGCAATCGTATGGAAATGTGCGACTCTGCGGCGCGACATCGAGTGACATCAGTGAGTAACTTAACCATCTACCTTCATTTTCCAACCGACTTCAAAGGTTTCTCATGGATTTCTGGCATTGACCTATGAGTATCCTCAGTAAACGCTAAGAATTTCATAATATCTGATTTCAGTTCAATTGAAGTCGGTTTTTTATCATTGTTATTAAAGTTATTTAAACGTTGGGTCGTGGGTTCGAATCCCACCGGGAAGACATTTTTATAATTTTCTATTAGCATGTCTTCCCCACGTCTGGTAACTTCGGGCATTGAATGGGTGGGAGGAATATCGAAATACCGACCGGTAACGGACCACTGTTCATAAATGGAAAACCGTGAAGTGCACATTGCGCGTTTCGGTTTCAGTCTGTGGATTTCCGAATGCTCGAAGTAAAAAGGTCGACAGCGCATCACTGATCACCTATCATCAAGTGAACCTCATGCTCGACTGTCGATATCTAACATAAAAAAACCAAATGAAATTAACTTTTGGGTTGAAGGTTTAATGATGTCAAAATATACAAATATAACTTTATTTTGTTAACTCTTTAAAATATATCAGCATATCTGCAACTTGGTGTTAACATAATATCTATTGGGAAAGTTTTGCTACTAATCTTATATTTATTTGATAATTATTTTTAATTTAGTGCTTTGTGCATTGCCGATATTTAAATTTTTTTTGTTCCGATGTTCATACGTAAACGATATCCATGAATGTCAACAATCCGTGTGTTCATGAATGTCGTTTGCGCGTGTTCTGCGCTTGGTACAATCGAGTGAAACACTGAAAGTGCAAGAAGTATGTCGGTTGCAGTTCCGCGTGGACAAGCTGGACGCGCAGTGGGCGGGCTCGGCCGCCGTGGGCGCGGTGGCCGCCTTGCCCACGGACGGCCTGCCGCGGGTCGCCGTCCATCTGGAGCCCGCCGCGTGGGTGCTCAGCAGCGAGCTTCTGTACGACGGGACTTGCGTGAGTAATATTATTAAAACATGTCCAACAGAAATAAATAATAATAATAATTAAACGCTAAACCTATCAGACTCTAATAACATTATTCTTTTACAAAATACCATTTTTCTTGAACTTACTGGATTTTAAGAATTTTTATTAGTCTCAAAAGTCATTTGTCTCCAGGGTAGGTTTATAGATCTGTATCTTGGACAGGCCATTCGTTTCGTATAATTGTATGAAATAATATACATATTCAATGTTTTAAACTTTAGTTTTTCAAAATATTTCTACTCTAAATAGGTATCGGTCCTGCTGCATCCATACTCCATAATAAGCGGAACATCTCTGGACTTACCTACAAACTTAGAAAATCGCTGAGAAGATACCTTAACGGTATCGGAACAGGAACAAGAAAACCAAAACAGGGCTGATGCCAGAGTACAGCGAAGAAGCCGAGCTCTTAGCCAGGATATCTTAATAGAAGACTTCGAACTGTCACACCCTGGCTCCAGCGCGGACGTCCACAACGCGCCCGACAACGGAGCCTCACCCTGGGCCCCGCCGACAGCAGGCCCGAGTACAGAGTGGTGCAGAAGAGCTCTGCGATACGAACATCCAGCACAACGACCGCTACCCGGAGGCGACCGAGACCAGTCGTCGTCTCTGGACGAATCCACGCGCCGCGACGACGCTTTCGAGCCGCTGTCCGTTGAGAATCTGAATTATTTGAACCGCATCCTGGGCTTGGACCAGGAGGGCGAGGGGAGCTTGGAGGCCGAGTGGGAGGCCTCCGGGGAGGGGTGCTAACACCTGCACCTGGTGCTGAAGTACTGGAACTTCCTGGTGCTGCCCTACCCCGAGCTGCGGCAGGCTGTCTCCTGGGGACAGGTCAAGTGCTACTGCAGCAACTGCGTGCCGGACGCCGAGCCGTCAATAGACTCTGTCATTGCAATATACTCGTAATATTATATTCTGGGCAGTTTCAGTAGGATGATATATTGGTATACAGTCCGTTTTTCTTTAAGTCTTGTAATGTAAACAAATATGGCGTATTTACAACCATAGACAGTAGAGTATAGAGTTATAAAATGTAGATGAAATGAATGAACGAACGTTTTTTCTTTAATGTCAGATATCGACAGAAGAGCATGAGGTTCACTTGATGGTAGATACCTCAGCCACAGAACATCGGTCAATGATGCGCTGTCGACCTAATGCGGCACTTCACGGTTTTTCCATATATAAAATTACCAAAACTACTTTATTGTCATAACTTTTTATACCTATTTTAACAAACAAATAATTAAAAATATTATCAATAATTGAGGGGTATAAAAGCAAAACAGCTTCAGTCCAAAATTATATTTTTTTAAGTAAGCACACCATATTGAAGAGCTCAAAAGCTGTAATATTGTATAATTATAATTATTGTGCAAATCCACCTCTATCCAAGGTAAAATTCGCTTTGAAAATAGCGTTTACTTGCAAATCGGCTTCGATCCAAAATTTGTTAGAAGCAAATCGGCCTCTGTCACATACGACCAATCAGGAGCCTCAATTTCAAAATTTCTAAGATGGCGAATCTTTTAGTTTTCAAGGCAAGTTGACTAATAAATACTGCCCGTTTTTTTGTCATTTCTCTTCGATTTTCATTGGAATGGAAGAAAATATTCAACCTGCTCGTGCAGGACGAGCCAGGAAACGTGTAAGAAATGTAGAACAGTGGTGGCGTGTGCGGGAAAGGGCAAACAAGTAACAAACATTTGCTTGTTTTTTGACCGTTATGGTAGGGTCTGTATAAGATTTTTAGGCAAAAAATTTATAAAGCATTTTTTTTTTTTCACTTAATGGTGGTAATTTTTTTTTATTTTAAACTATCTTCTGCTTTTGGTTAAGGTATTCTGCAAACTAAGTTTAGTTAGTTTTAGTTCAAGAAGATAAGCCATCCTGCGATCCACCTGAGTCCAGCTGAGTCAAATATAATGGTTTAAAGACCTAAATAGGACTGTCTTACTTTTATATTTTTTCAATTAAACTTGATTTTTATTTCCAATTAAAGATATTCTGTTTTCAACAAAAACAAAAATTATTTAAATTTTTATTTTGCTATCGGTACTTTACAACATAACAACTGTCAAATAAAATAGTGAAATGCAAATTCGCTTCGGTCCATAGTGATCAAAAGCAAACATGCTTCGATCCAGTATTTAGATGCAAAGACACCTTAGTCCTAAGGTTTTTCTGAATTATTATGGAAATCTTATATATATTTTTTATTTTAGTTATTCTTACTTAAATGAAAAGCTCTAATTAAAATACTAATAACAAAATTTTGCATAAATGTGAATTACTTACGATGTATTAGAAAATGACAAATAGCTCAGTATTGGTGTTTAGTGACTGAAGCGCCTTTGCTTTTACACCCCTCAATTTGATTAATTTTATCCTGCTAAATGATTTATCGTTCATTCATTCACAACTTATAAAATCTTTGACTACATCCATAGAGAAATAGAATTTGAAATGTCAAATCTGTCACAGAAACACGAAACGGAAATATTTCAAGGTCCAAAGGTTAAATAATACATTCGATGCAGTTTTTAGTTTAAAACCAACGAAAAGTATGTTTAATTAATAAAAAACCGTAAAACGTGAATTTCGTATTGAGTGGATTTGTCTGTACATACTTACCTTAGATTATAGTATGTGTTAAGGTTATATACATATAAGTATAAGGTCGTCCTCTAGACGCTTTCACGTTTCATTTTTATTGTTATAATTGTATGCAAATCATAATGGCGGGTGTAGTCTTATGAACAGGTGGATTAGGCAGTTAGCAGTGTACCTCTCTTGTTGGGATACTAAACATGGGGCGCTAATAATAAGAATGGCGGGTTTGAAGTTTTTTAAAAATAAAGACACTTTATTGTTTGAATAGCAATGTTTCAAATATAAATTGCTATTCAAATATGACGAGCGCTAAAAGTGTTACTTTTTGCAAATAATTCAATATTTATAGCTTGATTTGAGCATAATACATTTGGCTGTTAGTTAATTTAGGTATAGTGATTATTTTATATTTCGGATCTAGAGGGAAGAGCGTGAAACTTACTTAATAGGTTCAAACCACGCGTCGTCGTATTGATTCTTGTAGCGGATCATAGATGTCGCTACAAACGAAACCACGACCCATCGTACGAACCCACGACCCATCGTACAAACCTGCGCCAAAGGTGCCAAATAATTGATTTTAAGAAATAAAACATTATTAAGGTCCGCCAAAAATAACGGATACGGAACCTTTTTTTCCTTCGGATATTCGCGGATACGACATCCGGCACATCACTAGGACCAACGAACTTGCGACCGCGACCTATACTTACCAATGTACCCTCGATCCAACGTATGAATGTTTAATTAGGTACACTGCTTTCTCATCTTTTCCATACTTTATCACATTACAACCGCCATTTTATTTACACGAATAGTTATTATTTATCGTATAAAGACCCATTTAAACGATGGAAGTTTCTTGCCCGTTGCACACAATAAAATTATCAATATCCGCGTTTAAGCAAATGCTTACAATTCTAGGATGTCATTTATTGCATACAATGATTGCTCTTGTATGTACAAGAAAATGGCATCGTGTACCTTAAAGGCGATGAGGATTTATTTAAAGTATGGTTAGTTTTTAAAATCAAACTTGGACTAATTTGATGTAACATTAGCGTTTCTGGCTTATGCTAAGTAATCATCGTCATGATTGGAGATCAATATCAGTGTTTGCAGGTTTGCTATTTATATAGCGTATTAATTGATGATATAGGAATGCGCAAATCGCCTTCTTCCCGTATCAGGTTGCCATTTTGAATGCTGTTACACAGAAATATATTGTATTCTCCTGCTTCCTCAAACATCAATGTAATAGACAAAGTGCGTTTGAAAAAATTCCGTAAGATTCGTATTAGCTGTAAGGTAGATATTGTTTATCATCGAATGTATTTCTAAGGCTCTATCCAGTTTGTGAACTATTGTGATATATTTCTGACATCTGAAAATGCAAAGATGCTGCTATATGTATAGTTGTGTACATTAGTTAGTTTGTAAACAATTGTAAAACATTGGCAGTTTAAAAGAGTAACTGTTGAGTTTCTTGCCGGTTCTTCTCTTCAGAATCAACATTCCGAACCGGTGGTAATTGAAAAAAGAGAAATAAATTTTTGTTTGATTTTAATATGTTGTTTTCTTACACCGAGTATATACGTTTAACTAAAGGAGGGAGATACGATATCAGATAGTTAAAAAATGTGGCTTCTTTCATGGCGATATTCTGTTATACAGTACTAGTAACACACCCCGGCTTCGCACGGATACACAAAAATTATGTTACTCGCTGATAATGTAGCTCTCTATTGGTGGAATAATTTTTAAAATCAATCCAGTAGTTTTTGAGGAAAATCATAACAAACAAATCTTTCCTCTTTATATATTAGTATAGATTCATAACTGTCCTTTATGAAAGAGGTTCAAACTTCACTTCTAAAAATGCTATCATTTTACCATTTAAGTTTGAAGTCTTTTAGAACACACCTCTATTCAAATTGTGTCTTATGAACGCGAGTATTACACATTTAAATAAAATACTGTTTACTGATTAACACGCGATTTATTTTTTTATCCCGACGATTCGTGTACCTACTTTTCAGCTCGCGTAGCCGTAAACGTGAGCATAAATAAACTTATGAATTCACTGGGAATGTTAAATTGTGCTTCCTACTTCGCACTTCTTTCTACTAATTCTTTTTCTGTTTTGTGGTTATATGTTATTATTCCATTTGTTACAAAATTTTCATTGTCGACGCCCTCTTTTGAGATTTTTTGAGCTATATGGTTAAAATTTTACATAGTCTGGAGAAGTTTTGATATTTTTCTATCCGCCAATAGATGGCGATAGTGTAGTTTATCAGGCGATGACATTACAATTCACTAATATGCACAAAGTACAAACCTGAAACCGTGACTCTGTAGATGTACGTGCGACCTACTAGTAATAACAAAAATAGCAAAATTATGTATTTTGCATGAGATGCAAAGTGAGAACTCGTCATGTCCGAAATTACTCGACAGCGGGCGGCATCTCTTGCGGCGGAGGAAAACTTGGAAGGAATTTTACGTGTGGCGACAAGTAACATTGACGCATATTTAAAAAAGAAAGATAAAGATTTGACGGGCTCGTTGGCGCGTTCGGTAGAACACCTGCCGTGCGCATCGATGGGTTGTGGGTTCGAATCCCACCGGGAGCACATGCTTATAATTTTCTGTAAGCATGTTTTCCCCACGTCTGGTAACTTCGGGCATTGATCGGGTGGGAGGAATATCTAAATTCCGACCGGGTAACGAACCACCGCTCATAGATGGAAAAACCGTGAAGTGCATATTGCGCGTTTCGGTTTCAGTCTATGGATTTCCGAATGCTCTAAGTAAAAATTAGGTCGACAGCGCATCATTGACTGATGTTCTGTGGCTGAGGTATCACCTACCAACAAGTGAACCTCATGCTCGTCTGTCGATATCTGGCATAAAAAAAATATCTAATAACAAGATATTCAGAATTAAATTTTCTACTGAATTTGTGAAATTTGACATTGACATACGAAATACCAATAATCCTTATCCTCATCGTAGGTTCGATGCCATACGGAGTAATACTGTTAATCACAGGTTTACTATAGAGAAGCATTTCATTATTTTATACAAATGTAGAATGTTTAGACAATGTGTTTACTTTTTGTTTGACGAGTTAAAGCATTAGACCAACGTTCCCAGATGAAAGCCTAAGCCAGTCTAGGATAAGCGCTCTATAAGGGCTAAGAAAATTAGAGCGCGCAGGAGAAGGTACGTCCATCACCTGATGCCTCCGTAACCCTCTCGTGAGGAGCCGTATGTGTTAGATCGCCGGGGCCGCGGTAGAATGCGTATGCAAACCTGTTGCCCCACCATGGCGAAACTGTGGGTCTAGAGGGGGTTTAGTGGGTAGGGGTCACTAGGCTAGGCACTAGGCATGAGACCATCAGCAGATACCCCGAATTAACTTTAACCCCACATTCTCCCAGCATTGTACGACCCGCTGGCGAGAACTTGTTTCTCGGCATAGGCAATAAGGAGTTTCCCTCTCTTTAACAAAAAAAGGTTAATCTACGCTAGTGCCCTTAGGTCTCTTGTAGACCCCTTTTGCCTTGTTCTTAACTTTTAAGTTAACCCCTCTGTGTACCCCTCTGTGATGTGTGTACATCGAATGTATATTAGACAGTCAGTATAGGTACAGAACTCTAAATATTTTATAAGGCTCTTCACACTTAAAAATATTTAGAGTTCTGTGTTCAGTGTAGTTACACATCCAGTTGAACATTCATGGTCTTGTGGGCGCTTGTTCATCTACTAACTCATGCGTCCCGGGTTAGATTCCCAGATTGTTAAGTGTTTTTCAATTTAAATGACATTTATTGTCGATCAGGGTTTGCGAACTTGATAACATAAAATTGGCGGAAGTTTAAAACATGTGCATGACAACCTGGACATGTACCTAAAGTGGATAACAGAAACATGTTTCTGTATTCTATGAATTAAATACTTTTATTCAATAAAACGAAATAAAAAAGATAATACAATTAAATAAAATACTGTATACCGGATTAAAACGCGATTTATTATTTATATTGTTTAAATTATTTATCCCGACGTTTCGGATGCTTTTCAGCAACCGTGGTCGCGGGCACAGAGTACATTCTATATAACTAAAATAGAGACCTATCTTTGGCTAAAAATTAGATACAAGGAAAGTAACGCCATCTGTATTTTTGTGATGGAACTATAATTTCTATATATACATATAAAATATAGGTATAGGCGCCTATACTATTTTCATAATATTGTAGCGATACTATTTTTTTGTAAAATAAAAGAAATGATTACTTTAATGATTTATTTTTCTTTTCACACAATTTTATAATTTTTGCTTTTACTTTAAATAAATCCACATCTTCATGAAACTCCCTCAATCTCTCTCAGCATCTTTATTTCAGCAAGTGCTTGTGTATGTTGACCTGAAACATAACATTTTTATTAATAATTTGGATATAATATTAAAATACTTTTTTTATATAATGAAAGCATGTTTACCTGGCAAAAACAATATTAGAAATCCTATTGTTTCTGCAACAATACTTGACTTCAAAGTGAGCATGGCACATTGTTTATAAATTATAATCGTGTTCAAGACTTGTAACTTCTCCACCAATCGCACAAATCCAAGAATTAAATCTGTGATGCTTGTTATCAGGATTTGGAAACACATGTAACACTTCATGGGAATCTATAAAGAAAATTTTAAATGCAAATTTAAATTTTATATCTTTGTGCATAGACAGACAGGTTTGAAACGGGTGAAATATCGATATTACTGATTTAAGAGGTATATTGTTTAGTAAATTAACGCCTGTCTATAACCACAAAAAGCACTTAAAATAGTCTTAAAACTTCAAATCACTTAAATATTAATTACTAAGCCTCAGTTTCAGGACTCAATTCGATAGCCACATCTGGTATATTTGTGATGGTAGAGTGCGCGCCAGATAAGTCTGCGCGCGACGGGTGGCGTACCAAATATTGCCAGGTATAGAAAGCAAACTCTCAACCACTATGCAACACCAAAAAAATCACCGGCGTTCTGAATGTTAATTCGTATTAGGTATACTTAGTATACAACAGAAAACAAATTTATATTTAGATATCACGTCAAATTAACTACTAAATCTGACATGATGTAACAATTTTATTTGTAAATTTCAATTAATTTTAGGGTGATGAATAATAATTACATACTAAAACTCAGTGAAAATATATATATTTTTAATTTGTTACATATTGTAACTGAATAACTCCTTATTTACCTGCTCCATAAGAAATATTTACATAATCTACAATTTAAATAAAACAACACCAAATTTTATATATATATTTAATGTAAATCATTTATCGAGAATATAGCAGAACTTCTAAATTTTGGATAACTATGGGTCAATCTTTCCATTTTATTTTCACATGTTTCTGATTCACTTGACTCGTTATTAGAAGAGTTTGAATTTTTGCTGTCACTTGCATGATGAATTATAAATTTGTCCAGTTCTATGTCCAAAAACCTGTCAGATTCAAAATATTGGTCTACGATTTTTTCAACATGCTGACACACATTATCGAATTAAATGCCGCTTCAGATTGAAGATATTTCTCCTGTGGCTTGATTTAATTTTTTTTCCACAATACGTCTTTTTTTTCAATGGGGTTTAAATCCTAAAACAAACTAAATCATTAACCAACAACAAAGTTAAAATATGTATCGTATAAAAATACCCCACATAAAGACATAATACCATGTACTGGTCACCCCAAAAATTACCTGTCAAGTAATAAAAAGGTTTTGAAAATGGTACAATCGGCCCTTTATTTCGCCGTTCTGCTTCATAAGCACGTTTTACTTTCAATATGACATCTCTGCCAGCACTTTTTATAACCTTAGGCATGATGATTACCAATAAAATCGAATAAAAACGCCACTGCTGCACACTAATTTCGGAAAACAATATGGCGGAAAGAAATTTAGTTCCAATTTTTGCCGCGCGCAGACTTATCTGGCGCGCACTCTACTAAGCGCCCTTTAGTACCTCGATAATTTTTTCTAAGTTTGTATACCCTGGTCGCGGG
Organism: Anthocharis cardamines; assembly: GCA_905404175.1. Classification (NCBI taxonomy): domain Eukaryota; kingdom Metazoa; phylum Arthropoda; class Insecta; order Lepidoptera; family Pieridae; genus Anthocharis; species Anthocharis cardamines. Next base: position 15,569,508 of record FR989951.1, read on the forward strand.
AGACTGAAAGATGACAGTTGTCTTATATTTGAAATGTCACAAAGTTGCCATATTTAATTCAATTAAATTAAAAAATAATCTATTAATTTAGGTAACACAATGTACATCTATGAACATCAATAAAAAATAATACATATTAAATGCTTCTAATTTTACATTTACTACCAGTTCACAAATCAAGGGCGTAGAGCGGACGAGAAGAACTGGCAAGAAACTCGCCGCCACTCTTTTTAATCGCCAAGTTTTTGTTTTACAAATGTTTTGTAAGGAGCTACAACCTTTACATATTAACGCCATCTATTCCTACGGAGTTGATATTTACTGTAATTTTCTATATTATGACAATATTGACTAACGGTGTCCTCTTGTTTTTGATAATCTTGACCTCTTGATAATTACTGGATCCCAGGTGTTGGAAAGTCTCAAACCATCTTCTCTATTGAAGTTAGGATGTTTTTTAATTTCAATAGCCTCACGTACTAGTCTGGGAAAGAATCTACTTTCTTTTGCAAGGATTTTCGGTTGGTCGAAACGTATGTAGTGGTTTGGTTTATCCAGAGTGTGTTCACATACTGCTGATTTAGAGTGACGTCTGTGTTTGATATCCGCAATGTGTTCCTTAAGTCGGTTTGAAATGCTACGTTTAGTTTGCCCAATGTAGGATAAACCACAGTCACAATCCAGTTTATATACACCTGGATCTTGCAAAGGAATATTACTTTTTATTGGTCTCAAGAACTGTTGAATCTTCTTGTGTTGCTTGAAAACTGTATTAATAGAAGCTCGTTTTAAGATTCTTCCAATCCTGTCTGTAACACCCTTCACATAAGGCAGGTAGGCTGGTAGACGTTGTACTGTTTGTGGTTTATTCCTGTTTCTGTGATGCTGTGGAGGCACCCGCAGCTTGTTGTCACGGAGTACTCGCTTAACATGCTGCAGTTCCCCGTTGAGGTGGGCAGCATCACAGAGGCGGTGGGCTCTCTGAAACAAACATACACCGACAGAAGAGGGAGTGGTGGGAATCACCATTGAGGTACCTATCAGTATGGGTTATTTTTCTAAACACAGTATGGCCAAGTGTACCATCCCCTCCCATACCACAAAAGTATCGGAACAAAAGTATCGATTCCAAAAGTACTCGGTATCGAAACAAAAGTATCGATACTCTGAGGTATCGATACTTTTTGCTTATCCCTAGGCGTCACAATATGACGCTAAGGGCCTGGCCACAGCTTCTGGCGGTGTGGAGCGCGGCGCGGCAAGAGGGTCTGCGAGAGGCGCGGTTTGCGGTGGTATGCCACAGCTCGATCAGTTGCGACCGCGGCGGCCTGCGGCGGCATCAGCGGTGGACGTATTTAGAGTATAATAATATAATATATATAATAGTAATATATATAATAGTAATAATAACATGCCTATATTTATGATGTGTATGTTTTGACATCCATATTGCTGGTCTACTCAGTATTTCACTAATAAATTGTTCTGTATTCATTATCTTATCCCATTTAATGCGCGGTAAAAACAAAATTATTTGTTTCGGTCGCGCGATGCTAAATGCGTCGATCACTGCCGCCGCGCGCGCCGCTCTGAGCTGTGGCCGCCTCGATACTCCCGAGTGCATTTGTTTCACTCGCCCGCCGCGCAGGCCGCCGCCACCGCCGCCGCGCGAGTGCCACCGCGCCGCAGGTCGCACCGCAATGCGCGTCGCCGATAGCTGTGGCATACTTCATACAATTTGCTCAATTTGTTTTTGCCGCTCGACGCTTTGCGCGCCGCAAACCGCGCCGCAAAACGCGCCGCAGGTGACTGTGGCCAAGGGGTAAGTCGTTAGTCGACAGCGTTGCCATTCTGTGGGGAATTCCCCAAATTGCGGGGATTTTCAGTAGGATTTGGTAATTTGTGGGGAGAGCGGTCTTGTGGGGAAAATTAGACATTTACTGTAGAAATTAACTAAGAAGCAATAAAAGTAGTGAATTAGGTACAATTTATACATTATCTATATTTAATTAAACTTTTTATCCGGTAGGTAGGTTTTAGAGTTTATTTTATGACAATAATATTATGTCCGTCAAACTTTAACTATAGTTTATACAGAGTATTGGAGGAAAAAAGATTGAGCTAGGTAGTGTTTTCTTTCATATTTCTAATATAATTTATAATATAAAGTTACAATGGACACGTGGTTGTTAAAATGTAAAGAAAAGCAGAAAGTTATTAAGGATGACGATAATTCTAAAATTATAAAAGATAGATTGATTAAATTCATACAGTGAACTTTATTTCTTGTTTCTTTTCTACTTCTATTCTACTGTATAACTGATTCTACGCCATAAATCGTACGTTCAATATCGGACAAAATTAAAATCAGCATCAAAGGCTTGCCTAAATTTATCTAGGTATGTGGAATATTTGTTACGCTGTATTGGGGCTCATTTCAGCATAAATTCACATCGACAGATGGAATTCCAAAAATTTTTAAAAGACATTCATTAAATACCAGCGCAAACTTGATGGCTCTCGTTGAAAGCATGAATAGAGTCTGTTTTTTCTGACCCTTCAAAAACTACTGAAGAAATGCTAACCACGATGAATAACCACCTCACTATGGTGTATTTAGAGTTCATGTCCTATGTTCTCTCACTGGTGACAGATTTTAATACGTTGTTTCAATTAGAAACACCACTTCTTTATAAACTAATGACCATTAGAGAAGGCATTAAGAAGAAAGGAGGAAGCCTAAAATTTGATCCGTCAAATGATATGTTATGATATCATAATATATCATATAATTAACAAATATGTGTTATTTATATGAATAGTACTTTTATTTCCTTGTGGGTAAAAATGTGGGGAATGTCGATTTTATTTTCCCCAACATTGGGGATTTTCAGTTAGGTTTTTGGGTAATCCAGATCGTGGACGTTGGCAACACTGTTAGTCGATCCTATTCTTAATTCTTATTTGAATCGCATACAAACAAAGACGCATTTAATCAATATGCGTCCTCCATTTTTAAAAGTCCTTGGGCTTGCATTATTTAAATTTTGATAGTAAACCAAATTATTCTGTTCAGATAAATGTCTGGAATGGCAGTCTTCACTCTTCATCCTAGATCCAGAGTATATGGAATTACCAGCAACGAATCTCCGAAACACAGCCTAGGTACGTTCCTATAATAATTTATAATTACACTATTTTCATTTTATTTATGCTTTCTACAGCTTATTTAATATGAATTATACAAATCTTCAATATACTCGGACCAGTAATATAGTATTCATAAACGTATACCTATATAAATTGATATAGTAAAAAAAAAGTATATGTTTTGTTTCTTTCGTTCTGTAGTCTTTTTATATTGCATAGAGCGAGACAAAACATTTTATAAGATCGATTGTGTTCTAGAAACGAGTCAAGATGATAATACGCAAAAAAGTTTTTACTTATGTCCAAACACTACAGGATCCAGGACCAGGATCTATTTATTATTCTTTTTCCTTGACTGTGAAAAAGTGTTGGTTCAGTTTAAATAATGTTCTGTTGTAAAAGATGGTGTAACAATGATAAACTCTTGGTCCAAAGCTATCCAAGTCTTCATGATAGGTGTCTGTTTGGGTGTTAAGAGAACTTACAAAGTAAGCATGCCAATCTTAAGATTAACATCTCATCAATCACATTGTATGGTTTTTTTGAAGATCATTTAAACCATCATCATCATTGAATCCAATTATGGAATGAATTAACTTGCTTCTTGTTGTTCTTGTTGCTCAATGACAAGGAAGATTACCTTTTTGTAAAAAAATAATATTGTGGTTGTAAAGTGGATTTCTTTTTTGTATGTTAGATGAATACCTACAACAATGACACTCTGATGTCCAATTAAATAGAATTGGCAGTACCGCAGACATCACAAGGCAAGCCCAGGAGAGAGATGTGTGCCCATTGATACTGAAGAGGCTGTGCTGTCAGTGAGTGGATCTTATTTATTTATTATGTCACACAACAACACAAAAATATATATATAAAAGTGCATTTACAAATCACCTTGTGGGGAAGAAGAAGAATATCAATATTATAATGTCTTTATGTCAAATAGAGCATATTTATGTCATAAGTATATTAATCTGGTGCACTTTTTAAAGGGATTCATTGTATTTCTTCAGTACGTATTTTAATCAATTATCTCCTTATGTCTTCCGGGTCTAACATGACACTTACACTTAAAACCCGACTTACCCGACCTATCAAAAGTAGAGATATTTGTCCATCAGGATATATTTTCTATCAAAGTTGTTGCTGTTGAGATATATCGAGATATCTTAGTTTGTCTTCACTTGTCCGTGAGATATCTCTTGATGGTCATGCTAGGTGGGCAGTGCTGCCTCTAAAGACATTTTCGAAGGTACTGACTAAATAAAACCATCCTCTCTAAGACCAGTGCGAAGAATATGTTAGCCATATAGCCTATGTTCAAAGTGTTTTGCTTGCCCCGAAGCTGTGAAGTGTTTGGCTAGTGCATTGAACTATACTACAAATATTGAAATTTGTAACGAACATCCGTTCATAGATGGAAAAACCGTGAAGTGTATATTGTGCGTTTTGGTTTACATCTATAGATTTCCGAATGCTCGAAGTAAGAATAAAGTCATCATTGACTGATGTTCTGTGGCTGATGTATCACTTACCATCAATTGAACCTTATACTCATCTATAATAATAAAAAAACTTGTTTAATAGACCACTGCCCCATTTAACAAGACCCTATATTTTTTGTCCTATTCGCTCCTAGTAATTACATCATCCAGATGAGACAAGCTAAGCCACAAAAGTCTTATGATTTCAAATACATAATTTCTTCAAATTCAAAGTGATGTAATCGAACCTAAAATTCATAAGGCCTGGAAAAAGAAGGGAGATCCTGTCATGGTAGACATTAATGTTCTTAAATATTTATCAGACGGATCCATATTTTATAAGTAAAGACATGATGTCGAAGAATGGACCATGTACTTCCACAGCAAAGTAATAACCAAAAATATCTGGTATATCCAAATCAATTGTATAGAATTCTAATAAAAATTACTAAGAGCAAGTTTAAACATTTACAGGAATTAAAATGATAATGGATCAGGAATATTATCAGTTTTACAATGCATTACAAAAAAAAAATACTTTAGCATAATAATTATCGTTACCTAAGAACCTACCGCAGAAAATAATGTTACTTTAATTTGTAACTCTTTTCTAACTTGTGACTTTGTAACTGTTATTTTGATTACATCTTATCGTATTAGTGTATTCTGAGAAATATAATATATACATGTTTTTTTTTTAAATAATGTTATTATTTTTATTTTAATTCTTATAGGCACTTTAGTTCAAAATCTCTTATGTGATACATAAAGCACATCCAAAATCTCTTGTGTTAACCGAAATTGTTTTTATTTATTTTTTACAATTATATTACTTTTCTTAAAAAAAAAAAGTAAAAAGCAGCAAAACGTGTGGCTGATACCTGTATTTTTTATTGTGGTTGGTTTCATTAATTTTATTTCAAAAGATGGTTTTTATCGATTTTCTCATAAAATTGATTTTTACACAAAGAGGTCTTAAAGTCGCAACGGCGATTTACACTTTCAACCAAGGACTGAATGGGGTACCGTAACCTTTATAATTCACCGGAATAATACTGGTATAAAATACGATATCGAAATATCAACCTTTTTAAATGGTACCTTTAACTTTAACCCTTTTATATTTCGGTAGCCTAAATGACTAACCTTGAACCTATCGTGGCCCGAGACAAGTTGCGACTTGAATTAGTGAGACAGAGTTTGAACGCGTTTTTATTATCGTTACATCAAGAAAGAGATTTCCCGCGCTTATTTATATACAACTTCGCATGGAACGTTTTAAATTTTGATGTTTATAGATAGTGAGAAACCTAAACATATAGATTTAGGTTTTCTTTGGAATTTCGTTTCGTTTCGAATTTCGCTACCGATATTTAACCTGTTAAACCGTTTTAAAAGCATACCGAAATAAAGGTATTGAATTGAATCGGTATCGTTATGACAAATTTCATATGGGTACCGTTTCAAAAAGGTAGCCCATATCAATCGGTTATTCAGTCCTTGCTTTCAACTGTAATGAAAATCACCGGTGTACAGTCCAAACGTATATTTCCATTTTCAATACAGACTTCACTTCTCGTATACTCAACTACCAACGCGTCTATACTTTTAAAATATCGATATTCACTTAGACTTTAATACAACAACTTCACAATATTCCCTTATACTAAATAGAACTTGACTGCAGCACGACTGCAGCCAGAATGATCTTTTTCTAATCTTTTACTTCACAGCTAAACATGAGTCAATATAGTTTCTACGAATGATTGAAACAAACGAATGACATGAACGAATACAATAAAGAATGAACTGTCGAATGAATTGAATGAATCATATTACTTCCGAAATAATAACAATTGACCATCTGAATTAAATACAGTTAAAAGCATTAAAACAATACGTAAACTCATTATAATTAATATCAATTATTTCTTTTTTTAACACTAAATTTGATTACAATATATGATTTTGCCTTTTAAATTTACGAATCACAACACAACTTTATGCACTTGTCTAAAATTTTAGTTGACATAAAGCCGACCACCGAAGTGGAAGTCGACGCGGACGCGATCGCGTACGAGAGCTCGACGGAGACGGAGGGGCCGTCCGCGGGGAGCGCGCCGCCGGTCGAGCGCCGCCGCCGGTCGCCCTTGCCCTACACCTTCCACTACGTGCACGGGGAGAACATCAGGCTGTGCATCTCGGGTGGGTTGCGCGGCGAATATACCCCATCTTGTTGGAACTTAGTGCATTTCAATTGATATCGGCTCTGTTTCAGATACGGTAGCTATGTCCACTGCGGGCTACCAAGACGGTATCGCTAACTCCCCTACTGTTATTTTGCTGGCGAATTTTTAAAGGTCTTAAACGCACCATACATTGAATATTTACAGTAACGTCATACATAAAGAGGATAATGATTCTATTGCTGCTTTCTTAACAATTATAAAAACGCGTATTCTCGATGAGTCGATCAATCACAAAGCTCATTATACCCGAACGTAGCTTTTGAGAGACTGTACTGAACCTTATTCCAATTTTACTCTCGAAATATATAAATATTGTTATTATTATAAACATAAAATAAAAATCATGGATCCTCCTAAATAACGTCAAAGATGTAATTTGTTTTTATTATTTAGACCATTACCCTCTATGTATGACGCCATGCTGTGTAATATTTATAAAGTTCTCTTTCAAAATACAGTTATATCAATGCTCATTCGGACCCGGTAGGTGGGCCTGCGATAAGATTCCAGGAATATATTTAAATATTTTACATTATGAATATTTTACATTATGAAGCCATCTACCGGGTCCGCTAGTATGAAATAAAGTTTATTTTAGGATTAATGTTCTCGCTCTGCGAATGTATTATGTACCTGTGTGCCATTTGCAAATGTATTAACTGTGTGCCATTTGCTAATGTATTAACTGTGTGCCATTTGCTAATGTATTAACTGTGTGCCATTTGCAAATGTATTACTTGTGTGCCGTTTGCGAATGTATTGCTTGTGTGCGCCCTGCGAATGTATATCTCTTATGGCCACTGCGAAAGTATGTCTCTTTTGCCTTTTGCAATCGTATGGAAATGTGCGACTCTGCGGCGCGACATCGAGTGACATCAGTGAGTAACTTAACCATCTACCTTCATTTTCCAACCGACTTCAAAGGTTTCTCATGGATTTCTGGCATTGACCTATGAGTATCCTCAGTAAACGCTAAGAATTTCATAATATCTGATTTCAGTTCAATTGAAGTCGGTTTTTTATCATTGTTATTAAAGTTATTTAAACGTTGGGTCGTGGGTTCGAATCCCACCGGGAAGACATTTTTATAATTTTCTATTAGCATGTCTTCCCCACGTCTGGTAACTTCGGGCATTGAATGGGTGGGAGGAATATCGAAATACCGACCGGTAACGGACCACTGTTCATAAATGGAAAACCGTGAAGTGCACATTGCGCGTTTCGGTTTCAGTCTGTGGATTTCCGAATGCTCGAAGTAAAAAGGTCGACAGCGCATCACTGATCACCTATCATCAAGTGAACCTCATGCTCGACTGTCGATATCTAACATAAAAAAACCAAATGAAATTAACTTTTGGGTTGAAGGTTTAATTTATTTATTTATTTATTCAATTAAAACGGACATAAGTCCAATTACATTAATTAAAAATTTATAAAATTACAATTTATATACAATTACACTAGAACATATTAAAAGTTAAATAATTAAAAATACAAAAGTTTATTTTAAATCAGATTCATACATCACATTCACACAGTCTCAGACATTTTGACATAATTGCCGAGCATCCATCCACAAACATATCGCATTCTGGGTATACCTGCAGGAGAGCATTGAGAGCGGTCAGCATACGCGGGAGAGGGGAGAGGGCTCTGGCCGCGGTGCGCGCCGCTGGTACAGCGAAAAGTTTGTGCTGACGGCCGCGGCAATAGTTGTCCGGAACAAACAACCGACACAGTTCACCACACAGTTCTTGAGCATCAATTTTGCCGTGCAATATCTTACAGGCGCATGCCATCTGATAATACGCTCTACGCGTTTCCAGTGAGTTGAAGCCAAGATGGCCTAAAAGAAACTTGGTGGGATACATGAGGGGATAGTACCCGTAGAGATGCTTATATAGGAAGCGTAGAAAAGCCTTCTGGATCTTTTCAAGCATTAAGGCATACTTATCCTCGTGAGGATTCCACACACAAGAAGACGTCTCCAACTTACTTCGAACAAGAGCGTTGTAAATTATTCTGAACACGGGACCACTTTCAAAGTCTCGGGCATTGCGAAGAACAAAGCCCAGTCGTCTGAAGGAATCTTTCGTCAGTGCAGTCACGTGATCGTGAAATGTGAGGCCGCGATCGAATGTAACACCCAAATCTTTGATAGTGGATTTTCGTGTCATCTTTACGTCACCAAGTTTATACTCAAAGGTGACTGGGTGTCGCATGCGACCAAAGGTCATCACGAGACACTTAGCTGCATTAAACTCTAGTTCATTACAAATGCTCCACTGAAGAATCGCGTTGATATCACTCTGCAGGGATAAGCTGTCTGCTTCAGACTTAATCTCAGTAAAGAGCTTTAAGTCATCTGCATAAAGCAAACACCTAGCATGTGACACAACCTCTGGGAGATCATTAACCATGATTAGGAATAATAAGGGACCGAGAATTGACCCCTGATTCACTCCAGAACGCGTGTGGTAGGGCCTTGACTCATATAGACCAAGCCTGACAAACTGTTGGCGATCACGGAGGTAATCAGCGAGAAGCCGCAGGAGACTCGGGGCAAATCCCAACGCAGAAAGTTTCATAAGTAAGATATCATTATTGACCCTATCAAACGCTTTCTGGAAGTCAAAGTATAAGACGTCAACTTGTTGTCCTCGATCTAGGCGAATAGATATATAGTCGACAAGTGTCAGTAAGTTTGTGTCCACAGATCTCTTGCTTCTAAAGCCGTGCTGCTCATTACACAAGTACTTACTGACTTGAGCATTAATGATGTCAAAATATACAAATATAACTTTATTTTGTTAACTCTTTAAAATATATCAGCATATCTGCAACTTGGTGTTAACATAATATCTATTGGGAAAGTTTTGCTACTAATCTTATATTTATTTGATAATTATTTTTAATTTAGTGCTTTGTGCATTGCCGATATTTAAATTTTTTTTGTTCCGATGTTCATACGTAAACGATATCCATGAATGTCAACAATCCGTGTGTTCATGAATGTCGTTTGCGCGTGTTCTGCGCTTGGTACAATCGAGTGAAACACTGAAAGTGCAAGAAGTATGTCGGTTGCAGTTCCGCGTGGACAAGCTGGACGCACAGTGGGCGGGCTCGGCCGCCGTGGGCGCGGTGGCCGCCTTGCCCACGGACGGCCTGCCGCGGGTCGCCGTCCATCTGGAGCCCGCCGCGTGGGTGCTCAGCAGCGAGCTTCTGTACGACGGGACTTGCGTGAGTAATATTATTAAAACATGTCCAACAGAAATAAATAATAATAATAATTAAACGCTAAACCTATCAGACTCTAATAACATTATTCTTTTACAAAATACCATTTTTCTTGAACTTACTGGATTTTAAGAATTTTTATTAGTCTCAAAAGTCATTTGTCTCCAGGGTAGGTTTATAGATCTGTATCTTGGACAGGCCATTCGTTTCGTATAATTGTATGAAATAATATACATATTCAATGTTTTAAACTTTAGTTTTTCAAAATATTTCTACTCTAAATAGGTATCGGTCCTGCTGCATCCATACTCCATAATAAGCGGAACATCTCTGGACTTACCTACAAACTTAGAAAATCGCTGAGAAGATACCTTAACGGTATCGGAACAGGAACAAGAAAACCAAAACAGGGCTGATGCCAGAGTACAGCGAAGAAGCCGAGCTCTTAGCCAGGATATCTTAATAGAAGACTTCGAACTGTCACACCCTGGCTCCAGCGCGGACGTCCACAACGCGCCCGACAACGGAGCCTCACCCTGGGCCCCGCCGACAGCAGGCCCGAGTACAGAGTGGTGCAGAAGAGCTCTGCGATACGAACATCCAGCACAACGACCGCTACCCGGAGGCGACCGAGACCAGTCGTCGTCTCTGGACGAATCCACGCGCCGCGACGACGCTTTCGAGCCGCTGTCCGTTGAGAATCTGAATTATTTGAACCGCATCCTGGGCTTGGACCAGGAGGGCGAGGGGAGCTTGGAGGCCGAGTGGGAGGCCTCCGGGGAGGGGTGCTAACACCTGCACCTGGTGCTGAAGTACTGGAACTTCCTGGTGCTGCCCTACCCCGAGCTGCGGCAGGCTGTCTCCTGGGGACAGGTCAAGTGCTACTGCAGCAACTGCGTGCCGGACGCCGAGCCGTCAATAGACTCTGTCATTGCAATATACTCGTAATATTATATTCTGGGCAGTTTCAGTAGGATGATATATTGGTATACAGTCCGTTTTTCTTTAAGTCTTGTAATGTAAACAAATATGGCGTATTTACAACCATAGACAGTAGAGTATAGAGTTATAAAATGTAGATGAAATGAATGAACGAACGTTTTTTCTTTAATGTCAGATATCGACAGAAGAGCATGAGGTTCACTTGATGGTAGATACCTCAGCCACAGAACATCGGTCAATGATGCGCTGTCGACCTAATGCGGCACTTCACGGTTTTTCCATATATAAAATTACCAAAACTACTTTATTGTCATAACTTTTTATACCTATTTTAACAAACAAATAATTAAAAATATTATCAATAATTTGATTAATTTTATCCTGCTAAATGATTTATCGTTCATTCATTCACAACTTATAAAATCTTTGACTACATCCATAGAGAAATAGAATTTGAAATGTCAAATCTGTCACAGAAACACGAAACGGAAATATTTCAAGGTCCAAAGGTTAAATAATACATTCGATGCAGTTTTTAGTTTAAAACCAACGAAAAGTATGTTTAATTAATAAAAAACCGTAAAACGTGAATTTCGTATTGAGTGGATTTGTCTGTACATACTTACCTTAGATTATAGTATGTGTTAAGGTTATATACATATAAGTATAAGGTCGTCCTCTAGACGCTTTCACGTTTCATTTTTATTGTTATAATTGTATGCAAATCATAATGGCGGGTGTAGTCTTATGAACAGGTGGATTAGGCAGTTAGCAGTGTACCTCTCTTGTTGGGATACTAAACATGGGGCGCTAATAATAAGAATGGCGGGTTTGAAGTTTTTTAAAAATAAAGACACTTTATTGTTTGAATAGCAATGTTTCAAATATAAATTGCTATTCAAATATGACGAGCGCTAAAAGTGTTACTTTTTGCAAATAATTCAATATTTATAGCTTGATTTGAGCATAATACATTTGGCTGTTAGTTAATTTAGGTATAGTGATTATTTTATATTTCGGATCTAGAGGGAAGAGCGTGAAACTTACTTAATAGGTTCAAACCACGCGTCGTCGTATTGATTCTTGTAGCGGATCATAGATGTCGCTACAAACGAAACCACGACCCATCGTACGAACCCACGACCCATCGTACAAACCTGCGCCAAAGGTGCCAAATAATTGATTTTAAGAAATAAAACATTATTAAGGTCCGCCAAAAATAACGGATACGGAACCTTTTTTTCCTTCGGATATTCGCGGATACGACATCCGGCACATCACTAGGACCAACGAACTTGCGACCGCGACCTATACTTACCAATGTACCCTCGATCCAACGTATGAATGTTTAATTAGGTTAATGTTTAATTGTTTACACTGCTTTCTCATCTTTTCCATACTTTATCACATTACAACCGCCATTTTATTTACACGAATAGTTATTATTTATCGTATAAAGACCCATTTAAACGATGGAAGTTTCTTGCCCGTTGCACACAATAAAATTATCAATATCCGCGTTTAAGCAAATGCTTACAATTCTAGGATGTCATTTATTGCATACAATGATTGCTCTTGTATGTACAAGAAAATGGCATCGTGTACCTTAAAGGCGATGAGGATTTATTTAAAGTATGGTTAGTTTTTAAAATCAAACTTGGACTAATTTGATGTAACATTAGCGTTTCTGGCTTATGCTAAGTAATCATCGTCATGATTGGAGATCAATATCAGTGTTTGCAGGTTTGCTATTTATATAGCGTATTAATTGATGATATAGGAATGCGCAAATCGCCTTCTTCCCGTATCAGGTTGCCATTTTGAATGCTGTTACACAGAAATATATTGTATTCTCCTGCTTCCTCAAACATCAATGTAATAGACAAAGTGCGTTTGAAAAAATTCCGTAAGATTCGTATTAGCTGTAAGGTAGATATTGTTTATCATCGAATGTATTTCTAAGGCTCTATCCAGTTTGTGAACTATTGTGATATATTTCTGACATCTGAAAATGCAAAGATGCTGCTATATGTATAGTTGTGTACATTAGTTAGTTTGTAAACAATTGTAAAACATTGGCAGTTTAAAAGAGTAACTGTTGAGTTTCTTGCCGGTTCTTCTCTTCAGAATCAACATTCCGAACCGGTGGTAATTGAAAAAAGAGAAATAAATTTTTGTTTGATTTTAATATGTTGTTTTCTTACACCGAGTATATACGTTTAACTAAAGGAGGGAGATACGATATCAGATAGTTAAAAAATGTGGCTTCTTTCATGGCGATATTCTGTTATACAGTACTAGTAACACACCCCGGCTTCGCACGGATACACAAAAATTATGTTACTCGCTGATAATGTAGCTCTCTATTGGTGGAATAATTTTTAAAATCAATCCAGTAGTTTTTGAGGAAAATCATAACAAACAAATCTTTCCTCTTTATATATTAGTATAGATTCATAACTGTCCTTTATGAAAGAGGTTCAAACTTCACTTCTAAAAATGCTATCATTTTACCATTTAAGTTTGAAGTCTTTTAGAACACACCTCTATTCAAATTGTGTCTTATGAACGCGAGTATTACACATTTAAATAAAATACTGTTTACTGATTAACACGCGATTTATTTTTTTATCCCGACGATTCGTGTACCTACTTTTCAGCTCGCGTAGCCGTAAACGTGAGCATAAATAAACTTATGAATTCACTGGGAATGTTAAATTGTGCTTCCTACTTCGCACTTCTTTCTACTAATTCTTTTTCTGTTTTGTGGTTATATGTTATTATTCCATTTGTTACAAAATTTTCATTGTCGACGCCCTCTTTTGAGATTTTTTGAGCTATATGTTTAAAATTTTACATAGTCTGGAGAAGTTTTGATATTTTTCTATCCGCCAATAGATGGCGATAGTGTAGTTTATCAGGCGATGACATTACAATTCACTAATATGCACAAAGTACAAACCTGAAACCGTGACTCTGTAGATGTACGTGCGACCTACTAGTAATAACAAAAATAGCAAAATTATGTATTTTGCATGAGATGCAAAGTGAGAACTCGTCATGTCCGAAATTACTCGACAGCGGGCGGCATCTCTTGCGGCGGAGGAAAACTTGGAAGGAATTTTACGTGTGGCGACAAGTAACATTGACGCATATTTAAAAAAGAAAGATAAAGATTTGACGGGCTCGTTGGCGCGTTCGGTAGAACACCTGCCGTGCGCATCGATGGGTTGTGGGTTCGAATCCCACCGGGAGCACATGCTTATAATTTTCTGTAAGCATGTTTTCCCCACGTCTGGTAACTTCGGGCATTGATCGGGTGGGAGGAATATCTAAATTCCGACCGGGTAACGAACCACCGCTCATAGATGGAAAAACCGTGAAGTGCATATTGCGCGTTTCGGTTTCAGTCTATGGATTTCCGAATGCTCTAAGTAAAAATTAGGTCGACAGCGCATCATTGACTGATGTTCTGTGGCTGAGGTATCACCTACCAACAAGTGAACCTCATGCTCGTCTGTCGATATCTGGCATAAAAAAAATATCTAATAACAAGATATTCAGAATTAAATTTTCTACTGAATTTGTGAAATTTGACATTGACATACGAAATACCAATAATCCTTATCCTCATCGTAGGTTCGATGCCATACGGAGTAATACTGTTAATCACAGGTTTACTATAGAGAAGCATTTCATTATTTTATACAAATGTAGAATGTTTAGACAATGTGTTTACTTTTTGTTTGACGAGTTAAAGCATTAGACCAACGTTCCCAGATGAAAGCCTAAGCCAGTCTAGGATAAGCGCTCTATAAGGGCTAAGAAAATTAGAGCGCGCAGGAGAAGGTACGTCCATCACCTGATGCCTCCGTAACCCTCTCGTGAGGAGCCGTATGTGTTAGATCGCCGGGGCCGCGGTAGAATGCGTATGCAAACCTGTTGCCCCACCATGGCGAAACTGTGGGTCTAGAGGGGGTTTAGTGGGTAGGGGTCACTAGGCTAGGCACTAGGCATGAGACCATCAGCAGACACCCCGAATTGACTTTAACCCCACATTCTCCCAGCATTGTACGACCCGCTGGCGAGAACTTGTTTCTCGGCATAGGCAATAAGGAGTTTCCCTCTCTTTAACAAAAAAAGGTTAATCTACGCTAGTGCCCTTAGGTCTCTTGTAGACCCCTTTTGCCTTGTTCTTAACTTTTAAGTTAACCCCTCTGTGTACCCCTCTGTGATGTGTGTACATCGAATGTATATTAGACAGTCAGTATAGGTACAGAACTCTAAATATTTTATAAGGCTCTTCACACTTAAAAATATTTAGAGTTCTGTGTTCAGTGTAGTTACACATCCAGTTGAACATTCATGGTCTTGTGGGCGCTTGTTCATCTACTAACTCATGCGTCCCGGGTTAGATTCCCAGATTGTTAAGTGTTTTTCAATTTAAATGACATTTATTGTCGATCAGGGTTTGCGAACTTGATAACATAAAATTGGCGGAAGTTTAAAACATGTGCATGACAACCTGGACATGTACCTAAAGTGGATAACAGAAACATGTTTCTGTATTCTATGAATTAAATACTTTTATTCAATAAAACGAAATAAAAAAGATAATACAATTAAATAAAATACTGTATACCGGATTAAAACGCGATTTATTATTTATATTGTTTAAATTATTTATCCCGACGTTTCGGATGCTTTTCAGCAACCGTGGTCGCGGGCACAGAGTACATTCTATATAACTAAAATAGAGACCTATCTTTGGCTAAAAATTAGATACAAGGAAAGTAACGCCATCTGTATTTTTGTGATGGAACTATAATTTCTATATATACATATAAAATATAGGTATAGGCGCCTATACTATTTTCATAATATTGTAGCGATACTATTTTTTTGTAAAATAAAAGAAATGATTACTTTAATGATTTATTTTTCTTTTCACACAATTTTATAATTTTTGCTTTTACTTTAAATAAATCCACATCTTCATGAAACTCCCTCAATCTCTCTCAGCATCTTTATTTCAGCAAGTGCTTGTGTATGTTGACCTGAAACATAACATTTTTATTAATAATTTGGATATAATATTAAAATACTTTTTTTATATAATGAAAGCATGTTTACCTGGCAAAAACAATATTAGAAATCCTATTGTTTCTGCAACAATACTTGACTTCAAAGTGAGCATGGCACATTGTTTATAAATTATAATCGTGTTCAAGACTTGTAACTTCTCCACCAATCGCACAAATCCAAGAATTAAATCTGTGATGCTTGTTATCAGGATTTGGAAACACATGTAACACTTCATGGGAATCTATAAAGAAAATTTTAAATGCAAATTTAAATTTTATATCTTTGTGCATAGACAGACAGGTTTGAAACGGGTGAAATATCGATATTACTGATTTAAGAGGTATATTGTTTAGTAAATTAACGCCTGTCTATAACCACAAAAAGCACTTAAAATAGTCTTAAAACTTCAAATCACTTAAATATTAATTACTAAGCCTCAGTTTCAGGACTCAATTCGATAGCCACATCTGGTATATTTGTGATGGTAGAGTGCGCGCCAGATAAGTCTGCGCGCGACGGGTGGCGTACCAAATATTGCCAGGTATAGAAAGCAAACTCTCAACCACTATGCAACACCAAAAAAATCACCGGCGTTCTGAATGTTAATTCGTATTAGGTATACTTAGTATACAACAGAAAACAAATTTATATTTAGATATCACGTCAAATTAACTACTAAATCTGACATGATGTAACAATTTTATTTGTAAATTTCAATTAATTTTAGGGTGATGAATAATAATTACATACTAAAACTCAGTGAAAATATATATATTTTTAATTTGTTACATATTGTAACTGAATAACTCCTTATTTACCTGCTCCATAAGAAATATTTACATAATCTACAATTTAAATAAAACAACACCAAATTTTATATATATATTTAATGTAAATCATTTATCGAGAATATAGCAGAACTTCTAAATTTTGGATAACTATGGGTCAATCTTTCCATTTTATTTTCACATGTTTCTGATTCACTTGACTCGTTATTAGAAGAGTTTGAATTTTTGCTGTCACTTGCATGATGAATTATAAATTTGTCCAGTTCTATGTCCAAAAACCTGTCAGATTCAAAATATTGGTCTACGATTTTTTCAACATGCTGACACACATTATCGAATTAAATGCCGCTTCAGATTGAAGATATTTCTCCTGTGGCTTGATTTAATTTTTTTTCCACAATACGTCTTTTTTTTCAATGGGGTTTAAATCCTAAAACAAACTAAATCATTAACCAACAACAAAGTTAAAATATGTATCGTATAAAAATACCCCACATAAAGACATAATACCATGTACTGGTCACCCCAAAAATTACCTGTCAAGTAATAAAAAGGTTTTGAAAATGGTACAATCGGCCCTTTATTTCGCCGTTCTGCTTCATAAGCACGTTTTACTTTCAATATGACATCTCTGCCAGCACTTTTTATAACCTTAGGCATGATGATTACCAATAAAATCGAATAAAAACGCCACTGCTGCACACTAATTTCGGAAAACAATATGGCGGAAAGAAATTTAGTTCCAATTTTTGCCGCGCGCAGACTTATCTGGCGCGCACTCTACTAAGCGCCCTTTAGTACCTCGATAATTTTTTCTAAGTTTGTATACCCTGGTCGCGGGAGACTGAAAGATGACAGTTGTCTTATATTTGAAATGTCACAAAGTTGCCATATTTAATTCAATTAAATTAAAAAATAATCTATTAATTTAGGTAACACAATGTACATCTATGAACATCAATAAAAAATAATACATATTAAATGCTTCTAATTTTACATTTACTACCAGTTCACAAATCAAGGGCGTAGAGCGGACGAGAAGAACTGGCAAGAAACTCGCCGCCACTCTTTTTAATCGCCAAGTTTTTGTTTTACAAATGTTTTGTAAGGAGCTACAACCCTTACATATTAACGCCATCTATTCCTACGGAGTTGATATTTACTGTAATTTTCTATATTATGACAATATTGACTAACGGTGTCCTCTTGTTTTTGATAATCTTGACCTCTTGATAATTACTGGATCCCAGGTGTTGGAAAGTCTCAAACCATCTTCTCTATTGAAGTTAGGATGTTTTTTAATTTCAATAGCCTCACGTACTAGTCTGGGAAAGAATCTACTTTCTTTTGCAAGGATTTTCGGTTGGTCGAAACGTATGTAGTGGTTTGGTTTATCCAGAGTGTGTTCACATACTGCTGATTTAGAGTGACGTCTGTGTTTGATATCCGCAATGTGTTCCTTAAGTCGGTTTGAAATGCTACGTTTAGTTTGCCCAATGTAGGATAAACCACAGTCACAATCCAGTTTATATACACCTGGATCTTGCAAAGGAATATTACTTTTTATTGGTCTCAAGAACTGTTGAATCTTCTTGTGTTGCTTGAAAACTGTATTAATAGAAGCTCGTTTTAAGATTCTTCCAATCCTGTCTGTAACACCCTTCACATAAGGCAGGTAGGCTGGTAGACGTTGTACTGTTTGTGGTTTATTCCTGTTTCTGTGATGCTGTGGAGGCACCCGCAGCTTGTTGTCACGGAGTACTCGCTTAACATGCTGCAGTTCCCCGTTGAGGTGGGCAGCATCACAGAGGCGGTGGGCTCTCTGAAACAAACATACACCGACAGAAGAGAGTTGGCAACGGTGGTGGTGGGAATCACCATTGAGGTACCTATCAGTATGGGTTATTTTTCTAAACACAGTATGGCCAAGTGTACCATCCCCTCCCATACCACAAAAGTATCGGAACAAAAGTATCGATTCCAAAAGTACTCGGTATCGAAACAAAAGTATTGATACTCTGAGGTATCGATACTTTTTGCTTATCCCTAGGCGTCACAATATGACGCTAAGTCGTTAGTCGACAGCGTTGCCATTCTGTGGGGAATTCCCCAAATTGCGGGGATTTTCAGTAGGATTTGGTAATTTGTGGGGAGAGCGGTCTTGTGGGGAAAATTAGACATTTACTGTAGAAATTAACTAAGAAGCAATAAAAGTAGTGAATTAGGTACAATTTATACATTATCTATATTTAATTAAACTTTTTATCCGGTAGGTAGGTTTTAGAGTTTATTTTATGACAATAATATTATGTCCGTCAAACTTTAACTATAGTTTATACAGAGTATTGGAGGAAAAAAGATTGAGCTAGGTAGTGTTTTCTTTCATATTTCTAATATAATTTATAATATAAAGTTACAATGGACACGTGGTTGTTAAAATGTAAAGAAAAGCAGAAAGTTATTAAGGATGACGATAATTCTAAAATTATAAAAGATAGATTGATTAAATTCATACAGTGAACTTTATTTCTTGTTTCTTTTCTACTTCTATTCTACTGTATAACTGATTCTACGCCATAAATCGTACGTTCAATATCGGACAAAATTAAAATCAGCATCAAAGGCTTGCCTAAATTTATCTAGGTATGTGGAATATTTGTTACGCTGTATTGGGGCTCATTTCAGCATAAATTCACATCGACAGATGGAATTCCAAAAATTTTTAAAAGACATTCATTAAATACCAGCGCAAACTTGATGGCTCTCGTTGAAAGCATGAATAAAGTCTGTTTTTTCTGACCCTTCAAAAACTACTGAAGAAATGCTAACCACGATGAATAACCACCTCACTATGGTGTATTTAGAGTTCATGTCCTATGTTCTCTCACTGGTGACAGATTTTAATACGTTGTTTCAATTAGAAACACCACTTCTTTATAAACTAATGACCATTAGAGAAGGCATTAAGAAGAAAGGAGGAAGCCTAAAATTTGATCCGTCAAATGATATGTTATGATATCATAATATATCATATAATTAACAAATATGTGTTATTTATATGAATAGTACTTTTATTTCCTTGTGGGTAAAAATGTGGGGAATGTCGATTTTATTTTCCCCAACATTGGGGATTTTCAGTTAGGTTTTTGGGTAATCCAGATCGTGGACGTTGGCAACACTGTTAGTCGATCCTATTCTTAATTCTTATTTGAATCGCATACAAACAAAGACGCATTTAATCAATATGCGTCCTCCATTTTTAAAAGTCCTTGGGCTTGCATTATTTAAATTTTGATAGTAAACCAAATTATTCTGTTCAGATAAATGTCTGGAATGGCAGTCTTCACTCTTCATCCTAGATCCAGAGTATATGGAATTACCAGCAACGAATCTCCGAAACACAGCCTAGGTACGTTCCTATAATAATTTATAATTACACTATTTTCATTTTATTTATGCTTTCTACAGCTTATTTAATATGAATTATACAAATCTTCAATATACTCGGACCAGTAATATAGTATTCATAAACGTATACCTATATAAATTGATATAGTAAAAAAAAAGTATATGTTTTGTTTCTTTCGTTCTGTAGTCTTTTTATATTGCATAGAGCGAGACAAAACATTTTATAAGATCGATTGTGTTCTAGAAACGAGTCAAGATGATAATACGCAAAAAAGTTTTTACTTATGTCCAAACACTACAGGATCCAGGACCAGGATCTATTTATTATTCTTTTTCCTTGACTGTGAAAAAGTGTTGGTTCAGTTTAAATAATGTTCTGTTGTAAAAGATGGTGTAACAATGATAAACTCTTGGTCCAAAGCTATCCAAGTCTTCATGATAGGTGTCTGTTTGGGTGTTAAGAGAACTTACAAAGTAAGCATGCCAATCTTAAGATTAACATCTCATCAATCACATTGTATGGTTTTTTTGAAGATCATTTAAACCATCATCATCATTGAATCCAATTATGGAATGAATTAACTTGCTTCTTGTTGTTCTTGTTGCTCAATGACAAGGAAGATTACCTTTTTGTAAAAAAATAATATTGTGGTTGTAAAGTGGATTTCTTTTTTGTATGTTAGATGAATACCTACAACAATGACACTCTGATGTCCAATTAAATAGAATTGGCAGTACCGCAGACATCACAAGGCAAGCCCAGGAGAGAGATGTGTGCCCATTGATACTGAAGAGGCTGTGCTGTCAGTGAGTGGATCTTATTTATTTATTATGTCACACAACAACACAAAAATATATATATAAAAGTGCATTTACAAATCACCTTGTGGGGAAGAAGAAGAATATCAATATTATAATGTCTTTATGTCAAATAGAGCATATTTATGTCATAAGTATATTAATCTGGTGCACTTTTTAAAGGGATTCATTGTATTTCTTCAGTACGTATTTTAATCAATTATCTCCTTATGTCTTCCGGGTCTAACATGACACTTACACTTAAAACCCGACTTACCCGACCTATCAAAAGTAGAGATATTTGTCCATCAGGATATATTTTCTATCAAAGTTGTTGCTGTTGAGATATATCGAGATATCTTAGTTTGTCTTCACTTGTCCGTGAGATATCTCTTGATGGTCATGCTAGGTGGGCAGTGCTGCCTCTAAAGACATTTTCGAAGGTACTGACTAAATAAAACCATCCTCTCTAAGACCAGTGCGAAGAATATGTTAGCCATATAGCCTATGTTCAAAGTGTTTTGCTTGCCCCGAAGCTGTGAAGTGTTTGGCTAGTGCATTGAACTATACTACAAATATTGAAATTTGTAACGAACATCCGTTCATAGATGGAAAAACCGTGAAGTGTATATTGTGCGTTTTGGTTTACATCTATAGATTTCCGAATGCTCGAAGTAAGAATAAAGTCATCATTGACTGATGTTCTGTGGCTGATGTATCACTTACCATCAATTGAACCTTATACTCATCTATAATAATAAAAAAACTTGTTTAATAGACCACTGCCCCATTTAACAAGACCCTATATTTTTTGTCCTATTCGCTCCTAGTAATTACATCATCCAGATGAGACAAGCTAAGCCACAAAAGTCTTATGATTTCAAATACATAATTTCTTCAAATTCAAAGTGATGTAATCGAACCTAAAATTCATAAGGCCTGGAAAAAGAAGGGAGATCCTGTCATGGTAGACATTAATGTTCTTAAATATTTATCAGACGGATCCATATTTTATAAGTAAAGACATGATGTCGAAGAATGGACCATGTACTTCCACAGCAAAGTAATAACCAAAAATATCTGGTATATCCAAATCAATTGTATAGAATTCTAATAAAAATTACTAAGAGCAAGTTTAAACATTTACAGGAATTAAAATGATAATGGATCAGGAATATTATCAGTTTTACAATGCATTACAAAAAAAAAATACTTTAGCATAATAATTATCGTTACCTAAGAACCTACCGCAGAAAATAATGTTACTTTAATTTGTAACTCTTTTCTAACTTGTGACTTTGTAACTGTTATTTTGATTACATCTTATCGTATTAGTGTATTCTGAGAAATATAATATATACATGTTTTTTTTTTAAATAATGTTATTATTTTTATTTTAATTCTTATAGGCACTTTAGTTCAAAATCTCTTATGTGATACATAAAGCACATCCAAAATCTCTTGTGTTAACCGAAATTGTTTTTATTTATTTTTTACAATTATATTACTTTTCTTAAAAAAAAAAAGTAAAAAGCAGCAAAACGTGTGGCTGATACCTGTATTTTTTATTGTGGTTGGTTTCATTAATTTTATTTCAAAAGATGGTTTTTATCGATTTTCTCATAAAATTGATTTTTACACAAAGAGGTCTTAAAGTCGCAACGGCGATTTACACTTTCAACCAAGGACTGAATGGGGTACCGTAACCTTTATAATTCACCGGAATAATACTGGTATAAAATACGATATCGAAATATCAACCTTTTTAAATGGTACCTTTAACTTTAACCCTTTTATATTTCGGTAGCCTAAATGACTAACCTTGAACCTATCGTGGCCCGAGACAAGTTGCGACTTGAATTAGTGAGACAGAGTTTGAACGCGTTTTTATTATCGTTACATCAAGAAAGAGATTTCCCGCGCTTATTTATATACAACTTCGCATGGAACGTTTTAAATTTTGATGTTTATAGATAGTGAGAAACCTAAACATATAGATTTAGGTTTTCTTTGGAATTTCGTTTCGTTTCGAATTTCGCTACCGATATTTAACCTGTTAAACCGTTTTAAAAGCATACCGAAATAAAGGTATTGAATTGAATCGGTATCGTTATGACAAATTTCATATGGGTACCGTTTCAAAAAGGTAGCCCATATCAATCGGTTATTCAGTCCTTGCTTTCAACTGTAATGAAAATCACCGGTGTACAGTCCAAACGTATATTTCCATTTTCAATACAGACTTCACTTCTCGTATACTCAACTACCAACGCGTCTATACTTTTAAAATATCGATATTCACTTAGACTTTAATACAACAACTTCACAATATTCCCTTATACTAAATAGAACTTGACTGCAGCACGACTGCAGCCAGAATGATCTTTTTCTAATCTTTTACTTCACAGCTAAACATGAGTCAATATAGTTTCTACGAATGATTGAAACAAACGAATGACATGAACGAATACAATAAAGAATGAACTGTCGAATGAATTGAATGAATCATATTACTTCCGAAATAATAACAATTGACCATCTGAATTAAATACAGTTAAAAGCATTAAAACAATACGTAAACTCATTATAATTAATATCAATTATTTCTTTTTTTAACACTAAATTTGATTACAATATATGATTTTGCCTTTTAAATTTACGAATCACAACACAACTTTATGCACTTGTCTAAAATTTTAGTTGACATAAAGCCGACCACCGAAGTGGAAGTCGACGCGGACGCGATCGCGTACGAGAGCTCGACGGAGACGGAGGGGCCGTCCGCGGGGAGCGCGCCGCCGGTCGAGCGCCGCCGCCGGTCGCCCTTGCCCTACACCTTCCACTACGTGCACGGGGAGAACATCAGGCTGTGCATCTCGGGTGGGTTGCGCGGCGAATATACCCCATCTTGTTGGAACTTAGTGCATTTCAATTGATATCGGCTCTGTTTCAGATACGGTAGCTATGTCCACTGCGGGCTACCAAGACGGTATCGCTAACTCCCTTACTGTTATTTTGCTGGCGAATTTTTAAAGGTCTTAAACGCACCATACATTGAATATTTACAGTAACGTCATACATAAAGAGGATAATGATTCTATTGCTGCTTTCTTAACAATTATAAAAACGCGTATTCTCGATGAGTCGATCAATCACAAAGCTCATTATACCCGAACGTAGCTTTTGAGAGACTGTACTGAACCTTATTCCAATTTTACTCTCGAAATATATAAATATTGTTATTATTATAAACATAAAATAAAAATCATGGATCCTCCTAAATAACGTCAAAGATGTAATTTGTTTTTATTATTTAGACCATTACCCTCTATGTATGACGCCATGCTGTGTAATATTTATAAAGTTCTCTTTCAAAATACAGTTATATCAATGCTCATTCGGACCCGGTAGGTGGGCCTGCGATAAGATTCCAGGAATATATTTAAATATTTTACATTATGAATATTTTACATTATGAAGCCATCTACCGGGTCCGCTAGTATGAAATAAAGTTTATTTTAGGATTAATGTTCTCGCTCTGCGAATGTATTATGTACCTGTGTGCCATTTGCAAATGTATTAACTGTGTGCCATTTGCTAATGTATTAACTGTGTGCCATTTGCTAATGTATTAACTGTGTGCCATTTGCAAATGTATTACTTGTGTGCCGTTTGCGAATGTATTGCTTGTGTGCGCCCTGCGAATGTATATCTCTTATGGCCACTGCGAAAGTATGTCTCTTTTGCCTTTTGCAATCGTATGGAAATGTGCGACTCTGCGGCGCGACATCGAGTGACATCAGTGAGTAACTTAACCATCTACCTTCATTTTCCAACCGACTTCAAAGGTTTCTCATGGATTTCTGGCATTGACCTATGAGTATCCTCAGTAAACGCTAAGAATTTCATAATATCTGATTTCAGTTCAATTGAAGTCGGTTTTTTATCATTGTTATTAAAGTTATTTAAACGTTGGGTCGTGGGTTCGAATCCCACCGGGAAGACATTTTTATAATTTTCTATTAGCATGTCTTCCCCACGTCTGGTAACTTCGGGCATTGAATGGGTGGGAGGAATATCGAAATACCGACCGGTAACGGACCACTGTTCATAAATGGAAAACCGTGAAGTGCACATTGCGCGTTTCGGTTTCAGTCTGTGGATTTCCGAATGCTCGAAGTAAAAAGGTCGACAGCGCATCACTGATCACCTATCATCAAGTGAACCTCATGCTCGACTGTCGATATCTAACATAAAAAAACCAAATGAAATTAACTTTTGGGTTGAAGGTTTAATGATGTCAAAATATACAAATATAACTTTATTTTGTTAACTCTTTAAAATATATCAGCATATCTGCAACTTGGTGTTAACATAATATCTATTGGGAAAGTTTTGCTACTAATCTTATATTTATTTGATAATTATTTTTAATTTAGTGCTTTGTGCATTGCCGATATTTAAATTTTTTTTGTTCCGATGTTCATACGTAAACGATATCCATGAATGTCAACAATCCGTGTGTTCATGAATGTCGTTTGCGCGTGTTCTGCGCTTGGTACAATCGAGTGAAACACTGAAAGTGCAAGAAGTATGTCGGTTGCAGTTCCGCGTGGACAAGCTGGACGCGCAGTGGGCGGGCTCGGCCGCCGTGGGCGCGGTGGCCGCCTTGCCCACGGACGGCCTGCCGCGGGTCGCCGTCCATCTGGAGCCCGCCGCGTGGGTGCTCAGCAGCGAGCTTCTGTACGACGGGACTTGCGTGAGTAATATTATTAAAACATGTCCAACAGAAATAAATAATAATAATAATTAAACGCTAAACCTATCAGACTCTAATAACATTATTCTTTTACAAAATACCATTTTTCTTGAACTTACTGGATTTTAAGAATTTTTATTAGTCTCAAAAGTCATTTGTCTCCAGGGTAGGTTTATAGATCTGTATCTTGGACAGGCCATTCGTTTCGTATAATTGTATGAAATAATATACATATTCAATGTTTTAAACTTTAGTTTTTCAAAATATTTCTACTCTAAATAGGTATCGGTCCTGCTGCATCCATACTCCATAATAAGCGGAACATCTCTGGACTTACCTACAAACTTAGAAAATCGCTGAGAAGATACCTTAACGGTATCGGAACAGGAACAAGAAAACCAAAACAGGGCTGATGCCAGAGTACAGCGAAGAAGCCGAGCTCTTAGCCAGGATATCTTAATAGAAGACTTCGAACTGTCACACCCTGGCTCCAGCGCGGACGTCCACAACGCGCCCGACAACGGAGCCTCACCCTGGGCCCCGCCGACAGCAGGCCCGAGTACAGAGTGGTGCAGAAGAGCTCTGCGATACGAACATCCAGCACAACGACCGCTACCCGGAGGCGACCGAGACCAGTCGTCGTCTCTGGACGAATCCACGCGCCGCGACGACGCTTTCGAGCCGCTGTCCGTTGAGAATCTGAATTATTTGAACCGCATCCTGGGCTTGGACCAGGAGGGCGAGGGGAGCTTGGAGGCCGAGTGGGAGGCCTCCGGGGAGGGGTGCTAACACCTGCACCTGGTGCTGAAGTACTGGAACTTCCTGGTGCTGCCCTACCCCGAGCTGCGGCAGGCTGTCTCCTGGGGACAGGTCAAGTGCTACTGCAGCAACTGCGTGCCGGACGCCGAGCCGTCAATAGACTCTGTCATTGCAATATACTCGTAATATTATATTCTGGGCAGTTTCAGTAGGATGATATATTGGTATACAGTCCGTTTTTCTTTAAGTCTTGTAATGTAAACAAATATGGCGTATTTACAACCATAGACAGTAGAGTATAGAGTTATAAAATGTAGATGAAATGAATGAACGAACGTTTTTTCTTTAATGTCAGATATCGACAGAAGAGCATGAGGTTCACTTGATGGTAGATACCTCAGCCACAGAACATCGGTCAATGATGCGCTGTCGACCTAATGCGGCACTTCACGGTTTTTCCATATATAAAATTACCAAAACTACTTTATTGTCATAACTTTTTATACCTATTTTAACAAACAAATAATTAAAAATATTATCAATAATTTGATTAATTTTATCCTGCTAAATGATTTATCGTTCATTCATTCACAACTTATAAAATCTTTGACTACATCCATAGAGAAATAGAATTTGAAATGTCAAATCTGTCACAGAAACACGAAACGGAAATATTTCAAGGTCCAAAGGTTAAATAATACATTCGATGCAGTTTTTAGTTTAAAACCAACGAAAAGTATGTTTAATTAATAAAAAACCCTAAAACGTGAATTTCGTATTGAGTGGATTTGTCTGTACATACTTACCTTAGATTATAGTATGTGTTAAGGTTATATACATATAAGTATAAGGTCGTCCTCTAGACGCTTTCACGTTTCATTTTTATTGTTATAATTGTATGCAAATCATAATGGCGGGTGTAGTCTTATGAACAGGTGGATTAGGCAGTTAGCAGTGTACCTCTCTTGTTGGGATACTAAACATGGGGCGCTAATAATAAGAATGGCGGGTTTGAAGTTTTTTAAAAATAAAGACACTTTATTGTTTGAATAGCAATGTTTCAAATATAAATTGCTATTCAAATATGACGAGCGCTAAAAGTGTTACTTTTTGCAAATAATTCAATATTTATAGCTTGATTTGAGCATAATACATTTGGCTGTTAGTTAATTTAGGTATAGTGATTATTTTATATTTCGGATCTAGAGGGAAGAGCGTGAAACTTACTTAATAGGTTCAAACCACGCGTCGTCGTATTGATTCTTGTAGCGGATCATAGATGTCGCTACAAACGAAACCACGACCCATCGTACGAACCCACGACCCATCGTACAAACCTGCGCCAAAGGTGCCAAATAATTGATTTTAAGAAATAAAACATTATTAAGGTCCGCCAAAAATAACGGATACGGAACCTTTTTTTCCTTCGGATATTCGCGGATACGACATCCGGCACATCACTAGGACCAACGAACTTGCGACCGCGACCTATACTTACCAATGTACCCTCGATCCAACGTATGAATGTTTAATTAGGTACACTGCTTTCTCATCTTTTCCATACTTTATCACATTACAACCGCCATTTTATTTACACGAATAGTTATTATTTATCGTATAAAGACCCATTTAAACGATGGAAGTTTCTTGCCCGTTGCACACAATAAAATTATCAATATCCGCGTTTAAGCAAATGCTTACAATTCTAGGATGTCATTTATTGCATACAATGATTGCTCTTGTATGTACAAGAAAATGGCATCGTGTACCTTAAAGGCGATGAGGATTTATTTAAAGTATGGTTAGTTTTTAAAATCAAACTTGGACTAATTTGATGTAACATTAGCGTTTCTGGCTTATGCTAAGTAATCATCGTCATGATTGGAGATCAATATCAGTGTTTGCAGGTTTGCTATTTATATAGCGTATTAATTGATGATATAGGAATGCGCAAATCGCCTTCTTCCCGTATCAGGTTGCCATTTTGAATGCTGTTACACAGAAATATATTGTATTCTCCTGCTTCCTCAAACATCAATGTAATAGACAAAGTGCGTTTGAAAAAATTCCGTAAGATTCGTATTAGCTGTAAGGTAGATATTGTTTATCATCGAATGTATTTCTAAGGCTCTATCCAGTTTGTGAACTATTGTGATATATTTCTGACATCTGAAAATGCAAAGATGCTGCTATATGTATAGTTGTGTACATTAGTTAGTTTGTAAACAATTGTAAAACATTGGCAGTTTAAAAGAGTAACTGTTGAGTTTCTTGCCGGTTCTTCTCTTCAGAATCAACATTCCGAACCGGTGGTAATTGAAAAAAGAGAAATAAATTTTTGTTTGATTTTAATATGTTGTTTTCTTACACCGAGTATATACGTTTAACTAAAGGAGGGAGATACGATATCAGATAGTTAAAAAATGTGGCTTCTTTCATGGCGATATTCTGTTATACAGTACTAGTAACACACCCCGGCTTCGCACGGATACACAAAAATTATGTTACTCGCTGATAATGTAGCTCTCTATTGGTGGAATAATTTTTAAAATCAATCCAGTAGTTTTTGAGGAAAATCATAACAAACAAATCTTTCCTCTTTATATATTAGTATAGATTCATAACTGTCCTTTATGAAAGAGGTTCAAACTTCACTTCTAAAAATGCTATCATTTTACCATTTAAGTTTGAAGTCTTTTAGAACACACCTCTATTCAAATTGTGTCTTATGAACGCGAGTATTACACATTTAAATAAAATACTGTTTACTGATTAACACGCGATTTATTTTTTTATCCCGACGATTCGTGTACCTACTTTTCAGCTCGCGTAGCCGTAAACGTGAGCATAAATAAACTTATGAATTCACTGGGAATGTTAAATTGTGCTTCCTACTTCGCACTTCTTTCTACTAATTCTTTTTCTGTTTTGTGGTTATATGTTATTATTCCATTTGTTACAAAATTTTCATTGTCGACGCCCTCTTTTGAGATTTTTTGAGCTATATGTTTAAAATTTTACATAGTCTGGAGAAGTTTTGATATTTTTCTATCCGCCAATAGATGGCGATAGTGTAGTTTATCAGGCGATGACATTACAATTCACTAATATGCACAAAGTACAAACCTGAAACCGTGACTCTGTAGATGTACGTGCGACCTACTAGTAATAACAAAAATAGCAAAATTATGTATTTTGCATGAGATGCAAAGTGAGAACTCGTCATGTCCGAAATTACTCGACAGCGGGCGGCATCTCTTGCGGCGGAGGAAAACTTGGAAGGAATTTTACGTGTGGCGACAAGTAACATTGACGCATATTTAAAAAAGAAAGATAAAGATTTGACGGGCTCGTTGGCGCGTTCGGTAGAACACCTGCCGTGCGCATCGATGGGTTGTGGGTTCGAATCCCACCGGGAGCACATGCTTATAATTTTCTGTAAGCATGTTTTCCCCACGTCTGGTAACTTCGGGCATTGATCGGGTGGGAGGAATATCTAAATTCCGACCGGGTAACGAACCACCGCTCATAGATGGAAAAACCGTGAAGTGCATATTGCGCGTTTCGGTTTCAGTCTATGGATTTCCGAATGCTCTAAGTAAAAATTAGGTCGACAGCGCATCATTGACTGATGTTCTGTGGCTGAGGTATCACCTACCAACAAGTGAACCTCATGCTCGTCTGTCGATATCTGGCATAAAAAAAAATATCTAATAACAAGATATTCAGAATTAAATTTTCTACTGAATTTGTGAAATTTGACATTGACATACGAAATACCAATAATCCTTATCCTCATCGTAGGTTCGATGCCATACGGAGTAATACTGTTAATCACAGGTTTACTATAGAGAAGCATTTCATTATTTTATACAAATGTAGAATGTTTAGACAATGTGTTTACTTTTTGTTTGACGAGTTAAAGCATTAGACCAACGTTCCCAGATGAAAGCCTAAGCCAGTCTAGGATAAGCGCTCTATAAGGGCTAAGAAAATTAGAGCGCGCAGGAGAAGGTACGTCCATCACCTGATGCCTCCGTAACCCTCTCGTGAGGAGCCGTATGTGTTAGATCGCCGGGGCCGCGGTAGAATGCGTATGCAAACCTGTTGCCCCACCATGGCGAAACTGTGGGTCTAGAGGGGGTTTAGTGGGTAGGGGTCACTAGGCTAGGCACTAGGCATGAGACCATCAGCAGACACCCCGAATTGACTTTAACCCCACATTCTCCCAGCATTGTACGACCCGCTGGCGAGAACTTGTTTCTCGGCATAGGCAATAAGGAGTTTCCCTCTCTTTAACAAAAAAAGGTTAATCTACGCTAGTGCCCTTAGGTCTCTTGTAGACCCCTTTTGCCTTGTTCTTAACTTTTAAGTTAACCCCTCTGTGTACCCCTCTGTGATGTGTGTACATCGAATGTATATTAGACAGTCAGTATAGGTACAGAACTCTAAATATTTTATAAGGCTCTTCACACTTAAAAATATTTAGAGTTCTGTGTTCAGTGTAGTTACACATCCAGTTGAACATTCATGGTCTTGTGGGCGCTTGTTCATCTACTAACTCATGCGTCCCGGGTTAGATTCCCAGATTGTTAAGTGTTTTTCAATTTAAATGACATTTATTGTCGATCAGGGTTTGCGAACTTGATAACATAAAATTGGCGGAAGTTTAAAACATGTGCATGACAACCTGGACATGTACCTAAAGTGGATAACAGAAACATGTTTCTGTATTCTATGAATTAAATACATTTATTCAATAAAACGAAATAAAAAAGATAATACAATTAAATAAAATACTGTATACCGGATTAAAACGCGATTTATTATTTATATTGTTTAAATTATTTATCCCGACGTTTCGGATGCTTTTCAGCAACCGTGGTCGCGGGCACAGAGTACATTCTATATAACTAAAATAGAGACCTATCTTTGGCTAAAAATTAGATACAAGGAAAGTGACGCCATCTGTATTTTTGTGATGGAACTATAATTTCTATATATACATATAAAATATAGGTATAGGCGCCTATACTGCCTTTTCATAATATTGTAGCGATACTATTTTTTTGTAAAATAAAAGAAATGATTACTTTAATGATTTATTTTTCTTTTCACACAATTTTATAATTTTTGCTTTTACTTTAAATAAATCCACATCTTCATGAAACTCCCTCAATCTCTCTCAGCATCTTTATTTCAGCAAGTGCTTGTGTATGTTGACCTGAAACATAACATTTTTATTAATAATTTGGATATAATATTCAAATACTTTTTTTATATAATGAAAGCATGTTTACCTGGCAAAAACAATATTAGAAATCCTATTGTTTCTGCAACAATACTTGACTTCAAAGTGAGCATGGCACATTGTTTATAAATTATAATCGTGTTCAAGACTTGTAACTTCTCCACCAATCGCACAAATCCAAGAATTAAATCTGTGATGCTTGTTATCAGGATTTGGAAACACATGTAACACTTCATGGGAATCTATAAAGAAAATTTTAAATGCAAATTTAAATTTTATATCTTTGTGCATAGACAGACAGGTTTGAAACGGGTGAAATATCGATATTACTGATTTAAGAGGTATATTGTTTAGTAAATTAACGCCTGTCTATATTTAAATCTTAAAAATACACTTACCTCTAGTTCGGAGACATTCACACAATATCGTAAACGGTTAACATAACCACAAAAAGCACTTAAAATAGTCTTAAAACTTCAAATCACTTAAATATTAATTACTAAGCCTCAGTTTCAGGACTCAATTCGATAGCCACATCTGGTATATTTGTGATGGTAGAGTGCGCGCCAGATAAGTCTGCGCGCGACGGGTGGCGTACCAAATATTGCCAGGTATAGAAAGCAAACTCTCAACCACTATGCAACACCAAAAAAATCACCGGCGTTCTGAATGTTAATTCGTATTAGGTATACTTAGTATACAACAGAAAACAAATTTATATTTAGATATCACGTCAAATTAACTACTAAATCTGACATGATGTAACAATTTTATTTGTAAATTTCAATTAATTTTAGGGTGATGAATAATAATTACATACTAAAACTCAGTGAAAATATATATATTTTTAATTTGTTACATATTGTAACTGAATAACTCCTTATTTACCTGCTCCATAAGAAATATTTACATAATCTACAATTTAAATAAAACAACACCAAATTTTATATATATATTTAATGTAAATCATTTATCGAGAATATAGCAGAACTTCTAAATTTTGGATAACTATGGGTCAATCTTTCCATTTTATTTTCACATGTTTCTGATTCACTTGACTCGTTATTAGAAGAGTTTGAATTTTTGCTGTCACTTGCATGATGAATTATAAATTTGTCCAGTTCTATGTCCAAAAACCTGTCAGATTCAAAATATTGGTCTACGATTTTTTCAACATGCTGACACACATTATCGAATTAAATGCCGCTTCAGATTGAAGATATTTCTCCTGTGGCTTGATTTAATTTTTTTTCCACAATACGTCTTTTTTTTCAATGGGGTTTAAATCCTAAAACAAACTAAATCATTAACCAACAACAAAGTTAAAATATGTATCGTATAAAAATACCCCACATAAAGACATAATACCATGTACTGGTCACCCCAAAAATTACCTGTCAAGTAATAAAAAGGTTTTGAAAATGGTACAATCGGCCCTTTATTTCGCCGTTCTGCTTCATAAGCACGTTTTACTTTCAATATGACATCTCTGCCAGCACTTTTTATAACCTTAGGCATGATGATTACCAATAAAATCGAATAAAAACGCCACTGCTGCACACTAATTTCGGAAAACAATATGGCGGAAAGAAATTTAGTTCCAATTTTTGCCGCGCGCAGACTTATCTGGCGCGCACTCTACTAAGCGCCCTTTAGTACCTCGATAATTTTTTCTAAGTTTGTATACCCTGGTCGCGGGAGACTGAAAGATGACAGTTGTCTTATATTTGAAATGTCACAAAGTTGCCATATTTAATTCAATTAAATTAAAAAATAATCTATTAATTTAGGTAACACAATGTACATCTATGAACATCAATAAAAAATAATACATATTAAATGCTTCTAATTTTACATTTACTACCAGTTCACAAATCAAGGGCGTAGAGCGGACGAGAAGAACTGGCAAGAAACTCGCCGCCACTCTTTTTAATCGCCAAGTTTTTGTTTTACAAATGTTTTGTAAGGAGCTACAACCTTTACATATTAACGCCATCTATTCCTACGGAGTTGATATTTACTGTAATTTTCTATATTATGACAATATTGACTAACGGTGTCCTCTTGTTTTTGATAATCTTGACCTCTTGATAATTACTGGATCCCAGGTGTTGGAAAGTCTCAAACCATCTTCTCTATTGAAGTTAGGATGTTTTTTAATTTCAATAGCCTCACGTACTAGTCTGGGAAAGAATCTACTTTCTTTTGCAAGGATTTTCGGTTGGTCGAAACGTATGTAGTGGTTTGGTTTATCCAGAGTGTGTTCACATACTGCTGATTTAGAGTGACGTCTGTGTTTGATATCCGCAATGTGTTCCTTAAGTCGCACAGTGTTTCGTCTAGTACAAGCTAGCGGGACAAAATTATTTTTTGACTTATTTCAATTGTTTATGTATATTTAAGGTGTCTGACACCATTTTGTGTTCTCTAAGTACAAAAGTGTGGATGTAAAATGGAAGAACTGTCATTTTTTTTTTACTTTTGTTTCCTGATATCCTTGATTTTTATAATTAGCTGCGTCTATCTACTTATTATGCATATAAGGTACTATATATATACATGTTTTAAAAATTATAATCATAAATATGAGTAAAATAAAATATTAAAAAAAAAAAAAACAACAACAACAACAACAATAGTCCAAGACAGTTATCCATACATATAAAAAAAACTCTTGAAACAAAATCGCAAAAAATTTGAATTATCCGTCTACAATAATGTTATATTTAAAATTTAAAACTTTAATACATTGTTAAAATTACTACAAAATAAAATAGGTAAACATAAAAAATATATATTAATAAGTAAAAATCTACCAAGTCGAATCTAATACTCATCATCAGAAGATTCCTCATCACCACTCTCCAATTCAGTAGAATCTTCCGATAATGAGTAATCCCCCTCACTAAATTCGCGAACTGATGTTGATTGGGATGGTAATGAAGGTGGGACAATCAACTGCAGAACTTCTGGTGGTAACGTAGTTAATTTTTTTCTCGGTAATTCTCTGAATGTATTTATTACAGGATCGGACGTAATCAAAAGCATTCTCAAAAGATCCGTATTTGTGGCAAAGCGTGATCGTTTTCTGGTATGTTGTTCCCGAAATCTACGACAGTCTTTATTTCTTGCCTCTTGGGCTTCTTTGGAAAGCTGTCCAATAGGAAGAATGCAGGATTTAATGACTTCTGTACTGTGTACAAAAATTTTATGCATAGTAACAGGCATCGAGTACCACGAATACAGATCAAGATAAAACTTTCTTGTATCACCACAATACTTTGAACAACAATGAACGAACTCCCGATGATGTTGAAGGGCACGTCTTATTCACACACACTAACATTTCGATTCCACATCCTTCTAACCACTTTTTATTTTTCATGAGAAATGCATCCTTAGTACTCTTAGAAGATGTCCATTTTTCGTTGAATTTTGATGATAGGCTCGAAATTTTCATTTTGAGTTTCTTCAGTGATTCTTCAGAAGCATCTAGTAAATTATGCTGTACACATAAATGATCAAAAATGCGACTAGTTCTTTCAGTTTTGTCATGTTTTAACCTTTCTTCGAAAAACTCCAATTTTGTCATAGCTATGGCTTGTTCTGAAAGAAAGTAAATAACTTTAGCTGCGGGCGGTTTCGGGAGCCAAAAAATAAAGTTACCTACGCCTGAATGTTGTAATTATAACATATAGTAAAATCTAGCTGGATATATTTGGATACAAAAAGTTGCAACCTTTTAAAGTTTGAAGTTAAGAAAAAATATGTTGGATTATG